>BTHU01000014.1:29932819-30437819 GCA_036184795.1 Tokudaia tokunoshimensis
TGTTGCTTTGGACCCTCAGTGAGGAGTACCGTTATGGTGGAAATCATGTACTAGTCACCCAGAGCTACTCACTCAATGGTCACTGGGAAGGAAGAGACTGGAGAAGCCCCCGACAAAATGTTAGTTTTAAAAGTACACTCACTCTAGGCACCATCTCCTACAGCCTGTGAGTCGTGACCCCTTGAGGGGGGTACATATTACTTAAATTACTATTCATAGCAATAGCAAAATTAGTTATGAGGTAGCAACAAAATAATTCTATGGTAGTGGTGGTGGGGTCACCACAACATGAACTGTCATGACATTAGGAAGGTTGAGAACCACTGGCCTAGATGTTCCACCACCTTTAAGCAGTTAAGTGTAAAGACGGAACACTCAAAACCCCAACTATAGCATATTTCCCAGCTGCTGAACATGCATTAGTCTAATACATCACACACACTTTTGTATCCCCATCGTTGGGAATTTGCACTTTTATTCATTGAGTACTTCAGTACTATGTATGTGCCTGTGCTAGGAATTTACAACTGCAGAGATAAGATGTCCAGTGTACTTGGATTATGCATTTCCTAGTTAGATGACATAGACAATAATCAACAATATAGGTGGTAAGTTCTATGAGAAACTGAGGGTGACAATTGAGAATGGAGACCTAGATTTATTTTCTTTAAAGACCAGAAAGTCTGAATATCTGCATCTGTCTTAGGTGCTAGCAGAGCCTCTCAGACAACAGCCATACCAGGCTCCTGTCTGCATGCACACTTGGCATCTGCAATAGTGTCTGGTTTGGTGTCTGTGGATGGGATGGAGCCCAAGGTGGAGCAGTCTCTGCTCCATTTTTGTCTGTTTCCTTTAGACAGGAACGATTCTGGGTTAAAATTTTTGAGATGGGTGGGTGGCATACCTCAACTAGGGGCCATGTCTATCTACTGGAGGTGGTCTTTTCAGGTTCTATTCCCCTACTGTTGGGCATTTTGGCTAATGTCATCCCCAATGGGTACTGGGAGCCTCTATCATCCCTGGTATCTGGGACTTTCTAGAGGTCCCCCACCCCCCACTGCTACATATTACTATTTATTCTCCTGGACCTCTGGACTTCTCTCCTGTTTCTTCAAATACCTGGTCCACACCCCCCCCCTTCCCTTCCCCTGCCTCCTGTGATTATTTTGTTCCTCCAATTGGTATTGAAGCATCCACACTTTGGCCTTCCTTCTTGTTAAACTTCATATTGTCTGTGAGTTCTATTGTGGGTATTCTGAGCTTTTGGGCTAATATCCACTCATCAGTGAGTACATACCAAGTATGTCCCTTTGGGTCTGGATGTACATACCTCACTCAGAATGATATTTTCTAGTTCCATCCATTTGCCTGCAAAATTCATGAAGTTCTCCTTTTTATTCCATTGTGTAAATGGATACATTTTCTGTATCCATTCTTCCATTGAGGGACATCTGGGTTGTTTCCAGCTTCTGGATATTTAAATAAGGCTGCTATGAACATAGTAGAGCATGTGTCCTTGTGATATGGTGGAGCATCTCTTTAAGTATATGCCTAGGAGTGGTATAACTGGGTCTTTAGGTAGAGCTATTTCCAAGTTTTTGAAAAACAATAGCCAGATTGATTTCCAAAGTGGTTGTACCAGCTTGCAATCCCACCAGCAATGGACGAGTGATTCTTTCTCCACATCCACACCAGCACCTGCTGTTACTTGAGTTTTTGATCTTAGCCATTTTAATTGGTGAGTGGGTGGGACTATTTAATGTTTTGAAATGATCTGACCCTGCATATTTGTGGGAGGTCTCCAGGAAAAGAGAAGCTAAGAAATCCCATACTCTGTCATATGCAAGCTCTCTCCCCTGCCCACCAAATAGTGGTAATAGTTCCGGGCCAGACATAAGGGCAAGAGATTTCCAAGCTCAAACAGAAATCAAATTCACACTTCTTTTTGTTCTGGTTTGTCCTTCAACAGATTTTACTCAGTCTATATTCTCTTCCAGAAACATTCACAGAAATAACGTTATCAGCTACCTGGGCATCTCTTATTGACATTAGTCATTATGTAGGCACTCAAAAGCTTGTTTGTATATGACTAACTTGGCCAGTTAGGAGTCCTGAGAAGCTTCCACACACACTGTTTTATACCAACAATCCTCTGAGACAAGCCTCATATTATCCTGAACTACTAACTTTCCTGGGACTGCTCTAGGGATTCCTGTGCTAAGTGATGACAGACTAGATACTCCACAGTCCAGAAGCAAAGTAGCTGATAGAACTCCTAGTCAGGGTGGTATTCATGGTGAGTTAATTAGAATTTTATTTTCTATATCGGATACATGTAATGTAACACAGTCATCTGCCAGGACACATGCACATCCCTATACATGTATACATATTTGAAGTTTAAAGTTATCCTTGGCTATATAGATCAAGTGTGGAGTAAACTTGAGCTATATGTCAGTGTCTCAATAAAAACTAGAGTACTTGTACAAAAAACAAAAGTTCACCTACAAACCATGGCAAATACAAAGTTTGTGTATGCTTCTTACAAAATACTTTCACACATACACAGCACTGATTATACTGCACAGTAAGGAAGCAATGGGGGAGTAATTGGGTTAGAGTAATTGCCCAGGGGTCAAGAGCATTTCCCATTCTTCCAGAGGATCTGAATTTGATTCCCATAACCGACATCAGGCAATAATTATCTCCAGAAAAAAAACCAAACCTGACACTTCTAGTCTTTTGAGGGCACCAACACATGCATGTACCCACACATGTATCCTTAAAAACAAATGGTAAAACTGATGACCAGTTAATGAATCCTTCTATTAACCAGTCTATCCATGACTAAAAATTGTGATGTGCCACAGGTAGGTTCAGCCACAAATGGGTTAGTAGAGCAGAAGTAAACACATAGCTATGCTATTTAAGGAACACTAAGCGTGACTCGATGTTAAAATTTCTTTAAGTTCCCTTAATGTTACAAATCGGCACTAAGACACTGCAATTATCTAATTTCCAGCAGATATCTAGGCATAGTAGAGTGTCAAGTTGACAGGTCTTAGAATCCCCATGGAGGCACACTGTTGGCTGTGACTCATCCTGAATGTGGGTGGTAGCACCCCGGGGGCTAGGGCACTGGGCAGAGTGAAAGCAGGGAGTGAGCAGAGCACCAGCATCTACTCACCTTTCTGCCCATGGACGCACGACAGTCTCCTTCCAGCAGGCCTGTCCCCTTTAAGATAAACCCATGTGTCAATGGCTACAGCCAGGTGTCTTGGCACAGTAATGTGCAGTGACTGATACAGCACAAGGCACACAAAGTTCATAATCCAGCAGAGAGATAACTGTTACAGCCACCATGGCTATGTGGATTCATGGGAAGATGAAGCCCAAGTAACAGTTTAACTTTTGAAGGGTAAAAAAGTGCTATTTTCCTTGGGGAACAGTGACTCCTCTTCCAAGGGCCTCCCTCCTCCCTCGTGCATACTGGAGAAGTGCTCTGCCACCAGGCTGTATCCCTCACACCTTTCCCTCTCTGAGACAGGTCTCACACGCCCCACACTGGCCTTGTCCTTGTCAACCTCTTGAGTAGCTGAGATCAGTTTTGTTAACAGACCTTGCTCACTCGAGTGACTTTTAACAGGCCTTCAAAGTACCTAAAGAACCTGTAAAATCAAGTGGTAAATTTGTTTATGGAATTTTTAAAAGACAGAGTGAAGTAGAAACTTAAGGGTTCTTTGGAAAGTCAGTTGTGTTGGAGGGTGTTTTGCTGAAGCAGGTACAAGTTGTTGTTCTGCTAAAGCAAGCATGTGAAAGGACATATGATGAAAGCTCCTTTGCTAACAACATGCCATGTATTGGTCCACATATATTGCCTAATTGAGCTGCATTTGTCGGGACTCCATAGAGAGAAATGCACCAAAAAACTTCTGGTGGTGTGCTGCAGTTTCCCAGAACCTGGGCTGATTGGGTGATGTCAGCAGAGATGACCCACATGCTAAGGCAAGGACATGTGATGGACATGGATGTCCATGGAGGACATGTGATGTTTAGAGGGTATAAGTAGGAATCGAGAGACAGTGAAAACTGAGCTTGGCTTCCTTATAGAGCTAGCTGTGTGATGCTGTGGGTCTTCAATGATCTTCACTTTGCTGAGGCACAGAGCAGAGAACTTCTGGTGTCCCTCCTGGTCCTTCCAGCTGACTTTAGCCAGAGCTGAGGCCTGGCTGTCTGTTAGGTAGCGCCGCTGCTGCTGACTTGTGTTTGTTAAGGTGACTCTGCCAAACTAGACTGCCGGCATATCCGTGAACTGTTTGTGAGTTGCTGCTGCCTGCTAACCTATGAACTGAACTGCCGATTTCCAGACAACACACAAGCGAGTTGCTCCAATGAACCTTTCTAAAACAGGTCCACCCCCCACCCCACCCCACCTCCTTTCATTTCCACTACCTCTGGTGGGTGGTGGGCTAAAAGAGAGGTTAAAGTGTTTAAGAAATAAGGTTTTAAAAAGTTAAAGCTGCCGGACGGTGGTGGCGCACGCCTTTAATCCCAGCACTTGGGAGGCAGAGGCAGGAGGATTTCTGAGTTCGAGGCCAGCCTGGTCTACAAAAGTGAGTTCCAGGACAGCCAGGGCTACACAGAGAAACCCTGTCTCGAAAAACCAAAAAAAAAAAAAAGTTAAAGCTACAACAGCTTTTCTCTAGGCAGTCCTGGCTACCTTCAACCTCAAGAGATCCACCTGTCTCTGCCTCCAGAGTGCTAAGATTTTAAAAGCATGTACCGCCACACACATTAGGCTTAGTCTGCACAATTTTTTTCTATAAAGAGTTAAACACTGTCAGTCTATACTGCAAAACAGTTTGCATTAGTCTTGGGGCAAAATAGAGGAATTCGCATTAGTCTCGGGGCAATCAAAGGCTTAGCTGAGAATGGGGACCTTCGAGGCACCAGACAAATGCTAAATCTCAACTCCTATTTCTTTTTTTTTTTCTAAGATTTATTATATGTAAGTACACTGTAGCTGTTTTCAGACACCAGAAGAGGGCGTCAGATCTCTTTAGGAATGGTTGTGAGCCACCATGTGGGTATTGGGATTTGAACTCATGATCTTTGAAAGCAGTCAGTGCTCTTACCCGCTGAGCCATCTCTCCAGCCCTCAACTCCTATTTCTAAGATAGAACAGAGTTAATTCAAAACCTAGACCGAAGTTAAAAATGGACAAGGCTTGGCGTTTAAAATTGTGAAAGGTCAGAGAAAATCAAGGAGGAAACCAAGCTTCTGCCTTAGGAGGCAGTGACTGTAGAGGCTTAAGCACTATGGTTTGATGATGGCGCCCATGGGACAGATCGGCAGAAAGCCGCGGTTGAACATACCTAAGACAGCTAGCAGCAGAGCCAGGAGCCGGTCGGCCTGGTCTTAGCTTCGAGTGTTATTAAGAGCACCTGATACGCAGAATCTGAAAGTAGAGGGCCCGAGACCTAAAAGACTAACAAGTCTGAACGATCTCAATGTCAAGCTGAATGGTTAGCTAGTCACACCTAACAGGCCCAAGTAAACGTTACTTAACAGCTTCTGAAAGGTGGGAAGCCCAGACTGGTAAGGGCTTGTCACCACTCTATCTGTAGCAGCTTAATAATCAAGGGTCATAATCCCTCTGGAGCAAACCTAAGCTCCCTTCTCATATAGATGCGCAGGTATGTTTACATGCAAACTCATGGATTCTCAGATCAGTTTAATAACCCATAGGCAACTGTACTGCACTATTACCAAATACTAGATTATGGGTTTAAGATAAACTACAGTAGATTTCCCTATTTAACAAAAACAAAACTGTACAATGAAATGCTGTATTCATTCATATAACGAACACTCTAACCTACAGTTCTGCCCTCCCTAGACTTAGTATTATCCGTAGCAAACGTGCTGGCAGGGCAGTTACCACTGAGAGGCGGCCCAGAGTCTCAAGTTAGGCCATGTAAATGCTGGGACAGCATAAATGACAGGGACTGCCTGCAGTAGGCCGGGATGGAGACATCTCAGAAGCCGGCAGCAGCTCCTTGTAGAACAGGATGGTGCCTGGGACCCTGAGAAGCAGGAGACAGACACATCCCTCCAGGGAACCCGCCATCTGGAATAAGGGACTGCCTACAATAGGCTGGGATGGAGACATCTCAGTAGCCCATGGCAGCTTTGTAGAAAACAGTTGTTTCCATTTCTCCTAACCTTAGCCCTGGACAACAGCTGTATGGAGTCCATTTGCCTGCTTTAGTTGGCCTTGGTGTGCATAATTATTCAATTATATCTGACATTCTTACTTCTTTCTCTTTCTGCTCCGGTGAATTCTGTGAAACTAGATGTTCCCTGATGTAATGATTCTTAAACAATTAAAAATTGAGGCATGGGGCACGGCACAGCACAGTCCTAACGGCCCAGGTGCATGCTGTGTGTCCTCATTTTAGGAACAATGTAATAACTCACAATGGTAATTCCAGATTAATGCTTGACTTACAAAGAAAGTCTGAAGAAATTATTACCAAATGAAATAGAGCCAACACTGGGACTCCAAGAAAGAAATAAGTTTTGCATAACATTTGAGAGTGGTTCCTGGATAAGCAAATAGTATGTAAAATCTTATACTAGTAAAACTAAGTCAAAACACTGGGAATCTTAGGAGAGTCATTGTGTGCGATGTGCAGAAGCAGAAAGCAGGCGGAACTACTAGGGGACTATTAAGGGTTAACTTGATTCGCCACTGCCTGCAGCTTGGCCCGTGTCATTGATCATTAGAGCTTCACAGGAAAATGCAAGTAGCTGGCCGCAGAGCTCTGAAGTATAGTAAGTCAAAAGTTAAAGTTTACAATAAGCTTGCAATTATTATTACTTTGGCTATAGGCCTGGGAATAGGGAAGCTTGAAACTTTGGGGAACAATTGCAATTCCTGATTCTTTGTGGGGCAAGGTTATTCTTTTGTATTTGATTTGGCTATGATTATACAATGTCTTTTTTTTTTCCCACCTGCTTTTCGAGTATCAGTAAGAGACTGGGGCAAGAAAAAGGCAGGTGAGCATGTTAAGAGTGAAGAGAGAATGTGAGGTGTGTATGGGGTGTGTGAGTGAAAGGAGAGTGCATGTGGTATGTGTGAGATGTATGTGAAGAAGTGTGTGCGGGAGTGAAAGGGGAAAGCACACTGTGTGTATGAGTGTGGGAGTTCAGGAAGAGCAGAGTGCGCAGGAGAATGCAGTGTACAGCCTTGCTGCGAGCAAGCAAGAGAGCAGAGAATGAGAGAGACTTTAAGCATTGAAAAATTGCCTGTCAGCTTGTACCCAAAAAGTAGTCTATGTATACTTATTATATGCCTTCCATATCCCTGCCTCCAGTTGAGAACTGTGATCCTGTGTCGAGGTTGGACCCGACAAGTAAATGTATTCAGTACTGTGGAGAGTCCTTAGTGTGCAGAATCAAGTAGAGCATAAGAGGTAAACGAGATCCGACTGGATCAGTGAATGAGAGGTCACTTCCCTAAAGGAGGCATGTGACGAGTATGGCAAAGGATGGGGAAACACTGTGGCAGATCTATAGCTGAGCTTTATGAAACACAAAATTTGGAGCCAGGCAGTGGTGGCACACACCTCTAATCCTAGCACTTGGGAGGCAGAGGCAGGTGGATTTCTGAGTTCGAGGCCAGTCTGGTCTATAGAGTGAATTCCAGGACAGCCAGGGCTACACAGAGAAACCCTGTCTCGAAAAAAACAAACCAAAAAAAAAAAAAAAAAAAAAAAAACCAAAAAAACCAAAAACCCAAAAAACAGTATTTGGATTTCCCATAACATGGGCTCCTATAAAAGCAAATCTGGGCCATTGTTCAGATATACACCAACAGCCTACTACACCCATCCACTCCTTCATTATGATCACAAACCAGAGACTCGATTCATGCAAATGGTGGTAGGATGGTGACTGCAGGTGTGGCGGATGTCTTACCTGAGAGGCGCCTACCAACCCCAGTTAAGTGGCTAAGCAGTATTTACTCCATCTTTCCCTGGAATGGCTTTATTCCATGTGGAGCTGTCCTACTGCCCAAAGACCTCAGGAAAGAGTCCTGCTAACACCTCTTTCTTCTACCTCTAATCTCAATTTCTTTTAAAACAAAACAAGCAAATACCCCCAAACAAACTAGGGTTAAAGCATAGGCAAGGACCTAAGGTTCCTCAACCCTGTAAAAACAAAACCCCAACAAAGCACAAATACACTCCTTTTTTTTTTTTTTTTTGAGACAAGGTTTCTCTGTGTAGCCTTGGCTGTCCTGGAACTCACTTTGTAGACCAGGCTGGCCTCGAACTCAGAAATCCTCCTGCCTCTGCCTCCCAAGTGCTGGGATTAAAGGCGTGCGCCACCACCGCCCGGCACAAATACACTCCTTAGCTGGAGATCCATGTAGCATTAACCTAGAGGGTGTACAGACCATACAGCGAGAACATATTATTATACACAATACAAATATTTTAATTTTCAAAGTGTGAAGTCAGATCAAGTATCTACTGATTAATAAAAAATGCTATTACCATTTAGAAAACAATACTCTTTTAAAAAAAAGGTTATTTTTTAAAATTTTGTGTGTTGGGTGGGGGAATATAATAGTATTTGAGAGCAGGTTCATAAAGAAGCCATGGGGTCAAAACCCCTGAGTTAAAGGTTATTTATTGTAAGGCAGTCTATATAGATGTAGGTTCTTGTACCGCAGATACATTGCTCCAGTTCCATAACTATATTTACCCAACAATGACTATACAGAGGATGAGATATAATTTAGCAGTATCTTGCCAATTTTACTAAGTATCAAGATTCCCTCCCTGGCAAGTACATGGTCTCAATACACAGTTCAGGGTGGCTTTGAACTTAGTGATCACGCTGCCTCAGCCTCTGGAGAGCTAAGGTTACAGGGGCATATCACTATATAGAGCTAGAAGATATTAATAATATCCACTGACAATGTGCCAACTCATAAACATCGATGACCATTTGTTCATTAGTAAACTTAATTGTTTTCTCTTATGTGAAATCATTGTTTGATTTTTTTCTTTAAATCAAAACTAGGAATATGTAACTTTTCTCCTAAAAATTAAATTGCTTTTTTACAAATTGGATTCTCTGATTTTCTTATCAGCCTGCTTTAAGGATATCCAAGTGTTCAATATGCTCGCTCGAAGTTTGGCCCACACCAAATGATTGTTTAACCCAAATATCTGAGCAGCAAACTGAGCTGATCCTTCTGGAGAAAGTATAGTTGAACAGCCAAGACCTATTGGTTCAGAAAGAAAAAGACAAAAAAATTAGTTGGTAGCTTAAAAATTAAAAAAGAAAAAGATGATAATAAACCCAAGTCCTTTTTCTTAGAGATACATACTTAAGCATCTAAGTATAAAATAATGCAAAACCATAAAATCTGATTTAAAACAGTAGGCTGTAGTTAAAATATGTAGTCAAATATTAATAGATGAGGCTGAATAAAGACATTGAGATTGTATCTTGAAATGTGGGGTATACACACTACTAAAATTTTTCAAGGTCTTACCACTGGGCAGTCGAAGAGACGACCACACATCCTGAGCTCCCCAGTCTGGTGTGACTGGGGGACAGCTGATAACCGGATATGCAGTATTACCAGACATCACTGGGCCTAGACCATTGCTTCTGCCTGCCACTGCAATAAATACAGTAGCTACGCCATCCCCTAGAGAAATTATAAGATGGTCAGGTCCTTTTGTCAACAATAACCAGGGACCAAACAGTACAGAGCAGGTGAGACAGCTCAGTGGATAAGGGGTATTTGCTGTCAAGCCTGATGTCCTGTGTGACCTCTGGAACCCATATGGGAGGACTGAATTAACTTGCAATTGGGACATGCATCTGCACACTTATACAGTAAAAATAAACAAAATAAAAAATGAGCTTTAAATCTTTGAGTAATTTGCTATGGAGAAAGTATCTAGAAGGTAATGACATACGTAAGTTCAAAATGTACGGTTTGTCTTGTCACATAACTGTATTGTAAACAATAACCTAGGCAGAATAGGTTTCACTATTTTTGAGATCTGTTGTACAAAAGAAATGCCATTAGGTGGGTGAGGGAATGGCTGGCTCATAGCTCCCTTCTGCTATTACTGCTTAGACTCAGCAAAATGAAGAATTTCACCAACTAAACAGCTACCTTTCAAGTTGAGTTGTCCTTAAGTGGTGCCGGTAGACTCATTTAATAGTAATTAGAGATTTTGTGGACACTTCCTAAATCATAAATAAATAAACAGTGTCTGGGTGTTGCAAGATATTTCCTATCCATTCATATTGAGGCAATGAGAGGTCATTGATTGGAGGGGAGAGAAGAGGAGGAGCTAAGAGAAGGGAGGGGAGGAGAGACAGAGAGGCAGGGAAGGAGGCTTCACACGTATTCCCTGTGTTTTGGAGAGGTTCGAAATTACGGGAGAAGACTTTGTCATTGTAAATTGGCATTATGAAATTGGGAGTTTACTATACATAAGTATATTTGGTTAACTATTCAAGTATAAGAGTCATGCTTTACAGTATACTTGAAAGGAGTGCAGAGGCCTGGTGGGGCAGTACTCTTTAGTATAGCACCCACAGTTCAAGAGCTTAACATGCTTGAGACTATAGGCGCAATAATTTGCAGTATCAAAACCCAACACTAAAAGTGCATATACACGTTTAATTTTTTTTTTTTTTTTTTTTGCTTTTCAGAGATGGTTTCTCTGCATAGCCCTGGTTGTCTTGGAACTCACTTTGTAGAGCAGGCTGACCTCGAACTCAGAAATCCGCCTGCCTCTGCATCCCAAGTGCTGGGATTAAAGGCGTGCAGCACCACTGCCCAGCTTCAAATTCTTTAAGAACCTTGATATACTTAACAGAGAGAGCGGCTTACTCTGTGGCCCAGGCTCACGCTGAATTTACAGCAATCCTCCTGTTTTACGTTCTCAACTTAAAGGTTGAGATTATAGGTGTGATACCTACTCCTGGTTTTATGTAGTATTGGGTACCACATAAGAATCCTGGGTTTCTTCCGTGCTAAATAAGCATTTTACCAGCTGAGCTACACTATATCTTCAGTCTGCCTAAAATTATATATTTTTAATTGGGAAAGAATCCAAGCCTTCATTAGATTATTAAATTAGATTATTAAAAGAATCTGAAGTCTAGAAAGAATCATCAAACATCATTTTTTCTTGTTTAGAACAGTGTTTTTTGGCTGTGTGTGTGTGTGTGTGTGTGTGTGTGAGAGAAAGTTCCAGTACTTTAGACCAATGATATCTTTTTTTTTAATATTTTTTTTTTAAGATTTATTTATTTTATATAAGGACACTGTAGCTGTCTTCAGATGCACCAGAAGAGGGCATCAGATCACTTTACAGATGGTTGTGAGCCACCATGTGGGTGCTGGGATTTGAACTCAGGACCTTTGGAAGAGCAGTCAGGTGCTCTTACCCACTGAGCCATCTCTCCAGCCCCAACCAATGATATCTTAACATTTATTTAATGTACTATCTACTGAAACTATAGCTTTCTTATATGCTTCCAAGAAACCTGACAAAGATACCAGAGAGGCTCTGCTGCCTCAGCTTCCCCCGCTGAGTCAGGGCCGCCTTCTCCATCCAAGCGCTCAAGACTCAACGCTAGGGAGCGCTGCTTAATAGACTAGGACACCACACTTCCTCATAGGCCTGGTCTGCTTTCTTTCATGCTTGCACTTTCTAAGAAGTTTTTACATGTATGGGTGTTTTGCTGCCAAGCCCTGTCTATGCACATGTGTGCAGTGAGTACCCACAGAAGCCAGACGAGGGTGACAGAGTCCCCTGGGGCTGGAGCTACAGATGGTTGTGTATGTTCTTAACCACTGAGCCATGTTTACGAAAATTATTTTAAAAAATGTGCCTGAATGAGTTTATGCATGCAGGTGATCAAGAGGCCACGAGATGTCAGATCTCCTGAACATGCAGCTCCTGGCAGTTGTGAGATGCCTGATGGGAATCCAGCTGAGGCCGCGCGCCCAGCTCCTCCAGACCTGTATTCTAAGTTTTCTCCTTGTTCTCTAATGTATAGGCTTCTACAGCATGCCTTCGCAAGATAAGTGCAGTAAAAGTATACTCACAACACATGATTTTGCTTGGAAATATGGGGAAAGCTCATTTAAGCACTATTATTCAAAGATATGTATTTTAAAATTTTACCCAAATCAGAAATAACCAAAATTCTCTAGTTATTTACCTTCATATTCTGCTTTAATCCTCAAAGTTTCATCTGGTCCTTTATGTGCGGATGTTACTCTAAGTTCACACGGAATCCCAAAACTTCCACAAGCCTTCTTAATCTTTTCACAGTGACCAAGGTCGGAAGTTGAGCCCATCAGCACGACCACCCTGCACCGACTGTCTGACCTGAGAAGCAACTGGATAAGAAACACACGATTATGAAAAATGAGTGGCAGGCAATGTAACAGTGTTTTATCTTTTGCTTTTGTGTGTCAGGGTGTTGAGTCTGGATGCTATATAGCTGAAGATGACCTTCAATTCCTGATACTCTTGCCTCAAGTACTAAGCAAACGGCTTTTCTATTTTTCCTTACCTTCTCTTCCTTTCCTTTTGAAAAGGGTCTCCAACAGCCCAGACTGACCTGACTGGCATTCGCAGGTAACTGAGGATGACCTTCAACTTCTGATGCTCCTGAGAGCTGGGGTCACAGGCTTGTGCCACCACACTTTGATCTATGCAGTCCTGGGCAATCAAACCTAGGGCTTCTTGCATGCTAGACAGGCACTTATAAACATCCCAGAACCTTTATGTTTTTGTTTTGTTTTCTTAGACATGTCACATTATGTAGAACAGGCTGGCTTCAACCTCGGAGACATGCCTTATTTGCCTTCCGAGTGCTAGGATGAAAAGTCTGTGCCATCATGCACAGTTGGTACTTTCATTCTCAACAGACCAAAATTAAGCTGGGCAACAGATCATTAAAAACAAATCAAAACAAACAACACTCACTAGGCACTGTGGCACAAACCTGTAATCCCAACACCAAGGAGGCAGGTCAGCCTGGTCTACACAGTGAGGCCCTGTCTCTAAATAAATAAATCAATAAATAAACGAACATAGCCCACCCACTACCCCCAGCTCTGTCTCTAAGCCTCTTACTATTCAGAGAACAGTAACAAAGTATTCCATGCCAGAGGCTTCTACACTTCTGCTGAATCTCTAAGGCACAGTCAACCAAACTAGGTTATCAACCTGCTAGCTGGGTGTTTAAACAGTAAATATAGACAAGTTGGAAATATTTGTCTATGAAGTGATTATGATTCACATGAATCATGTGCAACTCTTGGGTTCACAGTAGTAATACCATATAAATATAAGTGAAGCACAGAGGTTAGACAGGGCCCCAGGGTTCCACACGAGCATCTGGGAACGGCACGAGTGGCAGAGTCCTGGTACACCAGTAAGTAGCCTGCCATGACCATTCCTAAAGCAATGCTTTTGTTCAAAGTCACTGATAACAGGATGTAAAGGCCTCTCTCACTTTTCTTTATCTCAGCCAGTTTCACCTCATCAGGTTCTACCCTGGCCTGAAGCTTGAAACCCTTCACAAATAGTCAACCAAATTAGGTTGTGAAGCCTCCAGAATAGGTAAAATTGTCGGGATGCTCCACACACCTGGTTTAAACCTTTTTCCTTTTTGCTGTGCAAGTACAAATGTCCTCAGGCACCACCCAGCTTTTCTCTTTCACTTCAATTTTTTCTATTTATTTTTGTGAATGTCCATGTCACAAATGTGGAGGTCACAGGACGTTGTGAACTCCCCTTTTCCTTTCGGTTTTAAGAATATGGGTTCTGGGGCTAAATATGGGATTGTGTAGTAAGTGATTTAAACTGTAAGCCATCTTGGTCAGCCACATTTATCCCTCCCTCCTTCCTTCCCTTCCTTTTTGGTGAGGACTGTCAGAGGCTTGGAATTTGCCAAGCATGCTGACTAACGAGAGGATCAGGGGCTCCTCCTGCCGCCGTAGGCCCAACCTTGGGATTACAAACACCTGCCACTACATCTGGTCTTTTCTATGTTGTTTTACATGGGTGCTAGAGAAGCCAGGCCTTAGTTTTTGTAAGGCAAGGAAGCACTTTACCAATTTCTCAGTCCAATGTCATGAAATAAAATACATGTTATTACAGGTTTGTTAGAGAAGAATTACCTCCACTCGGTCCGCAACCCACTCAAAGTTTTTCTTTACCATCTGGAGTCCTTCCGGAGTTACTTCTTTGAGATCTCGGTAAGACTAGAAAATAAAAGTTTAGAAAATTACTCTGAAGGAAAACAGGTTTCCTTCAAATCTAAGATTACGAGATGTATCTGATAATGCACCTTGACGTACAAATGCTTTTTCAAAAGCATTTTTGGAAAAGTTCAGTAGCAAAGTAAGTAAAAATGCTTTCTTCACTAGCAAACTGTCTTAAGAATTAACATGTATACATATAGACAGAATTTTGCCTTAATTTTGTTAGAACTAAAGCCCCCTATGGTTCTGAGGACTCGGTGTATAGACTCCCAGATCTGTCCCTTACCCTTGATGTTGTGAGGATATTTATCAGATAAACAAGGACAACCCTTCTTTGACTGTTTCAGAATCTGAAGATTATAAATACAAAAACTGTTTATAGGTTAAAAGTATTTCTTAGAACCAAAGGAGATTTTTGTTCACTTTTACTCTTTTGGTACTGAAGGATGAATCCTTGCATGTGCTAAGGAGGTGTTTGCCATTGTGCTCTATCTCCAGTGGAGAAATGATTTGTCTTTTAAAAAAAGCTTTATTTATGCGAGTATGTTGTAGCTCTCTTCAGACACACCAGAAGAGGGCATCGGATCCCATTACAGATGGCTGTGAGTCACCATGTGGTTGCTGCGAATTGAACTCAGGACCTCTGGAAGAGCAAACCTGAGCCTTCTCTCCAGCCCGAGAAATGACTTTTAAAACTAAGCACTTATCAATGAAGACTAATATCCTTCCCCCCTTCACCTCTATCACAGCTTGCTAAATAAGCTTAAACACCTCATACCTGTTTGTCTTTCTGCTGGCTCCGATCTCCTGATGGCCATAGTCTCCAGGAATCATTATCGATGACATCAGCAAGAACGATCTCTTTGGTGGTTACATCAACACCAAATTCAATCTAGAAGCAGCACATTGCCAAGGAAATGATTTGAAAATGTCATAGTATAATGACATTTCTTAGTTACAATGTTCACTTTTACATTGCCTATTTTATCAGTACCTTCATATCAACCAGCGTACAGTTCTGGGGCAGCCAGGATTTCTCCAGAATTTCAAAAATAGCTTGTGTGGCATGATTCATGATGTCCACTTCAGTCTGTCCTATAACAAGGCCAGCGAAACAAAATTTTGCAGCGATGAGCTGCTCCTCAGACCACTGCGGATCATTGTTGGCATCATCCTAAGAATGAAGCGGAGCCGTACAGTTAATTTAAATCTTGGAATTTTTAACTTTCCTGAAAAACAAAAAGTTCTTTTTCCTTTAAATATATGATCCTAAGAATTGCTATTTTAAATCTAATTTCTCCCAGAATATCCTACGATTCAAGTAATTATTAAGTCTACTTTTTATTTGTGTCTGCATGTATATGTTGTACTACATGTGTGGAGAGGAGACCAGTTTCTGGTTCTCTGGAAGAGTAGCAAGTGCTGTACCACCATTCAGGCTCCAATTTGACTACTCAAAAAAAAAAAAAAAGCAAAGCAAGAAAAATCCTCATTATTTCTTTGTCTTTTTAGGTCTGTGCGTTTTGCCCACACATATGCCATTTGTACACCACATGAGTGCCTGGTGCTTGTGGAGGTCAGAAGACTGTAGCACACATCCCAGAACTACTAGAGTAGCGTTGATGTGAACAATCATGCGGTGTTAGGACTCTAACCTTGAACAAGTGGGTATGCATGCTGAGCCATTTCTTTCTAGCCTCTACTCTGTTTATTTTTAATTATTAGATTATTAAGTAATGAAATAATTCAATCTGCTCTCTCCCTGCAAAGCCATTTTTTTTTGTGTCTGAATGTTTAGCCTACATGCATATGTGTCACATGCATACAGTTTGAAAACAATGTCAATAATGTATTTTTAATCAGGCAGCTGTATAACTTGTTATACATTATAATTAAATTTACAAAACTTGTTATACATTATAATTAAATTTACAAAAATCCCAGCACTTGGGAAGCAGAGGCAGGCAGATCTCTGAGTTTGAGGCCAACCTGGACCACAAAGTAAGTTCCAGGACAGCCAGGGCTACACAGAGAAACCCTGCTTCAAAAACAAACAAACAAACAAACACCCAAACCAAACAACAACAAAAAAAACCCAAACCACAAACTCCTGAAAACTCAAAACCACTTCCCTTTCATATATAAAAATTTCAAATGCAATAAACAAACTGATCAATAACCTTTCTGAACAGGGTCTTAGTCCATAGCTCAGGCTGGTCTTGAAATAGCAATTCTTCTACACCAGTTCTTTCCTTTAAATTTTATTTATAAGTAAGTATGGGTGTTTTGCCTGAATGCATGGACTACACCTGTAGGCCTGAAGAGACCATCAGATTCTTGGAGCTACAGTTATGAGCCACAGTGAGTGCTGGGATCAAACTTAAGGCCTCCAGAAGGGCAGCCAGTAAGTACTCTAGACTGCAAGCCACTTCTAACCCCTGCCCTCATTACTTTAATAGTGGGCAGGAACATGGGTACGCACCACCAGGCAAGGTGCAAGTAAATATTTTTTAATATGTTAACTTTCTTCTTGATTTCTACTCACTTAAATTTTTTTGTTAGTCCATCTTGTCAAAAAACATTGACAGATTCCCTGCAGCCAAACCTGATTTTTCATTGCTAATGTAATTCTATATTATCAACATAAATTTCTAGTAGGACACATATAGATTCAGATGTTTCAATGTTTACTATTTTGAGCTTGTAGTTTTAAAACACAAAAAGCAATTACCTTGAAGAACATCTCCACTTTTGGCGGATAAAACTTGTACCCCTCCTTCACACCGGGGTTCCTTTTGAGAAAAGATCCAGTTGCTATTCTTCGGCACACCCATTCAATTGGAATCATTTCACACTGGGGTGCAATGAAAGCAGTCTCCCCAAATTTCTTGGTGAAAGCAGTTTTTATACCTACAAATTGACGATAGAAGGGGGGAAAAGCAATGAACTTTTCTTTTAAGGAAGGTAGATAAACTCTAAAAAACAAAATTTTCATTCCTTCATTTTTCCTTCAGCTTCTTCCAATGTGTATATAGGTGGTTGTGCATTTACGTCTAGGAGTGTCCTAAGAACATGCATGTGGTGTGCATTTACATGCATGCATGAGTGTCAAACACCAGTTCTCCCTCTTTACATAGTTTCTGGGGCTGAGCTCAGAAAGTTAGCATGACAAGTGCTTTACCTCCTCTGCCAACTCAAAACACCTGCCAAAAATGCCTGCTGCCATGGGACTAGAGATGGCCTACAGGTTAAGGGTGCTAAAGGACCAGAGTTCGGTTCCTATCACCCATGACTGGTGCCCACAACCCCTTGTAACTAGGGGATCCAATGCCTCTGGCCTTTATAGCACCTGCACTCAAGCGCACACACCCATATACACATAATTATAATCTTAAGGTTAACAAAATAAGGTTTTATTCTATTTATCAAAACATCAGTTACATTTTAATATCACATAGCAAACCATGCACGAAACCTAAAGACTGGAGTTCAGTGTTTTACCCTCCACCTATTCATTCGTATTCACTGTCTCCCCTCTCTACTTACCTTTGTGGAAAGCACATGAGTCATCCAAGAGGCATTAAATCACTCTAAAAGATAACCTGACTACAGAATTCTCATGTTCTACAGTTCAGTATCATATTAATTCTCAGATTGATCTACCTTATCAATCAGAACAGCCCTAAATTCTGAAGACACTCTTTTTCTTTAACTGCTTAAACAATCCTTGAGAAGCCTCCATCGGGCAGTATCTGGCACACTGCTGCTGCTCAAGCCACACCGAGGAAAGCACTTGCTCTTACTTCCCGGCCACTGGAACTGAACAGCTTTTTTATGTGGTGACCTTGGAAGTTAACTTCTCTGATAATAGCTTAAACCTGTCATACCCCAGGCCTGTAGAACAGCTTTACAGAGAAGCTGGATGTGGTTCTGAGCATGTGCACAGCAGTTTACCAGCACCGGTAACTCTAGTTCCACAGAACTGGACGTCCTCTTCTGCACATAAAAAACCAAAACCTCATGATCCAACAAGGAGAAGCACCCTAACTGCCCTTTCTTCACTGCACCATTCCATAGATAAACTTGTTTCATCTTTTACTTCTCCAATGGAAGAAAAGTCTGTGTTCAGTTTTTCACAAGGTCTTCCACTTAGAACAGGACAGGAAGGCACAGTTGCTATCTTCAAATACATCTCACGGTTTACAAGCAGAAGTGAGACTCATAATTCTGTTCTGTCCTCAATAGGCAGAACAAAGCACAACTGTGCAGCATTCCAGGGAGTGAATTCAGGTTCTTTGGGGCTGCTAATTCCAGAAAGGCTTCTTTTTAAATTCCTCAAGACTAAAGATGGCCTTGTAGAGGGAAGTTACAGTGGTGATTCATGTGACTGAGAGAGAACTGTAGGAAACTTAGTTTCTTTCTCTTCAATGTTTTCTCTGTGGGAGGTAGTAGTTTGAATGCTTGGTCCCCACTCGGTGGAACTCTTTGGAGGTGTGGCCTTGCTGGAGGAAGTCTGTTACTGGGGCAGGTTTTCATATTTCAAAAGCACAAGTTATTCTCAGTGTGATGGTTTATTTATGCTTGGCCCAGAGAGTGGCACTACTAGAAGGTGTAGCCTTGCTGGAGTAGGTGTGTCACTGTGGGTGTGGGCCTTAAGACCCTTATCCTAGCAGCCTTCAGATGAAGAGGTGGAACTCAGCTCCTCCAGCCCCATGCCTGCTGGACACTGCCATGTGCTGCCTTGATGATAATGGACTGAACCTCTGAACCTGTAAGCCAGCCCCAAGTAAATGTCATCCTTATAAAAGTGTCTGTTCACCAGCAGTAAAACCCTAGCGTCAACACCCAGGTAGCTTCCTTTGCCTCCTACTTGCAGTGCAAGCTCTCAGCTATTGGTCCAGTGTCGTGCCTGTTTGCTGCATGCTCCCGCCATGATGGTTACGGACTCCCTGGACCTGTAAGCCCCAAATTAAATCCTTTTTTGTTTCTTTGGGTAAGTTGCCTCAGTCAAGGTAATAGCAAAGTCACTAAGACAGTGTATTTCCAAACCAGGAAGTGAACCTTCAAAGCTTTCCCCTTCATTTTATTATATGCAACTTAGCCTGGGAGACATTCCCAATAGGTTAAGTCAAACACAGCCATCTCCCAGAGTCAGTTACCTGCTTTAGAAGTAATGACACATGAGACGTATAACATATTCTTGATCCAACCAATTTCTCCCCTGGAAAATGACCACTGTGAAAGACAGGAAGGGACGCACTCACCAGCTTCCTGTAACAACTGAAAGATGCAGCTGGTGATCTTATTGGAGATGGCAGCTTTGCCTTCCAGATGGTTCTTTCTAGCTGCATTCCCTGCTGTAATCTGGTCCTTGGACTGCAGGAGGACTCTTCCTGGATTGTCTAACAATTCATACACTTCTTTTGTTTTACCCTCATAGAGTTTCTTCCCGATGTTCAGTACTGTGGGAATAAAACATAATTATACCAGATTCTAAGAGTTCCTAATCAATAAAGAATCCATTGACATGTTGAATCACTCCTTATATAGTAATTAGTGTCAATAAAAAAATAATAAAAACCACTTACACAGAACCTTATACTCTCATATAATTGTGTGTTAGTTTAATTAACTATAGAGATTAGAAAACTAAGGCTGGCCAGGCAGTGGTGGCACATGTCTTTGATCCTAGCACTTGGGAGGCAGAGGCAGGAGGATTTCAGAGTTCAAGGCAAGCCTGGTCTACAGAATGAGTTCCAGGACAGCCAGGGCTACACAGAGAAACCCTGTCTGGAAGAAAAAAGAAAAAGAAAAAAGAAAAAAAAAAGAAAGAAAGAAAGAAAACTAAGGCTCACAAACGTTGAGGTCACAAATGCAGCATATGCAAACCTAGAAATAGTCACAGATCATCTGATATCAACACAGTGCTTTCTCTGTCAGATTGTCTTTGAACTGAAACAACTAAAATTATTGTAGCTATACTAGTATTTTGTATACACAACTGCAATAGATTAAACTAACTTATAGGAAGAAAATGCCTTATTTCCCCTGACTTTTCATAGCAGGTTAAATGAGAAAATTTAGAACAATTTCTTCATTTCAAATTAAGGTATAAAGAGGCTCCTCTGCTCACCAATAAATCAATAAATCAAGTGGTAGAGGCAACGAATGGGGGCGCAGCTCAGCGGCGCTGACCCAACTCGGAAAAGGTCTAGCTGAAAGTCTAGCACCAAAGGAAAAAACAAGTTCCAAACCAAAAGAAAACTTTAGGATGTTAAGTTTGGAAGCTAGTTCCACACCCACTAGGCACGGAGACAACAACAGGCCCTCCTTTATTTACATTTCCATTAACCCAACTGGGTTATTTCTCAATCCTCTGCCATCAGTACCCTCTTTATTGAGGATGTAGGGAAGTATCAGGAAATGTGCACAAAGGCATTTTCTCTTCCCTGAGACAGGGTCTCATTCATAACCTTGGCTAGCCTGGATTGCTCTTCCTAGACCAGACTAACCTCAAACTCAAAGATTCATCTGCTTCCCACTGTGACTAAAGATGTGTACCACCAGACCAGGCAAAAAAACCATCTAATTTTAAGTTACTCACAAGACCTAAGGAATACTAGAGTCTACATTAGAATGATTTAGATTAAAATCAAAAGCAACCAAAGGTTAAAGGTATTGGGATAGCTTTTCATACTCTTATCTGCAAAAATTATTATTCTGTAAGTAAATGTCTCCAGGTTTACTACCTCAGCCTGCTAATCTTGGCTCAGTCCTCGAAGCTTCTAGCCTCTTGTACAATCGGATCACAGCATAGAATGTTTCCAGCTGCTGAGACTTACTACTGACTAGGCTCACCCTTTCTAGTTCTCTCTGGCTGGATGGTTCAACTCGGCTGCTCTGGCTCAAACGCACCTCCAAGCTGACTGCTGCAATCTGGCTTTTCTCTCTTCTCCTAGAATCGCTCTACTTGACCTCAAACTCACTCTAGCAATCTGTTCTCATTCTCTGGCCCGGTCTCTCTTCACCCTGTCCTGCACAACTGTCCCAGTAAAACTGCCTCCCTTACTCTGCACTTCACCATAATAAGTAGCTTCCCTTTTTTCCTCTCTTTGACAAATCTTTCTGATTCATCAGTTTTTCTGCCCCTCAATTAGACATCACTTTCAAACATGGGTGCTTTCCTCTACAAGGTAACTTTTCTATTGTTTCGGATTAAAGATATGTGCCACGGGGCTGAGCTACATCACAACTAGAAACAGCATTCTTGAGTAAATAACACATTCTTGGGGTTCACAGCGTGATCAGATATCTTGCAACATTTATCCTCAGTACTTTCCCAGTGTATCTGTGTGCCAGGGACTACGGACAGAACAGCAAATGAAATCTAGTTTCTGCTCTCAAGGGACCTAAGTCTTGAAGAAAGCTGGTAATTAATAAGAAACCATAATAAAATATATCCCAGGTAGAGACTATGGGATGCCGTATTCATAGCAGGACCGACCACCCTACACATGTCTAGAACAAAGTATAAAAGCTGAGCAGACCTGAAAATATCAGAATTTAACAAGGGGTAATTGAAAGAGATAAGATCAAGTAGCCAAGTCAAGGTCAGCATGACTAAGCACTTAAGTGTTCTAGGTGCGAGTAGATTGGTAGTGATTAAGAAGCAACCAAGTAGACAGGAAAAAAACAAAACAAAACCCCAAACTAAAGAAGAGCTGACCAGGTCACACCACCAGCTGGCGCAAGAAACAGTTAAGTGTCCAAGAACAAAATCAATGGCCTATCACTGGTTCAGTGTACCTAAAAATGGATGCAGGAGGCCAGTTCCTTTCTTGGATCAAATTTTAATTGGCCACAACTACGTGAGATGACCTTCGGAGCGGACCAAACCGGGTTTCTGGTACATTCGCTTTACAACCTGATAGCTACAATATACTGACTCTTCCCCTCACACTATCCAGAGATAGTTTTCTTCCTAGAAAACTTAATTTTTGGTAACATCAATTATACTCCTGTGATTTTTTATGAAGCATTCTTTGTGGTTTAAAACTATAAAAAGGACCAGGCAGTGGTGGCACATGCCTTTAATCCTAGCACTTGGGAGGCAGAAACAGGTGGATTTCTGAGTTCAAGGCCAGCCTGGTCTACAAAGTGAGTTCCAGGACGACCAAGGCTACACAGAGAAACCCTGTCTCGAAAAACAAAAACAAACAAAAATTATAAAAAGGTAATCTTGTAAAAACTAAATACACTATTCAAGTCTAACTGCCTTTGGGTATCGAGATTACAATTCTAATTAGCACTAAATTAAATGTAACTTTTCCCCCAACAAG
The DNA here is from genome assembly GCA_036184795.1 of Tokudaia tokunoshimensis. Classification (NCBI taxonomy): domain Eukaryota; kingdom Metazoa; phylum Chordata; class Mammalia; order Rodentia; family Muridae; genus Tokudaia; species Tokudaia tokunoshimensis. The sequence goes on from BTHU01000014.1 coordinate 29,955,491, forward strand.
GCTAAATTTGATTCTGGGTTGACACTGGTAATAAATAACTTGGCTAACAATTGCCACTGTGGCTCAGTGACTACGTAAAAGATGAACACAGCCCCTCTTGGTGGAACTTCCTTAATGTTTGTATCCTCTCACCAGGCCTCTTGATAATCTCTATGCTCAGCCTGACGCTGCTGCCTTCCATTTTGTTCATCTATAACTCAGCAGTCCTGGAGACTTAACCCAGGAACCAGGGGGCTGCTGAGTACTACAGAGCAGCAGACAGACGCAAGATACTGACTTGATAAGTTAAGAGTTTTAGTCAAGACTTTAAAGAATAAAGGCTCCTATCTAAGATCCAAATTCAGTTCACAGCAGCTACACAGGGTAGCTCCGACTTCAAAGCAGGTCCTGGCTTCTATGAGTATCAGTACTCTCGCTCAGACAACCACAGATACACAATGAACAAAGTAAAATAGAAGCCAGAGATTGCTCGGCAACTAAGAACACTCACTGTGGGCTGGAGTGATGGCTCAGTGGTTAAGAGCACTGACTGCTCTTCCAGAGGTTCAATTCCCAGCAACCACATGGTGGCTCACAACCATCTGTAATGGGATCTGATGCCCTCTTCTGGTATGTCTGAGGGCAGCTACAGTGGACTCATAAATAACAAATAAATAGATCTTTAAAAAAACCAAAACCAAAAACACTCGATGTTTTACAGAGGATTCAGGTTCAGTTCCCAGTACCTACATGGTAGTTCACAACCATTCTAAATTAAACTATAGATGTGTACACCTTCTTCGGACCCTTGTCAGCACAGGGACACATCAGATGTAGGGGATGAAGAAGAGGTTAGATTTTAAGATTTTTACAAGTTTAGAAGTACTGGCACCATGATCTCAGAAAAAGTCTGGTCCTAAGTCCCAATTTTATTTAAACTTCAGAAGAGCATCTTCTTTTGGTTTTCATAGGTGGGAAAGAATGTGTTGGGGTGCCCACACGATTTGCTTCATTATTAATCTAGAAACTTGTGTTCCAAGACAGTGTTTTGTTAGTATAAAAGAACCATCTTTCCCAAGGCACTTACCATGCAAGGACAAAATGGTAAATGTAACTATAAATTTATCAAGCCCACACCCATTATCCGACCAAAAATTTTGAACCTGTTTTCACAGTTTAAAGTACTAAACTTGCAGCAAAGGAGATTATTGGCATATTAACTTTACCAGAATGAACAAAACTTCTGCTGGATTTTCCTGATTGTTTAACTGTTTATTACAAGGTTTCTAGGCACTTCGTTCCTGACCTTTCCTCGTCCAGAGTACTTTCCCACTCCGCTCCTCCCGTCCCGAGGCCTCTTTTCGGGTATTTCGGTAGGCCCCGGGTGCCTAGAGTTGAACGCACGTCTCCCAGCGCTTGGACCACGTGTGCAGACTCCGGGCCCCGGGCGCCGTCTTGGGGGAAAGCCGGCAGGGCACTTTGCCAGGAGGGCTGCAACCCGACCCCGGGGCCGCACGCGTCCGCGTCAAGCCTGCTAGCTCTCTGACGGTGGGTCGGGGCGCCCTAGCGGGTCCGAGAGCAAGTCACTCACCTTCGGCTGTCGCCATTATCCAAGGTGAACTAGAGGAGCAGACCGCGCGGGAAAAAGAGGCAGAGCCCTGGAAAACAAGAGCGATCACAGGATCAGAGGGCGGGAAAGGGAGGCGCAGCTCACCGACACGCCCTAGCGCGGCAGGTAGTAAAAGTCCAGCCCTGCGGCCCACCGGAGAACCCAAAGTACCGGGCTGGCCGCGCTCGAGGCTGGGACCGCGTCCCCAGGCTTCCCGCCGCGCAGGCGCGCTGACGCGACCCCGCTTCCGGGCGGCCCCTCCCCGCAGGCAGCCAAAAGTGGCGCGCAGGCTGCAGGTCCCCGCTGACCGGAGAGGTTTCTGGGTTGGAGCGGACCAAGTCCTCACGGCCGGGGGATTTGCGTGGGACCAGGGTGCACGCAAGGCTCAGATTTTCTGAGGGACCAACGCGATTAGCTGCGCTACTCTCATCACCTACGCCTTGGGAGCGGGAAAATAACGGGAGACCTCCACGTGCAGGAGAAGCGGCGATCCACACCTACGCCCGGAGGACTAACCCCATAGCTCCGCCCCCGTCCGGCCCTAGCTGATTGGCGGGGAGCTGGAGGCCGAGCTGGTTTCTGTGAAGCGCGCCGCCGCAGTAGCGAGAGTCTAGCCGGCGGGGAAGGAGGCAGTCTCTAGCGCGAGCCTCTGAGGCGCCCTATAGCTGAACGGACAGCTGGTTGGTGCTTGGACTACGCCGCGGCAGCAGGTCCCTCCACGTGCTTTCTGCGGCGCCATGGAACTGGAGGAGTTGGGGATCCGTGAGGAATGTGGTGTGTTCGGGTGCATCGCTTCTGGAGACTGGCCCACGCAGCTAGATGTGCCGCATGTGATCACTCTGGGACTCGTGGGGCTTCAGCACCGGTGAGCAACAGGATGAGGGGTGGGGGTGGAGTGGCAAATATTTGCACAGTTCCACGAGCGCTTCCCAGCTCTGCTACGGGGACCGCAAGACTAGGAGGGTGGATCAGGGCTAGGAGCACCGGGGATCAGGACTGGGAAGGTGGGTCTAGACTAGGAGGGTGGATCTCGGGAATGGACAAGTATCTACGCAGAATATTGACCAAGTGGGGGTGGGGTACACCTTGCCTGCATAGACATTAACCTAGCCTGTCGCATTGCTCCCGAATGCACTTTTTAACTGGTGAACTCCAAGAATCTGCATCTCTCCCCTCGGGTTTGTTATGCTGGAGTTTGCTTACACTAGCCAGGTTGGGAAGGGATGGTTCGGATCTCCTTGGAACTAGAGCTGTTCTAGAGATAAGCTGTAGGGTGCCGAAGGTCCTGCACCTCTTCAAGTTTTTTTTTTTTTTGTTTTGTTTTGGTTTTTGGTTCTGTTGTTGTTGTGTTTTGCACGGGGCCTCCAGCTTGCAAGAAGAGCTTCGTTTGCAAGGGCAGAGCTATTGAGCAGGTTGTCATCCTGAGAGCAGTTACAGGTTTGGGGATCGTGAGTTTGAAAGTAGTTACAGCTACCGTAAAATTAGAAGATTCCTTTGAGGTAAACAAACCAAAAAAGACCTTTGCTTCCATAATCTGTTTCTCACCACTGGACTTAACTGGCAGTTAGTATTAATCTGTTTATGGAAATAATACAAACTAGGGTTTTGCCTGTCTTCCAAAACTATCACGGAGTATCATAAGACAATGCAGTAGCAACAATATCTAGAACAGAGCTGGGCAGTAACCCTTATTAATGTGGGTGCCACATGCATCACTAATGATTACCTTTCCCTTACCAAACTTAACCTAGACGTTGTCTTTTTTTTTGCATTTTTCAGAGTCCCAAGTCTTTGAATTTGCATTTCACATTCTGTATACTCCTTATTTATTAAAAAAGCATCTGGGACGAATCTCACAAATGCTTGAGTCAATCTATCTTGAGAAAACGTTTACAAACTGAGCAGGTTGGATTTCTGTGCTTAGAACTACACACCCGTCTAATAACAGTAAAGAAAGGAAGGATACGTGGGTGATTTTGGAGTGCCGAAGGGAGAGGTGAAGTGATGTAGTTTATTATATTACTTATAATTATATTATATTATATTACCATATAAAGTTAGGAGCTGGGAATGTGCTCAGTGGTAGAAGACTTGCCTAGATTAGTGGGAGCTGTAGGTTCAATCCTTAGTATGGAATAAGGGTATTCAGATGGTTATGTATATAACCCAAAACAAATTTAAATGTGATTATGTGATTCAGAGGAGCAGTAGTGGATAATATTTTTAGACGTTATTTTGAATATCCCATTAGGAGCAGTGGGAATGGATCTAGAGGATTTTAGAGAACAGATGAAAGGCACTCCATCTTTTTCTTAACTGTTTACATTTTGGTCAGTTACATGTCTCATTTATCTTCCTCCTTAAATGTCAACCTGAAGAAAAAGCAGCTTTTTAAAAAAAAATTGTTGAGAGAGAGAGAGAGAGAGAGAGAGAGAGAGAGAGAGAGAGAGAGAGAGAGAGAGAGAGAGAGAGAGAGAGACTGAGTATATATGGTGGGGTTTTTTGATTTGGTTTTTTGAGACAGGGTTTCTCTATAGCCCTGGCTGGCCTTGAACTCAGAAATCCACCTGCCTCTGCCTCTTGAGTTTTTGAGGCCACATAGCAAATCCCAGGCCTGCTATAGCTACAGTGAGACCCTGTCTCAATAAATAAACAGATCAACTACAACTTATTCTTAGTCTTAGTGTTCCTATGTTATTGTTTCCTATACTTGCTTTTATATGAGAAAGCTGCACGATTAGATAACATAGGGACAATAAAGATAAGATGTGTTATAAAATACAATCAACGGATTGTATTTTATTGTAGCGTGTATAATCTCAGCACTTGTCTACCAAAAGAGGGAGGAATGACTTTATTAGAAGAAGTATTTAAACTAAGAAGCCTTTGTTAGAAGACAAGGGTTGAAAATATGGCTGTGGGGTTTTTTGTTTGTTTGTTTGTCTTTTTCCTTTTGAACAGCAGTGATAAGCTAGTTTCTGGGGAACAAACATACTACCAAGCAACATATGATTTTCCTTGAGTAAGAATGACATTAAGGTTTACTTAGATCGCAGTACAAATCTAGGCAATGCAACATTTTAAATTAGAGAAATATCTCTACCACTTAGTAGAATTTTAATTGGAAAACCAGAGGAACACCATGCCATTATGTTTAGAAAACATAATAATTGCTTGTTGCCCTAAAAGAGTAGGTCAGGGCCAAAGAAGATTAAGAACACAGTGTGAGGGATGATGTGTTCAGGATGTTACAAGGGCCTCACATGGACTAAGCACACACTGTTCACCAAATTACATACCCAGCCCAAGAACTAACGAGTGTATACTGCACTGATGAGTGTATACATGGGAATATTAAAACCTAGGGGCTGGAGAAATCGCTCAGCGGTTAAGAGCACTGACTGCTCTTCCAAAGGTCCTGAGTTCAAATTCCAGCAACCACTTGGTGGCTCACAACCATCTGTAATGAGATCTGACACTTAAAATCTTAAAAAAAAAAAACAAAAAAACCCCTAAAACCTAGAAAGGTGATCACAGGTGAATATATAGTGGCATTATAGTCACTATTTCTTCAAAAGAGAAGTATGATAGAGTGGGGTGGTGGCAACTGCTGTGTCAACACATTCCTTTAATCCTAGCACTCAGGAAACAGAGGCAGGAGGATCTCTGAGTTCCAGAACAGCCAGGAATACATAGAGAAACCCTGTCTGGAAAAACCAATACAAAGAGAGGAGTGACTTATTGTAGAAGCCTCCAATTTTACTTTACACATGAAGGTGTGCTCATGTAAGAGTCATAAAATCACCAGATACTGCGTGGGCTTGGAAACATCAGGTCTACTCATTTGCAGAATTCTCTGGTCGCTCACTTTGATCTTTAAATCACTATCACATCTTATGGAGAGTAGAGCAGTTTGGGCCTATTTATTTAAAATTCCTCTTTAAAAAGGAATTACTAGACACATCCGATGAATCAACTGCCTAAAGGTTCTTTGTGTAGTGTGGATATGGTTTATTCTGTATGGGAAGTGGTGCTTAGTGTGGCAGTATATAGTGGTATCTTAAGAGATGGAGTTTACAGGAAGCTGAGTGGTTAGGTATTGGAGATTAACAGTAGTCTCACTAAGTTAGCTCTCAGAGAGCAAGCTGCTGTCAAAGGGGGAGCCTGACCCTTTTGCTGTTCTGTCCAACCATCTCTCTTTCTCTTCCTCCCTCCCCATTACACTTGACCTCTACCATGAGGTCAAACACACTGAGGTTCTCACCAGAAGCTGAACCACTGGGACTTCCCAAAAATGAACTTTCAGCCTCCCAAACTGAGCAAAATAACCTTTTTAAAAGAGAAAATGCACACCCGTAATCCCAGCACTTGGGTGGCAGAGGCAGGTGGATGGATCTCTTGAATCGAGGTCCAGTTGGTCTGCAGAGTGAGTTCCAGGCCAGCCGGCTGGCCAGAGAAACCCTGTCTCAAAAACTGAAAGAAAACCAAAACCAAAAAAGTACAAAGTACCTAGCTTCTGTATTTTGTTATAGTAACGGAAAATAAATGATTGATTTTTGTTAGTTAGGAAATGAGCCTGTCCTCTGCCAGTCAATGAGTGGTTGAGTGCCAGAATGGAAATTAAAACCAACAACTAATACTACATATTTTATACTTCTCAACATTTGTGAAATTTACCTGGTGAAGGTGAGGGTTCTGATGGAAGAAACATTCCGTAGAACCTTCCAGTTCTGTTAAGCTTTGAGGAAACCAGTTTGTAATGATTTCAGGAGATGTTTTCTTGAGAGGTGTAGACATTGTTTCTGTAAAGAGGGTGTAATATCACCAGAAAAGCACTCAGTAGGGAGAGGTACACCCAGACAGTCTCCAAGGCAAGCATTTTCAGACCTCAGAGTGTGTTGAGGAACACAGTGCAGTAGTAGGAAGTTCTTAGATAACTTTTCTGGGGTGCCAGATTAAGGCTGCTGGTGTTAACAATGAAGCTAAAACACCGGCTTAGTCTTGGCAGTCCTCGTAAACTTCTGGATTTGTTTTGCTATCTTTTAGGCTGTAGGTAAGTACTTTAAAGTTCTAGTGTTGAGATTTAGTTGATTCAGAAGGGTGCTTTTATGTATTAAGCCAGTAGCTAGCAATCTCTTCGCATGACATTCACTGGATGGTAAAGGTGAGCCGACTCATCTGGCCTTCATTTTATAAATTAAAAAGTGGTACTACAGGATTTTCACCTCACTTGAGTTACAAGAGTTGGGATGTGTTAGGATGAGTTTGCTCTATTCCTCAATGCTGTTACATGTCACCTAAGTACAGGGACGTCTATTCCAAGAAATGCATCATTAGGCCATTTTGTTGCTATGCAGGTCAATCACTCAACAAGGTATCTTGGTTCAATCCAGAGACTTGGTAAACATTAGATGTAGGAGGCTGCTACCAGGGTAACACAGCAGAGTTGTTTCACGTCATGGGAGCCTCTATAAATAGCAACATACTAAAATAATGATGAAAAGTACATTCTAGCAAATACAGAATTCACTAGCAGGTGCCCACTACCATTATCATCAGGTGCCATGTGGTCTTCTTTTTTCCAACATGACGGAGTGGGTAAGATTTTGTCCCATGGTGCTTTATGGTAAATGTCACTAAGCGATAGCTTTTGGCTCCTTTGTAATCTTCCAGGATTCCTGTAGCATGTACCACCCACCTCCTATGTTGCCCTGCAGCACAGGGCTGTACTTCATTGAGCTCCTCCTAAGTGCATACAAGGCATCTTGATGGGTAGGGGACACGGAGCAAGTGAGCTTCTGCCCTCACAGAAGTGTGTAACTCACTAGTTCAGAAGCATAGAATTCTCTAGGACCCAGTTTCCACATTTTAAGTTGACTATCATGACCATAGCTTGTATGGACTAAATTCTCATATATAAACCGTTTAGAACAGTGCCTGGGTATAAGTATGGCCTACGTATCGTGTAGAGGTGCATTCAGATGTTCGTTGACAGACATGCAGCTACTCACAATGGCTGGAAAAAAAGCTGGAATAGTACAGTAGAATGGAGTGGGATGGGAGTGATGAAATGCATACTCGTACAGTAAACTGTTCCAGAGTAATACACAAAATTCCTAGCACAGCACAGTTAGGGATGGATCTCATAAGCCCTGCTGTATGAGAAGACATTTAAAGTTCACACTAAGAAAAAAAAAAAGCACAAATCTTAGGTTAATCCCATGATGGTGGATTGATTAGTGATGGTCTTTATGGGACGGAGTTAAAAGCTAACAGGTTTGTGGGGGGGTGGGGGGTGGTTGTTGGTCTCATATTTTATTTTTTGTTGTTACATACTTTTGTTCCTTCTTAGCCTCCTGAGTATTGATTTGGGTGATGGTCACATGAGCCTGCTGTCTAATTAGGAGCAGAGACAGACAGACAGACAGACAAGAACTCAGTTTGTCTTATCTTCATTCAGTCTTGTGCACATTCCTATATAGAGTCAGCCATCTGTCTACATGCATTCTGTATCCATGGTTTCAATCCATAAATACTGAAAGCATTTTTTTTTAACTAGCTGTACTGAACAATAAAAAGACTTTCTTGCCATTGCTCTTTAAACAATACAGTGTGACTATTTCATAGCAGTTACATTGCACCAGATATTAACAGCAATTAAGAGATGGTTTAAAATATCCAGGAGGATATATGTAGCTTATATACAAATACTGTGCCTTTTTATATAAGGAACTTAAATATCTGCATATTTGGGTTTCTTTTCTATGTTTCATTGAATGTCCTCTTTTAGTATCTGGTTGGCTCACATTTTTACTTTACTTTTTGGGGTCTCACCTCTATCCTAGGCTGGCCTAGAGCTCTTTTATGTATCCTAGGATGACCTCCTACTGTGGTCTCCCCTCAGCCTCCCAAGAACAAGGAAATGAGTTGTAATATCTGGATTGCTGGTTGACTTTAGGGTTAATTTATATAATTCTAAAAAGACTTCAGAGTTTGACTTATGTTCATAATGATTAAAACAGTATACCTATTATTAACCTACCCTTTGAGAAAACAAAATTTTATAGCTTTCTAGTATGTGGGCCCCATTCCTTGTATGTACCTAAGTGTAATTTGAAGGGGTGTTATTGCAGTTCCTGACTGGAAACACATCCAGAGACTTTCTGAGTTCCTCTTACTTCTAATGAGCTGTGAACTAATTTCCCAGCATTCTCTACTCTCAGATAGTTCACAATGTATTTAGCCTAGTTTGTCAGGGACAGGGCTAACTATCTTTGTTATCAGGAAAATGCAACAAAAGTTTTTCATAGAAAAAAAAACCAAAGCCCTGGCCTTTCCCAGGCTCTTACCATCTTCCTGTGCTTTTCTCTTGTTGCCCTCGGTTCCTTGGCTTCCAAAATGACGACCTTCAGGTAATTCTTAAACATCAGAAAATCAGTGTGTGACACTGTGGTATGTGTTAGTTTTCAAGGATATTAAACTAGGAATACTGAAGTGATTAGAAAAATTAATGAGTTGAAGAATTAGGAGTATTTTGGTCGGGGCTTAGAAAGAAATTGTAGTTAGAAATATATTTTTCTAATAATAATCATAGTTGAATAAATAGTGGTGGCGTATGGACTTTTACAAGTAAAAGTAACTTGATAACTTAAATAGAAAGAGGAAAGTTCTTACTTTAAGTCATTTCCAAGCTTACCATGTTTCCATTTGGTAATTCCAGTAGTCCTGCTTTTTAGGATGCAGTCAGTTTCATCATGAACTCTCTGTTTTCCCTGAGGGCTATCATTTCTCTTTTGTAAAACTCTGTATTTGTGTTTTGGGTTTTTATGTGTGGTGGCATGACATTGTTTCCAGTCTCTGTCTATCCCAAACTGGATAGGTCTCTGGGCAGTTTCCTCCAATATTTCTTTGGTTCTGGGGGTCTTGTCAAGCATGTGCCTGATCATTTCATCAGGCCATATTTGTATCAGTGCTCGGACCTTGTTTTCAGACCGGTGCATTCCAGCTTCTGGATCATTCCTTGTTACTGTGTATGTGTGACTTTCAGCATCTTCTAAGGGAATACGATTACCTGTAAATTAACAGGACCCTTTAGATTATTCAAATACATTAGCAGTTCTTGTATTTTGGGTATCATTAATTTAACACACCAGGATTGTCATAAATCACTGAGAATTAGAATAATTTCAGTGGGGAGGGGTCAAACTTCTTTCATAATAACTATATTCAATTTAAAAATAAACCAGGCTGCTGCCTGATATAGCTGCTTTCAATCAATAGGTTTTCATTGGACTTTTACAAATACAGAAAGCTATATTATTAGGAAGAGACATTTTTCTTCCTCTTATCATACTCTGCACCAACTTAGGTATAATAAGAAAGCTCTGAGGTAATATTCAATAGAGATCTAGCCTTCAACTGCTTAAGAAGGCATATATTAGACGAAAAATAACAAAAGAACACTTAAAATCTAGCCATCTAGACCCTGGCCTGGGGTAGCCTTGATGGTACTTTCCTCTGTTAGAAAACAGAGTAGCAGTTTAAATTTAATCCGTTCTTTCAATTGAAGGTTGTGCTGAGTCCCACTATCAGGCGAAATTCTCTCCTCTAAAACATAACCTTGAGCCCGAGAACATGTGTGCATCAACCACATGTAAGAGGTCATGTTGGACTGCCTCCTTCAGCATCTTCAAGTATCCCACATCAAACTGCAAAGCAGTGTGCTGAACTTGGAACTGATGGCATTTTCAGACCAAGTCTGTTTGTTTAGCACCTAAGAACGTTCTCATTTGATCTTCATTGTGGATAAGGATGCTCCTCAGTGTAGTTCGTATGATGAAGACGGGAGACCACTTTAGTATCTTTATCAGTTTTCATGTTGAAACAGTAGTCTGTATTCCCCCAGAAAAGTTTGACTAGGCAGATTTCTCAATCATAAATATTTTCAGGAACTACTAGTCCTGAGCCTAGTAAATGTCATGGGGTTATTTGGTGTGTGGTGCACATAAGAGCTGTTTGCAGGTCAGTTGTTCACACCCTGGGTAAGGCACCATTACTCCTGTGTTGGCACTCTGAATGGAAGTACAGCAGTCTCTGATAGTACTCTCTATACTTGGGACAGTATTTTAAAAATAGTATACTGTGCAACTAAATCTGTTGAACAATATAGATGTTTACAAAATTGAGTTCAGTAATTTTTTTTATAAACAAGGTCTCTATAGCCCTGGGTGTCCTGCAGTTCACTGTTAGTCTAGGCTAAACTCAGACTCATAAAGGTTCACCAGCTTCTAAGTCTTGGGAGCTGGAATTAAAGGCCTACACCACCACACCAGTAATAATTCTTCTTAAACTAGAAAATAATTTGTATTAATAAGCCTCTGAGGCAAAATAATAGGAGACCTGTAAGTATATGCAATAACAGATGTGAAGAGAGCTTCCTTAGGCCAGAGCCCAGAGCTAAAGGACATATTTGCACAGTGAGACCAAGGTGAAGTGTAGATTGTGGCAACATCAGACCTCAAATGATGGACTGCATTCCGGAGTCATGTAGAGCTACTCAATAAGACACAGTTTAGTCCCTCTCTCCCTATGTACCCTCAGCTGGCCTGGAACTCAAGACATCCCACTTGCTTCTGCCTCCTGAGCGCTGGAACTAAAAGCATGTGCCACCCGCACCCTGCAGGTCTCATTTTTAGTAATTCCACTGTGTAAAGCTGACATGAATACTAGACCATTTCCCCCAAGGAATATACAGAGTTAGGCTCCTGGAAGGCTCTGGTTAGGATACTTTTTGCCATAGATTAATATATAACTCCTGAGTATTTCTGCTTAATGCAGACTCATGAACATTGAATTCACTGCCAACAACTGTCTGTCTGTAAGTCATGCCCGAATGAAGGTTAGCCTGATGTCTTTTCTCAACAAAGCACCTAATCTTTAGAAGTTCTAGATAGCATGGTAGCACGGCACCCGGGGTGTTGTGGGAAAGCATGGTTGTGCTTATCCTATGGGTAACTAGAGCAGAAGTCTAAAGTCACCCTCAGCTACATAGGGGGTTAGAGGCCCATCTGAGCTCCATGAGACCTCTATAAACAAACACATTTAATTAGACCCTCTATTAATTAGAGCCTGTACACTGGAAAATGTACCTATTTTTCTAGTGTTAATAAAGTAACCTTACCACAAGAGCATAGCTTATAAAGTACATTGATTTCTCAAGTATATTCAACTGTCCCTTATTAATGTTTTTCCAGCTTAGGTACGTAGTATCTCATTTTTATTCTCTTAATATCCTTGGGAAGACAAATATTTGAGGAAGAATTTCTCTGGTGCCTATGTATTATGGATGTTCGTTTTCCAGCGTGAAAAGAAAATCATCAAAGCTTGAAATTAAAAATAAAAAATCTTGTTTACATTATGATAAGTAAAATAAAGGCAAGGTGTTATCTTACTTAAACTGGGCAAACCTGAGCATTGCCTTTGTCAGGATACTGCAGAGTTCCGTGCTGCCTTTTGCATAACAAATGTCCCTTGAAACCACCTCAAGGACTGATTTTCTTATTGCAGATCGTAGTGAGTGATGGCCTCCTGTACCCGGTTACTGTACCAGAGCCGCATATGCTAGGACTGTAGATTGTTGGCACGGGCTTTTGAAGAGAAGTAAATCTTTTCCAATCTGGGAAAAACTTTTGAGTTTAAACTTTTCTTACATATAAAAACCCAGGCAAGAAAGAATATGATTATTCTCTCGGATACTTTAATGAAATCAGTTGCCGAGGAGGTTATCTTGATAAACTAGTAAGTGGCCTTAACAAATACTGGAGTGGAGCAAACAAAGAGAGGGAAGAGGGGGGTTGATTGCTCAGCAGTTTTAGTAGTGGGTCCTTATCTCAAAATTTGCTAGGTTTTAGTGTTGAGTGATTTCCAAGTCTGGACATCTGTTTAAATCGCTCTAACTCTGCAGACTTTTAAAGATTGTAGTGGAAAGATAAAATGGTTCAGTAACCGCAATGCTTTTATACCCCAGAGTTGAAAACAGGTTCAGCATAGAGTAGGTACTTGCTCTGGATAAACAGTAAACACATTACCATCACCTAGGAGTTTCTCTCCATCTCCCCTCTCTCCCCCCATAGAATTGAAGCCGGAACCAAGGCTTTTGTGCAGTCTTGTTCATTATAGCAACATTGTTCAAAATAGCCAAAAAGCAGAATCCAAACGATCGATCGTTTGACAGGTGAATAACTGTGCAGATTGTAGCACAGATACAGCACACGGGAACATTATATGCTAAATGAAGTAAGAGATAAACCTCCGTGTGATACTGCATCCGCGAGTAATCACATTAAGAACAGAAACACAACAGTGGTTATCACACAGTAAGGAGAATTGGGAGTTCCTCCTTCATGGATCTGGGTATTTCAGTTTGAGATAACATTTCTGTGGCGGTTTCTTATGTAACAGGAGTAGTCTGAGAGTTTCTTGGTGCTTGTTAGTTAGTGGCTGCTTTCTCTCACTGCATTCTTGCGGGTTTTGAGTGATAAAAGTTACTAGAATTGGCAAATCTTTCTTCTGAGTGGAATCAGATCAGTGCTTGTGTGCTGTGCTCTGTGATGTCATATTGTGGGCTGGTCACATTGTCTGACCATGGCACCTCAACTGTGATTCCCAGCAACAGCCGAGCTTCTAGCACATAGGTGCTAGAAAGTAAGCTCTGAAATTTCCAACCTTCCTAACACTGTGACCCTTAACTGTAAAATTATTTGTGTGATCTCCAACTGTAAAATTATTTTTGTTGCTACTCCATGACTGTAATTTTGCTACTGTTATTAATCATAATATGAATATTTTTGGAGCTTGTTATGCACAAGCTGAGAACCACTGTACTAGACCAAAATTCCATGAACTTAGGAATTAGTTATCGACAGTCCAGGAGGAACTGCAGCCCTAGATCTAATAATGAAGAGAGCTTTATAATTTACATTTAAAGTAAGAAAGAAAAATGTTAGAAAGGAGTTGTGGGGAGGTCCTGGTAAGGATGTACTTTTATATCTGTGACACATCTGTGTATCAGAGTTAATGTGAATCAGTTATAACTCTGGTTATAAAATTAGCCAGTCAGGCATTCTAACATTGAACTCTCCTCTCGGCTCTAACAGCACCTAATTTTAGCCCCCCCCCCACCATGGGACTTTTTCTTGTTCAAAAGTGTAATCTGGTTGTGAAGTTATCAATCACTCTCCTTCCTCTATGAAGCACAGAACGTCTTGTCTAGAAAACCAGAGAAGGAAGGCTACTAGATTGTATGGCTTTGCTTGCAAACCATCACTGACTGGCCTTTCTCCTTTCCAAGGCTGTCCGAGACTTTCTCCTGCAGCCCTGTGACTTAGTGGAAGTGGTGAGCCGGTGAGCCCTCAGATGGAAAGCTAGCTCTGTCTACCCTCCTCACATTCAACCTGCAGCACCTCACCCAGAGAGTTTGTCCTGTCCCCTGTCTAAGCGTTTCTGGCTCTGGAGACCAATGATTTAAATTTTAAATCAGTTCTCCTGACGATGACACTGTCCCCTCTACACTTTAAGAACAACAGTCAACAGAAAGTTACCTTATTCTTGTTAATTTCTCCTTCCATTCATATATTTCACAAATATGATTGTAACTCAACATTTCACATAATGTCACATCTTAAGTAGCATTTTATGTTCTTGTAAAAAAACAAAAACAAAAACATCATGAAGCCCCCCCCCCCATGACCTCATCTAAACACATCGGTTCTCCAGAGCCATTCCCACAAGTATCATGGGAGTTAGGGCTTCAATATAAGAATTTTCTGGGAACTGAGGTGGGATAATTAAATTTATTTATAGCAGTACCCTATAACAACATTTATTTTGACTTGCACTTGTAAACAGCACTTTACTTTACCTGTGTCAGGACATTGTTTTGCATCTGAAAAGGTGTCTTCTGATACGCTGCTTCCTGAATCCTCTCTAGTGACTTCTCCAGCAGCGACTGCAGGAACATAAGGAGCTATAGTTTTTATTTTATTACTGTAAAGTCACAAATTCTCTATGTGATCCTTTGCTTTGCGATTCCTTGGCTTTGAGCTCCTTAGTCTTAGGTCTTGGTAGGTATTGATCCTATGTAAACTTCTAAGTCTCAGATTCCATCTACCCTCTGGGCAGGGGCAGACTCGGCACCCACTGTGGGCAGCTTTGTCAGTAGATAGCTTTCCTTTTCCTTTAGTGGAAAGAGCTGCAGAAATACCTAACATACTTGTTTCTTCTACTTCCGTGAAAGTTTCGGTCTTAACTGCTATTCCCCTTGCCTTCTTTAGGTGCACACAGTAGGGTTGCGTCATTTAAGCCACAAGTAAGTCTTTAGGAAAGTACATTGTAGAGGTCTTCAGGGCACCTTGCCCGATCCTCCCGTTTTAGGTAAGAGTGTGTGTACTAGGCTGCTTCCGGGTTCCCTCACAGAGGCCGACTCAGGACTTAGATTCCGGGCTCCTGGTTCAGAACTGGCTCAGTTCCTTTCATGTCACCAGTTTGTGTGCACTGGATCTCTGTCCTTTGTCCTTTGACATTTTTTTTTTTTTTTTGGTTTTTCGAGACAGGGTTTCTCTGTATAGCCCTGGCTGTCCTTGAACTCAGAAATCCGCCTGCCTCTGCCTCCCAAGTGCTAGGATTAAAGGCGTGCACCACCACCGCCCGGCTGACATTTATTTTTAAAGGACTTCATATTTTACAGAAGACCTCACCCACCTCTAAGGAGTTCTTGACTGCTATTTTTAGATTTACTATTTTATGCAGTTGGTGTGAAAACTTACCTTCTGTGAGCTAAGATTGCATGTTGGCTCTTTGAAAACTTCATCTATTTTAAGATTTGTTCCAAAAAATCCTACTTTATTTCTTTCTTACTTTGTAATTATGTAATTTTTTTTAACATCTTGGAGGAGAACAACCATCCATTAAATCTATTTCGTTATCTATTCAGCAACTGGTTTATTAGATGACATTTAAGGGGCCCACCTGATGGTTCAGTGGGTGAGTGGCATGCATGCCTGGCGAGCTAGACATGTTAAGTCGGAATGCTTACTGTTCGTGGTGCATTTGTATAAAGCAAGGAGAGACAAGGGAGTGGACTCCTGGCCGCTGTGGGGATGTGGTCCAGATTGCTCTCAGTTATGAGAACACGAGCCTTATGTGAGATGCCTTTGACATGAGTAGTCATTTACAGAAGCAGATAAATCTAAAAGTGTTGTACGCCGCTAGTCTCTGGGTATAAAAGTATCAGTGGTGGAGTCTGGAGTGTAGAGGTTAATTCTAGCACTGCAAAAGAGAAGAGAGGGGGAAGAAGGGAGAAATGGAAGGAACCATATTATCTACACTGTTATAAACCAAAATATCCAACCCGCAAGACCAAACAGGGAAAGGGCTGGAGGTGGTAGCTCTTGGTCAGCAAGCCCAAGGAGGTTCATTCCTCAGAACTGCATCGGTGGGGTAGGAGTGGGGTGGTAGGCTTTCAAAGTTAACTGTTCCTTTAAAAAAAAAAAAAAACAAATAGAAACAAACAGGTGGCAAAGGGCTGGGGACACTAGCTAAAAGGAAAGAGAACTGTCAGAGCAGCCTTCCAGAAGCATCACTGCTGAAGATGGCGGGCGCCAGCTCCTATCCCGGGCTGCTTCACCAAGTTCTCCTATTAGATCTGCAGCCGTAGAGCCTGGCTGTGTGTGCAGATACACTGAGACAATGACGTGACCAAAGCTGGAGGGAAATCTCCGTGTGTTGATCTTGCCTGTGGCAGTGACACTTTGGTGGAAAAGAGGAAGGTGTTTGTCCCACTAGATCCTGCATGCAGCCTGTTTTCATTCCTAGCATTCAGTTTCCTGGAGGAGCCCTAGTTCCTGGGGCTCCATTACTGAATCTTTTTTTTTCTTTTTATTTACCCATTTAAGAGGTCCCTTTTGCTAATGGTATAAAAATAAATCCTAAAGTATTCAAACCTGTCTGTGTTTCAGAGGCATATCAACCCAGCCGTAGTTGGTAGAGCAATTAAGTGCCGTTTTAATGTGTCTTTGCTGTGTTGGGAATAAGAAGTGATGGTGTGGAAATTCATGCCTTGTGCCAAATGGTATATTGGGTTGTTTTTTTTTTAAGTCGGTATTTCAGGCTACATTTATCATATGTATTCAGAAATTTTACAGATAAAAGAATGGCATTTTTCTTTTTTACCTTCGGTGTTCTCTGGGGCGGTAATTGAGCTCAAGGTTGCCAGGCACTTGCTGTAACCATCCATCTCCTCTGTCAACTGTGCGGTCGGTTCAGACTGCAGAATTGCGTCCAGGTCGTGGAAGAACTTCATCGTTCTCGTGCTGTCTCCTGACCCGTGGGCATGCTTAACTGTCCTATATTCATATTTGAGATTTTTATACTTTGCCCGGCACTGCTTCCAATCTCTGTATACTCCTAGTGATTGCAGTCTTTTAGCAATGTAAATAAAGATTTCTTTATTTCTCAGTGTCCCGTAAAGTTGTTTTCGTATATTTCTTTCTGCCCAGACACTTAGTAAAGCTTTAACCTCCTCCTCAGTCCAGTGTTTTCCAGGTCCACTCTCCATGCTGAAAGTGACCTGGAAGTGATTTGCTATTTCTAGCTCATGTTTTTGTTTCCTAGGAAACCAGAGGGCTGGATGTCAATAAGCTCCTAAGAGCTCGAGAGGGTGTAGTTTAACTGGTTCAGGCTGCCTACGGGAGTAACTTGAGGCTCTGCCAGATAAGCAGGCTTGGTGGTTAAAGATGCCTGGACTTCGTGATTGCTAATCTTACTTATTTGGGCTTTAGGGGAAAATTAACCTTGGGACAAAGGGAATGAAAAGTACTTTGAGAGGGAGGGAAGTCTGTTTCTTTTCTTATATAATTTTTGGCTTCATTGAAAGTATTGGTGTTTTAAAATTACTTGGAAATGGTTGGTAGTAGCTGTGGGAATTTTTTTTTAAAGGTTTGTATCTAATATGAATAGCTGTGTGTTTAAAAAGCTTTGTACTGGGGCTGAATTGATAGCTCGGCAGTTAAGAGCTCTTGTTCTTACTAGGGAGGGGACCCAGGTTCCGTTTCCAGCATCCAGGTAGCAGCTTACAAATGTCTGTAACTCCAGCTTTAGGTGATCTGACCTTTTGGGGGGATACCAGGCACCCACATGATGCATACACATACATGTAAGCAAAACACCCAAACACAGAAAGTAAAAGGGAAAAACATTTGCAAAGGCATTGCATTTTGGCTGGTTTATAGGTAAGACTCACTTGAAGACTTGTTTCATGCCAGGGCGCTGGCCATGGTGCTTGCCTTTGACCCCAGCATTAAGGAGGCAGTGGCAGGCAGACCTCTCTGAGTTTCAGGATCCTGGTTTACATAGCAAGCTCCGGGACAGCCGGGCTACTTAGAGAAACCTGTCACCAAACGAAGGAGGGTGGGGATTGATTTGTTGGAGAAAGTTTGGAAAGTATAAAAAGCAAAAGACAGCAACTTTAGCTGGATGTGGTGATGAGTACCCGTTATCCCAGCACACTGGAGACGAGAGCAGGAGACACCCAAGCAGCTAATACCGAGACCCTGCCTCAGAAGATTTTACTTGATGTCATGTACAGTTTTGGAATATGCAGTTCAGTATTGCCTTCTGTTATGTTGATGTCTACATACTTCACCGGTTGAGACTTTATTCAGAGGCAGATTGTAGGCATTAGATATCCAAATTCTGGAGTTGGGTTATCTGTTCTGAACCCACAGTACAACCTATCGGCCGCACATTTGGCATGTTACTTCATTTTCTTTGCATTTCTCTCTGACTCATAATCATAGTGCCGATTCTGTGAAAGCCAGGTCAGATGATTCATGTAATTACTGATGACTGAAGGACCTGACTTATCAATTAGAATTAGATGACGCTATCCTGTTGTCACGGTCCAGAGATGTGAGTCCAGTGTCAGTAGCAGTTAACAGGTTGTGAGCCCTAGCTTATGGGTGCTTTTTGGGAAAGATACACTTGATAAAGCTCTGCAGGGACTCTATGAGTTGGTCTGATTTAAGATACATCTATTTTGTTCACAGAGGTCAGGAGAGCGCTGGTATTGTGACCAGTGATGGGAGTTCAGTGCCTAAATTCAGGGTGCATAAGGTAAGTCTGAACATTGAAGACACGGATGCTGGAGATAATGGTGCCAGCTGGTCGTTAATGTCTGGGGTGGAGGCTGGGCGTGGTTAGGATTTGAAGTGCAGAAGCAGGTGGATCTGAGTTTGTGGCTAGTTTGGTCTACGTAATAAGACTGTTTCTAAGTAAGTAAGTAAGTAAATATGCATGGGGGTGTAAATAAGTTTGCAACTAGAAGCCATACTCTTGGATAGGTCTGCTTCATATTTATCAACTTAGGATGCATTTCATTGCCAGTGATCTTTTGCTAGGCTGATTAATTCAAGCCAGGAGATCATCTATTTAAATATTTTAAGATACTTTGATTTTCACTGCCTAGTAATAAAGTCTTATTGCTAACTCACTGTCATAAGATAGAAGTGTTTCAGTGTTGTAACAACCTGAACTAATAATGTGAATATCCCCAGTTTGTTTTAAAAAGTGAATTCACCTGGGCAGTGGTGGTACACAGCCCCCCACACACACACCATTTGGAAGGGGGAGGCAGAGGCAAGCTAATCTCTGAGGACAGAGTGAACCCCTGTCTCATACACCCCCACCTCAAAGTGAATCCATTCAAATGCTGTAGCACAGAGGCAATATGTGTCTAATTTGGGTGGCCCGAGCAGGGTCTTGTTACTTAGCAATCCTAGTTTCCGTTTTTTTCCTAAGATCTACTCTTACTTTGACTTCTCAAGGGAATGGGTCTTGTAAATCACGTTTTTACCGAAGACAATTTGAAGAAATTGTATATCTCAAATCTTGGAATCGGACATACGAGGTACGCCACCACAGGGAAGTGTGAGCTGGAAAATTGCCAGCCCTTCGTTGTTGAGACTCTTCATGGGAAAATAGCTGTGGCCCATAACGGTGAACTGGTAAACGCAGCTCGGCTGAGGAAGAAGGTGAGTTGTTTTTTTTTTAACAGCTCCTTTTTGATGGTTAATGAAAGGAAGTTGAAGATCTCGACAAAGGGCATCTTCTACTTGTTGCCACTTGCTACCTCGGTGCACGAAGCCGTTGCTTCAGAGTTGCCTGGCATACTTGCTCTAGACCCAGATCTTGTACTCCCCAAGTGACTGGAAGCAAGCACTTTGTGATTCGGAATGTTGTTTGATGGTTACTGTCAACAGCACAAAGGGTCACTGTAAACATCTCCTTATAACTCTGTTCCTGTGTTCAAAGTTTGTGAGAGAGGAAAACTCAAGCAGTGTTCCCTATGTCCAAACTCAGCACAACCATATCGGTGTGACCAAATGAGGGATTTTCTTAAACCAACCAGTGTCCTGTGCTTCCATTCTCCCTCAAGGTCTCCTAGCTCAGGACCTCTCTGTTAAGAGCTCATTCCATAAGACTATCTCTCAGTGTCTAGGCCTTGAGCACTTAAGGACCCACAAGCTGTAAACCGATTTCTTACATTCCGCTTTGGTTTCAGTCATTTGGTAGCTCAGTGGTTCACAGAACTCAGGAAAATGTTTAATTTGTGCATGTTGATGTATTTTAGAGACATTCTGAAGGATGCGGAACAGGTGATAGCTGGGGGTGGACTTGTGGGAGGAGGCACGGGCTTTGCTGCCCTTTGGACACCACTCTTCACACACTCAGCATCCAGAAGACCCATGAAGCCAGTCCTTTTAGGTTTATGGACACATCTGCCAGACTATTGGCCTTAGGTGGTCATATTGACCTTTGACACCTGTACCCTCTTTGAAGGTTTGGTCTAAGGCTGAGTGTAGCCCTCTGGTCACAAAGGTAGCTTCCCTCTATCCTGAAGCTGTCAAGAAGTATCTAGCCACCAATCCCGCCCTTAATATATTATTGTATAAAATACACTTATTTCAGTGGCTCAGACAGTTTTAGGGTTGTGCACCAGGAAAAATTAGCCTGAAATCATTATGCACTTTTTGGCTCTCCAGATCTCTCAAGTGTAGATAAAAACAATATATTTGGAAGTAGAAAACAGGGTCTATTCTGAGCATGCATTGGCTTCCTTCTTTGTTACGTCCTAAATAACCTGTCAGTGGTTTACATTGTGTTAGTTACTGTAGGAAATACGGGGGCTGGGTGGTGGCGGTGCATGCCTTTAATCCCAACACTCGGGAGGCAGGGGCAGGCAGGTCTCTGAGTTTGGGGGCAGCCAGGGCTACACAGAGAAATCCTGTCTTGGAGGAAAAATAATATAAAGAGGACTTAAGCATTTTTTGGTTTGTTTGAGGTTCTGGAGGTTGAACCCAAGACCTTACGTGTGCTAGGCAATCTGTGTGCCACTGAGCCATGTCCTTAGTTCCATATCAGTTTTTTAAGGGGCATAAGCATCTGCAGAGGCTGGCTTTGCAAGAGTCTGGATCTATCCTCCATAGGTATCAAGGGCAGTGACGTGTTTCTTTTATCTTTTTTGTGACCAAGTCTTACGGTAGACCAGATCAGAGCTATAGCTCTAGCTAACATCAAACTCACGGCAGTCCTTCTGCTTCCGTCTCCCAAGCTCTGGGATTACAGACGTTTTTTTCCCTATCTGAACAATATCATGAAAATGTAAGAAAGTGGAGTACAGACACAGTAAGTATCTCTTGTCTGAAATGCTTCGGTAAGAGGCCATTTAGATTTTGAAGTATTTACATGTCCATTGTGAGATGCCAAGTCAACATGATTATATTTCATGTTAGAAATTAAATACATTGGCTAAATAAAGGTGATTTTTTTTTTTTAAGCTGAGGGATTCTCTGCCTCATAAACATAGAAATCGTGAAGACACAAAGTGCGGCTCCCTGGCTGTCACAAGTTCTGAGCCTACGGTGTCAGAGCTCTCTGCTGCTAGTGTTACCTCTCTGGCTCTCTGTGCCAGTGGCCCAGCGTCTAGTGTTACAGCCCTGAACTTGGGGTGTTGGGTAGCCAAGAGCCAGTGAGTTTTGGCAGTGTTTTGGAACCCTTCCAGCTCAGGTCTTGGCAGCTTCTCCACAGCTCTTGCTGTCCACAGTTCTCTGCTGTCTCTCCTTCTCAGTACACTTCATAGTTCTTCCTGTTTTATTTTGTATGTGCACATGAGTATGTGTTTTTATGCCATGAGCATGACGGTGCCCTTGGAGACAAGAAGAGTGCATTAGATCCCTAGCTACTGGAGGTGCAGAGGCTTTGAGCTGCCATGTTGGTGTTGAGAATTGAGCCTCAACAAGCAGCTGGTGCTTATAGCCGCTGAGCCATCTCTTCTGCCCTTCCCCACAGTTCTTTATAATTCTCTGTAGTCTTCTGTAGCCTATGGTCCTGACCACCCTCTTAGAACTCTAGCCTTCTTCTAGCTGTGTGTTCCTGGGATGAGGAGCCCCAAGGGACTCTCTGTTCTTCATTCAGCTAACTCAGCCTGCTGGACCCATAATGAAAGGTCCTAAGTGGGCAACACAGCTAATCAAATGAGCCAGCTAATCACATTGGTGGCTGTGCTACAGCACAGGGACCGTGTACAGGAAGGAAGTCTCTCAGACAGATGCCCAGAGGGTGAGAGGAAGGAGCCTTGCTTATATACTTGGACTAGTTGACGTGGTTCAGAGAGAACTGTCCCTGAGGTGCCGATGACAGCTGTGATAAAGTCCAGAGGTTAGCTGGATGGCTGCGGGCTGCAGACTGGATTGAAGCTATCATGGCATAGAAACCTTTGGGGGTTCTTGGAATTGGGGCGCACACACCCTCCCTCCACACTGAAATAACTAAGTCTTATGGGTGACCACTGTTGGTCTGAGTCTCCCCTGCAATTGTCCTGACCCATTTATTTGGCAGCTATCAGGATTTCCCTGAAAATGATGAGAGCCTCAGTTGGGGCTGTCACCTTTCCCAGGAAACACCAGGCACTGCATCACAAATGACACAATTCTGCCATATCTGGGGGCCATCAAGATAACGGTAGCAGCTCTGTAGCCGGTCTCTGGCTTCCGTCTCTGCTGTCCTCAGGCAGATAGAGACTAGCTCTTGGGTAACTGCCGCAATGGCAAGTCTCAGGCAGGGTCTGACAGCTGTCAGTCATGAGGCTGAATGTCTAGTTCCTGACACTTTCCTTTATCTAAAGAAATAGATAATTGGAAATAATTATAATTAGTGTTAACAGTCAGGTAAGTAGCCTCAGTGAGGGCTGGGGACTCCTGGTCTAGAGTTCCCAGTGTCCTCCTGCTTTCTATGGTAGCTTTGGTGGTCTTTGTGGGCAGTGGCACTGTGGCGTCTATAGTACACACTTCAGTCCCCAAACTGGGCAAGTGAGTAATTTTTAAAATATAGACAATCACAAAAGTTCATTGCTTAGAAATAATCATCACCAATAATTCAATATGAACAACATGTGGCTCTTTGATTTCAGACACAGCTCCTTATCCAGGTATTAGACTGAGATTTACAGTAGGCCAGCCATTGAAAGTGCTTCTTGGTTTCGACTTAAATCATTGTGTTAAATCAAGCCTCTGTCTTGGTCAGTCCTGGTCAGAACTTCATGATCATAAAGTACACTCAACCAATGATTATTAAGTATCTCCTACATTTAGTGGTTTAAAATGCTGATTCCTGACTTCTCTCGGAGGTCAGAAGTGTGGATGTTCATTTATGCCACCAACAAACTTGGTTTGAGGGTCACCGGTGCCATTTGCCACTGTTAAGGAAGAAGTGTGCCCTGTTCATCAGGATTGTGGAGGGTACTCACCCTCACACTTAAGTTCTGCTTTATATCTACTAAAGTACTTTTGTTCTGCTTAGCTTTGGAAACTTCCCAATGCTCCTAGCAGTGGACCGCTGCCTTGAGTATACACAAAGAGTTAGTGGGGCCCAGGGGCTGTAACTTAGTATCTGTAGAATGCCTGGTTTCTATTACTGTGTGCTTTTGGATGGGGAGCGGGACAGCTAATGGTCTGATGATGAAACTTCTCTCTCCCGTAGCTTCTGCGGCATGGTATCGGGCTCTCCACATCCTCTGATAGTGAAATGATTACCCAGTTACTCGCATATACCCCTCCTCAGGAACAAGACGATTCTCCTGACTGGGTAGCAAGGTAACTAGAACTGGCCTGTAGTTGCAGCTCCGGCGATGAGAGCCTTGCTTATCTGTGTTTACAGGCAGTGATTCATTCAGTTCCTTGTAATTCCAGAATTAAGAACTTAATGAAGGAAGCACCCGCAGCGTACTCTCTGGTAATAATGCACAGGGATGTCATTTACGCAGTGCGCGATCCATACGGAAATCGTCCGCTGTGCATCGGCCGCCTTATGCCAGTTTCTGATATGAATGACAAAGGTAATCAGCTTCGGAAGGAACTTGATTTTCATAATGCTTTTCAGAATTATTGTCTTCCTATTGTCTTAAAATCCTTGCCTTTCCTCCCCCTTTTTTTGTATGAACCCCCAAGTCTGTGGCTACAGGAAGCTTATGGATAGGAAGAAATAGGGAAGGAAGAAAACACACTATGTATTTTATTTTTACAGGATTGTGTGAGTGTGTCCACACTTTGTATGTGGCTGTGTGCTCCTGTGCTGCTTAGGGAGGAGTAGAAGATGGTGTTTGGCGTCATCCTCTGTCAGTCTCTACCTATTCTTGTGAAGCAGGGGCTTTCCTGAGCTTGGAGATTGCTGGAAGCCTAGCCTCAGCTAGGTTTACAGATATGTGCAGGGTGTCAGGTACTGGGTGCTGAACTCTGGCCCTTGTGATTCCACAGCAAGCTCTTTAGCCCTAGACGGTGTTTTTAAAAATATATGCAAAGGGCGGAGGTGTACACGTGCACGTGTGCATACAGGTGTGCTTGCCTATGTGTGTGCTGATTAGAGGTCAGAGGTCAACTTCAATTGTTGACTTCTGTTGCTATCTACTTTGCTTTTTGAAACATGATCTCACTGAAACTGGAGCGCAGTTTTTAGCTAGAGTGGCTGGCTGGTGAGTTCTGTGGGACTCCCCAGAGCTGGGGTTACAGGTGATTACTGCCATGCCTACCCTTTAGCTAGAAGCTGGGAGCCAGACTCAGTCCCTTATGTTTGCCTAGCCAGCAATTTAGTCACTAAACCATTGGCTAGCTTTAGTCTTAGTTTTTAAAATATATTACTTTGGCCATGTCTGAACATTCAGTGTATTTAATACTATGTTCCTATTTTTTCCTGAATTGCTAATAATTCATGTCTTTGGCTTATCCTTTTTATTTCTGCAGCAGTTTCTCTTTATGACTTACAATCTCTCCTGTTCAAACCATGATATAATGTGAGACGGAAACTTGGCTTGTTCATTGTCTTGTGGTACCACATGTCTTTTAATGTGATGGATGATACCCACTTTTCTCTATTTGGTGCTTAGCTGTTCTATTGGAGAAGCTTCTTTTAAAAAAAAAATTTACATCCTGTGCTTGAGTGCACAGTGATGGGCAGTGGCATATGGGGATCAGAGGACGGTAAGCCTGGGAGTTCCTTCTCCTCCCATGTGGTTTCTAGGGATTGAGCTTGGGATGTCAGACTTGGCAGAAAGCACTTTATCCAGTGAGCCGTTTCACCAGCCTAAACCAAATGCCTCTTTAAAAAAATTCCTTGCCGGGCAGTGGTGGCACACGCCTTCAATCCCAGCACTTGGGAGGCAGAGGCAGGCGGATTTCTGAGTTCAAAGCCAGCCTGGTCTACAGAGTGAGTTCCAGGACAGCCAGGGCTATACAGAAACCCTGTCTCGAAAATAACAAAACAAAACAAAATTCCTTGAGGGGTCTGGGGATACACCTGATTAGTACAGTACTTACCTGGGTTGTGCAAGGCTCCTGGCTGTCTCCAGGACTCAATACAAAAAAAAAAAAAAGCTAACCTTAAGCAAGGGACCCTAAACCCATTCATCAAATTGATTGTCTTATAACTTACAGAGAAAAAATCTTCAGAAACTGACGGATGGGTGGTGTCTTCAGAGTCTTGTAGCTTTTTATCTATTGGTGCGAGGTAAGTTGTTTTCTATTCATCATATTATTTCCCTCTGCATTTATGAGAAAAAAATTTCCACCAAATCTGATGACACGTGCCTGTATTCCTAGCATTCAGAAGTCTGAGACAGTGAGGTTATAACTTTGAGAAGAACCTGAGCTTTGTAAACATATATGGACACTGCATTTCCCTACTCCCCCCAAAGGAGGGCTGTGGAGCTAGAGGAAAGAACAGGGTCTCTTTGAGGCGTGATGGCACACACCTGATACCCAGAGCTGGCTGTGTGCAAGTTAAAGTGGGGAAAGTATTTGAACCTTAAACTTAATGTCAGCTTGGGCAATCCTGTATCCAAAAACAAGAGATAAAATGAGAGGGTGGGATTATAATTTTTAAAGGGAGGTGATAGATATTTTTTCTTAATTATTTAATTTTTTGTTTTGTTCTGTTTTGTTTCTGAGGCAGGGAGGTTTCTCTGTAGCCTTGGCTATCTTGGAACTTACTCTGTAGACCAGGCTATCTTTGAACTCATAAGAGATTTCCTCTTGCCTCTGCCTCTGTTGGGATTAAAGGCTTGTGCCACCACCGCCCATCTGGATAGTTTTTATTTCTCCATGCCTTTTTCTTTGCTGTAAGAAAGCATCTATAAATGTGTTTTGTTATTTATAGTGTGCATAGCAATTGTACTGACTTTAATGTTCCAATACTGCCTTCTGATTTTGAAAATACTGTCAGTCTTTAAACTGTCACTACTCACTTGATTTATGGGTCTGGTTTTGAGCCTAGGTCTCACTCTAACCCAGGTCCCCCTGAAACTGTGGCAATTCTTCCTCTGCCTCCCAAGAGCTGAGATTACAGATTGAGAACACTGCCCAGCTCACAAAATTTAGTTTACTTTATGATTTTACATTTATTTTTGTTGGGGGGGGGCACATGCAGCATCAAAGGACAGCTTGTAGGAGTCTTTTTCCACCCTGTGGGTCCTAGAGCTCAAACTAAGGTCTTTAGGCTCAGCAGCAAACGTCTCTACCCACTGCCATCTTACTTGCCAAGGGCTTACTTTAGAAACTAAGAACCCGAGTGGAGAGATGGCTCAGTTGGTAAAGCACCGGCTGTCTGAGCATGCAGACCTGAGCTTGGATCTCCAGCACCCAAGGAAGCTGGTTGCATTATAATCCCAGCCCCCAGGAGAAGAAGGATCTGTTTGTTTACATTTATTTTGTGTTGTGAAGGGATATGTGTACCACTGTGCACCTATAAAGGGTAAGAGGACAACTTGTGAGACTCAGTTCTTTTCTTCTGCCATGTGGGCTCCAGCGATCAAATCTTAGATTGTCAAGTGTCCTTACCTACTGAACAGTTCACCAACAACTTAAGTCATGCTAGTAAAAATTAATTAAACTATCCTCTCCTCTCTGCCTCTGTTTCTCTCAAAATAGGCAGAGTAACTTTCAAAGTGAAGTGATAATGTAGATTATAGAGAATGTGTGCACTGTCGAGACTTGACAGTGGCACATGAAGGAGAGTACTTATTGACCCCTTTATTTTTCAAAAATAAATAAAATATAGGTCC
Organism: Tokudaia tokunoshimensis; assembly: GCA_036184795.1. Classification (NCBI taxonomy): domain Eukaryota; kingdom Metazoa; phylum Chordata; class Mammalia; order Rodentia; family Muridae; genus Tokudaia; species Tokudaia tokunoshimensis. The sequence continues at coordinate 29,982,742 of BTHU01000014.1, forward strand.
CTTGCTTTTTTTTTTTTTTTCGAGACGGGGTTTCTCTGTATAGCCCTGGCTGTCCTGGAACTCGCTCTGTAGACCAGGCTGGCCTCGAACTCAGAAATCCGCCTGCCTCTGCCTCCCAAGTGCTAGGATTAAAGGCGTGCGCCACCACCGCCCGGCTAGGTCCCTTGCTTTTAAAACCCTACATTTTAAAAGCAATAAAGAAATTAAAGGTCTCTTTCTTTGCCTTTTAAAAATTAGCATATATTCATTGTATAAAATGATAGACTTCACAAATGTCTTCTGGTTGTTTGTGTGTTTTTCCTAAGATATTGCCATGAAGTCAAACCTGGAGAAATTGTAGAAATATCCAGACATGGTATCAGAACTCTTGATATAATTCCAAGGTCTAAAGGAGACCCAGTGGCTTTTTGTATCTTTGAATATGTTTATTTTGCAAGACCAGATAGTATGTTTGAAGGTAAGTATATTTCTTCTCTTTGACTGTTTAAATAATCTCATTTATCTTATTGAAACATGAGAGTCCTTGGCCCAAAGGCTTGTGTGGTTCTTGGGAGGAGCATGGCTGCATGCTGTGAATATGTTACTGAGTTACAAGTCATAACTGCTCCTCTTTTCAACTGTTAGGTGTTGTTTTTCTTTAAATAATAAAGGTTATCTAATACATATTAAGGTGGAATTAGGCCAAGTTAAGACAATTTGGTTTCCCTTCCAAACCTTCCAGACCAAATGGTTTACACAGTGAGGTACCGGTGTGGCCAGCAGCTGGCGGTGGAAGCACCCGTGGAGGCGGACTTGGTCAGCACGGTTCCAGAATCTGCTACACCGGCAGCTCTGGGGTATGCGGCAAAGGTATTTATTTACTTTTAGTTATTACCTGAGTTGGTCGTCTGGCAGTGAAATAAGAAACGTGACCCACAGAGGGGAAAGTCATTAACTTACTGTAAGAAGGAAAGACTTGGGGTCTAATGCTGATTCTATCTCTTTCAAGAATGAGTGGGCCGAGCCCCGGGCTCAGTGGGTGCTCCGTGAGTGCCTCGGACCATACCATGGAGGGAGAGAGCTAACTCTAGGGAGTTGTCCCGACCTCCACACGAGCTCATACATTCACGCAATAACTAGCTTTTAATCACCCAAAGATTAGAATGTTGGCCCTCATTTTAAATGATTAACAACATACAGAAAGCTGGGCGGTGGTGGCGCACGCCTTTAATCCCAGCACTTGGGAGGCAGAGGCAGGCAGATTTCTGAGTTCGAGGCCAGCCTGGTCTACAGAGTGAGTTCCAGGACAGCCAGGGCTACACAGAGAAACCCTGTCTCGAAAAAACCAAAAAAAAAAAAACAACATACAGAATATAGATTTCACTGTGACATTTACACACGCATGTCATTTGCCGTGTTCTTACTCATCCCTTCCTCCTTCCCTCCCCCTTTTTTTATTATTATTTTTTTTTTTTTTGGTTTTTTGAGACAGGGTTTCTCTGTGTAGCCCTGGCTGTCCTGGAACTCACTGTGTAGACCAGGCTGGCCTTGAACTCAGAAATCCGCCTGCCTCTGCCTCCCAAGTGCTGGGATTAAAGGCGTGCGCCACCACCACCCGGCTCCCCCCCCTTTTTTTAAAGATTTATTTATTATATGTATGTAAGTGCACTATAACTGTCTTCAGATACTCCAGAAGAGGGAGTCAGGTCTTCTTATGGATGGCTGTGAGCCACCACGGGGTTGCTGGGATTTGAAGTCAGGACCTTCAGAAGAACAGTCAGTGCTCTTAACCGCTGAGCCATCTCTCCAGCCCCCCTCCCCTTTCTTCCTGTACTCTTGCTTCCCCACAGTAGCTCTCCTCTGTGCTTTCCTGTCACGAACCTTCCATTATCCTTTATTTCTAGCTTCCCCACCCATGTCTTCCTCTTTCACCTGGGCGTGCCCCCCCTCCCCAATAGATCTTCAGGTCGGCTAGCTTCTTTGGTGGGGTGCTCATCCTTTTCTCAGTATTCTAAACCGTTAATTCCCTTGTGAGTTTCCACAGCACTTCTTCCTTTCCTTGGAATACAGTCTATTTTCTCTTATTCTGACTCTTCTTCACAGGGTCACACAGAGGAAGCTTCTGGTCCATCATCTTACTTGAAAGTCTGTTCCTCCATTTTTTAAAAAGATAAGGGCTGTTTTGTGGTAGTGTAGGCTTTCAATCCCAGGAATAGAGAAACTGAGGCAGAAGTATTGCTGTGAGTTGGAGGCCAGCCGAGGCAACATAGTGAAACACTTTTCTTTCTAACAAGGTGGCGTTATGAATATATACAGAGTTTAGTGGTAATATAGAGGAGCATGCTTACTTAGCTTCTAAATGAAGTAATGTACATGTGCTATGGACAGTTACCTTGAGGAATGGATGAATACCTTTTGTTTCTAAAGGGCATTTTTTTTAGGCCAATATTGCTACTAATGTGCATTTATTTCTCCCCCATCAGTGTGGGCTGCCATATGTGGAAGTGCTGTGTAAGAACCGGTATGTAGGAAGAACCTTCATTCAGCCAAACATGAGGTTAAGGCAACTTGGTGTTGCAAAGAAATTTGGTGTGTTGTCTGACAACTTTAAAGGCAAAAGAATCGTTCTCATAGATGATTCAATTGTGAGAGGCAATACTATCTCACCCATCATAAAACTCCTCAAAGAATCTGGTGCAAAAGAGGTAAGTATTTTAAAACATATACTGTAACACCAATAATTAAGCTTATGATGTTGGCGTAAAAAGTGCTGTATCCAAGTGGATAGTCAGTGTAACTTTGCTTATCAGATTGCTCTATGATAGCTGGACAGCAATATGGAGAACATGTGCTAACTACTCTTACACTATACTAAGTTTAATCTTTAATAGATTGAAAAGCTAAACATAGAAGGTCACTCCCAGCACTTGGGAGACAGTGGCAGAAAATCCAGTGTTCAAGGCCGGCTGTGACTGCTGATAATCCTATCTTGAAAAAAAAAACAACTTAAAAAGCCCAAATATTTTTCTCAATTTACTATTTCTGAATTAATGTTATATATTGTTCCTTTAAACATCATGTGTCTTAGTTAGGGTTTCTATTGCTACGGTGAAACACCACGACCAAAAAACGAGTTGGAGATGAAAGGGTTATTAGGCTTAGACTTCCATATTATAGTTCATCATTGAAGGAAGTCAGGATAAGAACTTAGCAGGGCAGGAACCTGGAGGCAGGAGCTGATGCAGAGGCCATGGAGGCGCTGCTCACTGGCTTGCTTGCTCCTCATTACATGCTCAGCCTGCTCTCTTATAGAAGAACCCAGGACCACCAACCCAGGGGTGGTACCACTCACCAGACTGGGCCCTCCCCCACCAGTCACTAAGAAAATACCTTATAAGGCTGCCTCCAACTGGAACTATGGAGGCATTTCCTTTTTTTTTTTTAATTTATTTATTTTTACTTATTCACTTAACATCCTGCTCACTGCCCTCAGTCACCTTCTCCAATGGACCTCTTCCTCTGATGGAGGCCTTTTCTAAATTGAGGTTCTCTCCTCTCAGATGACTTGAAGTTGACATAAAACTAGGCAGCCCGTCATGTTACCGTACCTTTAAATTCTTTGGAAAGCCCGGGGAATCTGTGACTCAGTTCATGGCAGTGTTTGGTCTCTTGCAGCAATCTGAAACAGTCTGCACCAACTCCAAGGTGCACATTTACTAGGCTGTATTTTTAAATTTCAAACTTTATTGTGACTTTAAATATTTCAGTCCCTTAAATTATAGAAGCAAGATGCCATATATATTTAATAGATGAATGAATTTGAAAAGTGGGATGGAAAGCAGTAAGGATGGCCTGTATTTAGAACATTTCAAGAACAATGGGGTTTTCCAGGTTTTTTTAAATGACTGATTATGGTTCTGCTAATCTCACTGTTGTGAAGATTATAGAGTACAAACTAGAGACTTTAGTAAATTCAGCATCTGTTGCTATAGTAAGAAGAATTGCTAACCACATACCTTGCACATAGATTAAGTGTATAAAGGGACACATCTGCCTGTGTGATGAAATACGGTGTGGCCATTTAAATCTCTGTGAAGATTAAATAAAATGTAGCTACTGGTTATAACTGTGTAATGGACCAAACGAAAAGGGCAAAACCAATAGTAGACGGGAGGAGCCAAGTTACGATTAGTAAGATTTTCATTAAAGATCAGCAGAGTACCATTTCAGCATAGGAATGTACATTCTTTCAACAGGAATGCATAATTAGTTTGACTGAGTATATGAAACGATTTTTTTCCAAGGTGCACATTCGAGTCGCTTCACCACCAATAAAACATCCCTGCTTCATGGGAATAAATATTCCTACAAAAGAAGAGCTCATCGCCAATAAGCCAGAATTTGAATGTCTTGCAGAATACCTCGGTAGGTATTAACATTTCTGTAAATATTGATACATTAATATTAATACACTTATATTAAGTGTACTTTTATGTAAAACAGCAACTAGTTGGAAGATAAATTTGAGTGCTGGGGAGGCGGCTCAGTGGTTATAGTTCTGGCTATGCAAGTTTTGGGGAACCAGAGTTGAGTTTGTAAATGTTACACCATGGGGTAGGTATGTCTGTAATTCCAGAGTTCAGCATGTGGAGACCGTATACCAAGAGTAAGCTGGCTAGCTAGACTCACAGAATCGGTCACCCTGAGACCATCAACCTTGGCCTTCTACAGATGCATGTGTGCATGACTGCATACACATATACATACTGGGGGAAATCATTCACAGTAGCACCAAAAGTTATCTTCTAGAAATAATTTAAACATAAAGATTGCAAATCCTATTTTATGTGGTGGCACATGCTTTTAAATCTAAGATGTGAGGCAGGGACAGCCAGGTCTAAGTTTAAGGCCAGTCTGGTCTACAAAAGTAATTCCAGGATAGACAGGGCTATAGAGTGAGACCTTGATTCAACAAAACCAAAAACTCCACAATAATTATTATAACACTGAACACAATTATTCTAAAGAGTAAAAGGGATGGGGCACTTTTTATATTAGAGATGTGGGTCCAAGCAAGATCAGAAGACAGTGCTTTTAGAGTAGAATAACCCCCACATGCACACAGAGGACTGAATCGAGAGATTTGAATGTTGTAAACCAACACTTTACCACTAAGCGGCATTCCCAGTTTCCCTCTCCTTTACAAGTTTGAATTGCCCTGGTTGGCTTGAACTTAGCATCCTCTAGCCTCAGCTGGGCTGCAGGCTCTTAAGTCATCACATCCAGCTTCCTTTTTCAGGAAGGCTAAAAGAGAAGTTTCCATCATATTATCCTGACTTGAACAATTCTGTGTGTAGCTGTGTTGTGGTGAGACATGTTTTCCTTTCCTCCCACAGGAGCTAACAGCGTGGTGTATCTGTCCGTGGAAGGACTGGTTTCATCTGTGCAACAAGAAATAAAATTCAAGAAGCAGAAACTGAAAAAACCTGATATTTCAATTCAAGAAAATGGAAATGGTGTGGGATATTTCGAGAAGACGGGACACTGTACGGCCTGCCTCACTGGGCAGTACCCTGTGGATCTGGAATGGTAGCTGCCTGGGCAGACATGCTGCTTCCAGACTGAAAAAAGGTCATCAAGTGGTTTACATACTGTCACTCATTTGGTACAAAGTGGATACCACATGCTTATGTACGTATACCTTAAGCTTTGAGATTTTCTTAGGTTAATAAATTGCTATAATTGAACTACAAGGACTGACTTTTCACCCAAGAGAAGGCAGGAGGTTAGTGGCATTTCCCAGACCCATGTTTGAAATGTTTATAAGAGGCTAGATTAGGGGTGTTATGTACACAGGACAGGGGGCTTTATAAAGTTTCATGAAGAAGTGGAATTCATGGTGCCCCATAGGTATCTAGTCTATACAGTCAAGCCTGTAATTATAGCCTTGATCTTGGATTCTTCCACCCCATACACACGTGTGGCTCTGGGGACCAGTGTACAACTCTTAAGAAAGAGTACACCTACCTGGGAAGCTGAGGCAGGAGAATCCCCAGTTCAAGCCAACCTCAGCTTTCCCGTCTCAAGATAAAAAGCCTCTGCTGTGCCTCGGACTCCCCATCTGTTTCCTGAGTCAGTCATACACTTATTGTGTAGTAGGAGTGTGCGCACCTGTGGTAGGATGTTTCGGACTGCCGTTTTACCCCTGCATTTTGCAGTGCATGGTCATTAGCTTTTCAGAAGCTAATGTTAATTAGCTTTTCAGAAGCTAATGTTAATTAGCTTTTACTAAGTTAATTTTCAGTTTCATTGTGATGGAGGGAAATGTGCAGGTTTGTGGACCTTTTCATCTCTCTGTGGGATGTACCAGAATGACTGAAAAATATATCTGGAACCTTTTTTTTTCTACACTTGATGAGAAAATAAGATTTAGCCTAGCAAATAACTTAGTACATTGGAAAGAGAAAGTTTTAATTTCAAGTAAGCCTTTATCCTTAATTTGATTAAACTTGGCTGTTTGAATTGAGTGTTGATCATTTACAGTAATGTATTCTTGTATACATATATACATATGATTTAAACAGAGCAAATAGAAACATAATAGGGCTGATTTTGTTACAGGCTAAGGGGACAGCCACTGTTTTGGGAATTAGATTGTCTGTACCCAAGTGTTAGCTCATAATCATGTTTTTTCTACCTTATTTTGTTAGGTCTAGTATCATTTTATTTTTAATTTTTTTATGACACAGATTTAGTGGATTGAGGTGATTTATTAACTCCTGTTTATGTAAGATTTTTCACATGGTAAAATAATTATTTCTATATTGTTGCCAAAATTTGCTATATACTTTCCAAACCCACTTAGAAATATAATATTTATTAATAATTGAAATTATTAGTCTACATTTGGTATATAGTATCATGTGTTCCATAATGGCAGGTCAAGATAAAATGTTAGTACTTTAAGGTCATGTGCTGCAGTGCCTGAGGTTACCCTGTGGGTGGACACTAGCTGACTGGCATCTCACAGCCCTGGGGCCACTTCAGTGGATTTGGCCTCTTATGTTAAATGCATTTCCCGTGGCAGTACGGAGGGGTAAGGCCCTTAGGTCAATTTTTTAAATGGCCTTATTTAAATTTGATGTTTTACAAACTCAGGGAAGGTACTACAACCAAAATCTCTAATTTGACTTTTGTGTTTTCCATAGTTTTTATTTTGTTTTATTGGAAAACTTTTATAAAGGGAAATAATAACCAAGATCGTTTGTACAACTTTCTTAATTATTTCTTCATTGTTACCTTTTATTTTACAAGTTTCTGAATATGGATTAAATTAACATTTTTTTACCAGTTTCAAGCCTTGTTTTATTTGCTTTAAATGTATATAACTAGAGTACTATATGCTGAAAGGATGAAAAATGTGTTTGAATACAATTAATGTCTCAAACTAATGTAAGCCTACTTTCTGTTTTTTTTTTGTGTGATTTTTTTTCTTTTTTTGGCGACAAATATATGTAATAAATGTGTTTATACGTGTGCTTTTTAAAAATAGTAGTAATCAGTACATTATGGTGCGCAACATGAAGACAGCACTACATTCCATACCTGGCACCAGCTGGTGAGATCTTATTTCTTTGATTCAGGCATTTTAATAAGTAGTCCATCTCTTACGAGCTGGGCAAACACATGCCAAGTAGGAAGCCAGTAAGTAAAGCAATTGGAAAATAGAATGTCAAGTCAACACCTTGTGGAACAACATCTTTGGAAATTTTGGAAGCATGGCTCAAGGTACAAAGGAATTTGAGGGCTTGAAACATCCAAACAAAAAATAGACAAGTCAGCTGGGCAGTGGTGGCGCATGCCTTTAATCCCAGCCCTTGGGAGGCAGAGGCAGGTGGATTTCTGAGTTTGAGGACAGCCAAGGCTACACAGAGAAATCCTGTCTCAAAAAAGAAAAAAAAAAAGACTGAAGCATAAAATTCTCAGTTTCCAGCCCACTGCCTTGTAGAGCTCAGTTACCTAAACTCCCTGCTGACTTTTACCAGCCAGCCTCCACAGCGTCATGAGTAATTTCCTCTATTCTATCCATCCATTTGTGTCCTGTTGCTTGTTTCTCTGGAGAGGCCAATACTGCAGCTCATTTTCTTGAGACTACATCTCCTCAAATCTCTTCTTTTTTTAAATCGTCCCTCTTGCTGCCTTTTGAGCAGCTGGACAGTAAACTACACAATGTACCATAACTCACGTGTGATACATGCAGTTGTATACATTATATTAGTAAATTGCCACACTCTGTTCAAGTTTACTTGAACAGAGTTCAAGTAAAGTCACTTGGTTTTGGCCTTCCCAGGTCAAACCAAGCCTGTTTAGCGTGTTTGTTTTTTTCTTTTTTTTGAGACGGTCTCATTAGACTGCCCCAGCTAGACTGAAACTCAGAAGTACGCCTGCCTCTGCCTCCTGAGCTCTGGAACGAATTAGAGATAAGCAGCCACCATGTCTGGGTCTTTTATTTTAGTTTGGGGGGGGCACATATGCACTAAGTGTACGAGCCTTCAGAGGTAAGAGGCATCGGATTCCCTAGACCTGTAGTTAAGGGTGATTTTTGAGCTTTCTGGCATGAGTGCTAGGTACAGCAGCAACTGCCTTTAACTGCTGATCTATCTCTACCTCTTTAGTTCATTCAAGAGAGTGTGTGTTTGTGTGTGTGTGAAGACCAGAAGGCAGTCTGTGGGAGTCATCTATCCTCCACCTCGTGTGGAACCTAACTCAGTGAGTCCTTAAGTGCAGTGGCAAGTACCTGTCTCATTGAACCATCTTGCTGGCTCCGGAAACATGTTTGTCCAAGACCAGTAGTCCAGGGCTGGACTGGTCTCCAGCTCTGAGAAAAGGGAGAAAGAAGAGCAAAACAGCCCAAATGAAAATAATGTGTCCTTGAGAACAGACATTGAGTAAAGAGGCTGGGTCCCTGAACACGGCTAAGGGTGATTGACTCCCCAAACTAAAGTCCCTAGCTTACCCCATAAAAATGCCTCTGGTGGGAATGGTTTAGGAAGTCTTGACTGGGATCTTGTTTGTCCGTCAGGATGTCCCGTTTGACTGATCTGATGACCTAGCGGCCTTTTTCACTCTGCTGACATGCCCAAGGTCAGTCCTGGACATGTTTCTGCTTGTGTGAAGCTGTGTGCGCAGCATCTCTTACTTGTTGAAGTTGGCCAATCGAGAATAAGGAGAGGGGGACCCACCCTGTACTACTAAAAATATTTATGACCAAGGAGAATGGGTGAGGGACACTTGGTCTTGAAAATCCCCTCTCCACTAGTGGAGGGTCTGTCTTTGTGAGAGAATGTATTTACTTTGGCTTTTAATAAAACTTGTTTGCTTTGATTTATTTCCTGTCTTTTAAATTGTTTAATCACTGGAAAAAAACTAACCCAGGCTAAGATCCCTAGATAGAAACACTTGGACTAATAGAAAAAATACTGGGCCTGATACAGGCCTGTAATCCCAGCACATGAGAGGCTAAGGCAGGAGTTTCTTGAACTTCCAGGTCAACATGGCAATATTGAGAAACAATATTTCAGAAGAAAAACAAACCATGCTGGAATCAGACATCTGAAGGATGAGGTGTTATGGGGTTGAGTTGGCAAGTTAAAGAATCCCTTAAAGCCTTGAAATACTGGAAAGCATCGGAAAAGGCAGATCAAAAGCTGAACTAAAATAAAGATATCTTTTTTTTAAAAGTGTAAACTTCAGGTCCTGACTGGAAAAACTTGAAAGCCTATAGGGATAAGGAATTGGGATCCACCTTTAAAATCAGCCCAGGCAGTTGTGATATAGTTGACCTGAGGCTGGAACACCTGAGCAGTGACGTGAACAAGGGGCTAAGAGGAGAGGTTCACTGGGCAGATAAAAGATGGTGTTCTTTCTAGAGAAAAGACAAGCATGGCGGCTAGTTCTTCCTCAACTTGACCCAAGCTAGAGTCATAAAGGAAAAAGGGAACCTCAATTGAGAAAATGCTTCAATCACATTGAGCATTTTTCTTGATTAATGATTGATGTGGTCAATGACACCCCTGGGCAGGTGGACCAGAAAACAGCCTGAGGGCTGGAGAGATGGTCCAGGGTTAAGTACACTGGCTGCTCTTCCAGAGGGCCCAGGCTTAATTCTCAGTATCCCCAGGGTGACTCAATAACCCCAATACTAGATGACCTAATAAGATCCTTTTGTGGCCTTGCACCAGACATCATGTGGTGCACAAATACGCACTTAAAAGACCCATACACACAGAATCATTTTTAAAAAGGACAGAAAGAAAAAACAGGCTGAGCGAGCCATTATTCCAGTCTCTGCTTCAGGCCCCATCTCCAGAGTTTGGCCTTGAGTTCCTGTCCTGACTAGTGGTAGTGGTAGTGGTAGTGTTTTGATAAATCTTGGTTTCCCCAAGTTGCTTTTGGTCATGTTTTATCACAGCAATAGAAAGCTAAACTATAACAAATAAAACACTAAAAAGGTGTTTGGAGATGCCCATAGTACACAGGAAAAATGTGGTTTCCTAATGGGTATTTCCTACACTGTTTGGTACGACAGATGAGAAGGCTGGTCTGATTCTATGACAGGCTTCAAATTAACAGTTTAGGAGTCTAGGTCTAAGGCCAGGCAAATCAGTTCCCAGGAAAAAAAAATAGGCTTCAGCAGCTAGTCAGAAACCGCCCTGCCTCACCACCTGGCCTGAGGAAAGGACAATAGATGGGCAAGAGTTTTCCAGACTTCCTCAGCAACAATGCCTAGATATAAAGTAAGATAAAGCTCGTCTACCCCGGAATTCCAGTGTTCTTTAAATGGAGCCTGCGAGCTCACTTGTCTCTATCTTTGTAAATGGGGAGACCCCGCCATGCTGAACTTCTACAGAATAAAACACAGTTGTGTTTATATACTATTTGAGTCCGAGGTGTCATTCTGCAGTGAATCACGGACCCTTACAAGCCTCTGGTCCCCAGCAGATAAGAACACACTCCTGTTTTTTAAGGCACTGGAGATGGATACTTAGCCGCTCCCACCTCTCCTCCCAACAGGAACAGAGACAAAAATCCCTGCTCCTCTCCTCTCTGTTGGGGCACAGTAACTATCCACAGTTGTGACCCTTCCCACTTATTGTAATGATTGTCACCCTTGGAAAACACACATTCAGGCATATAGTGGGGCCAGGGACAGCTGTTCACCTCAAACGGGCTTGGGTTTCCTCATAGGGAAGTGCTATAAACAGCTGCAGATGCCAGTTACGAGTTTCATTCTGACAGAGGGCTTCCCTTGCATCCTTCACCGCTACAATGACGGTCCCAACCAGTCCTGAATATGTTCCCATAAGATGTGGAGGGGATATGGCCAATTACTCGCCAATTTGGCGGTGATCTCTTCACTTCAGCCTTTGGGATATTTCTACCCCCACTTTAGATCTCTCCAGGTCTTGAATAGATGGCTCTGCTGTCAAGGGAGCTCACTGGCCTTCCAGAGGTCTGTCCTTTTAGGTTCCCAGCACCCACGTGGTGGCTCACAACCACGTGGAACTGCGCTCCAGGGAATCCGTCGGCACCTGCACGCACACGGTACACGGTGCAGATGCACACACCATACACGCGTATGTTGCTTGAAGTGTATGTCAAGTCTGAATGTGCACAGCTCAAATCCGCCGCGGCAAACGCGATCCGACGCCCTGTAGGACCTCGCGGCGCGTCTGGGCGGAGCCCTGTCGGTGAGAGCCCGCCCCCGCCATTGGCGTGACGTCACGGGCGCCGGGAGATGACGTAAGGTCCGCTTTACGGCTGCTGGGCGGGAAAGTGCACGGCACGCGCTGTCGTGAAAAGGTGTGGGCGGGAGTGCGCGGGAGACCGTGGGAGGCGGTGTCTGCTCCCTCCCGGGTCCGGCCGGATTCTGGACCCTGGCTTGGAGCGGCTGTGTGCGTCTCCTGCGTCACCTGCTCCGCCACCTCCTAGAGTGATCCCCAGAGCCAAAGAAAGACTTGTGGGATCCACGAAGTGCATTGTAACTAAAGGTGGCTGCACGATATGTATAAGATGCAGACGGATAATTTACCAGTATTTATAATGCCCAGTATAGGGAGAGCCCTTAAGGTCAGGATCTATTGGTGACTAAATGGCTTCATTTACAGTTGTACATTTAGCGAGCCGCTTAATCTTAATGCTATAACACGAAATTTGCTTGCTAGATCAGCCCTTTTCATAGTTGACTTGTTTTTTTCTTTTCTTTTTTTATTTAAAATTGTGTATGTGTGTTTGTGTGTGTGTGCGTGCGTGCGCTCGTGTGTTTTGCTTAAACAAAAAGGACCTTTCGGAAGTGTGTTTTCTCCTTCCAACATCTGGATCCCATGATCAAACTCAGGTTTTTTGGTATGATGGCAAGTTACTTTCTCCACTGAGCTATCTAGATGGCCCAAGTCTGTCTGAAGGGAGGAGATAGGGGGACATTGACATAGAATTCAATGACTGAAATGAAAACCTGGAGAAGACTGAATTTTGCCACTGGGAACTTTTAAACTCAAAGTAGAAAAACTCCTTAATTATGGGTTAAGTGCGGTGAGTTTTGCAGTTAGTTATAAAAATGACATTTTAAGAACTGAGTTATAGTCTTGTTATCCTACTGCTGTGAATTCGGTTAGTATTATGTTTTCCTGTGAGAAATTAACGTTACACATGTGCTTTTTGGAGAAAAGGCAACTTTTAAACAGACTTTTTTTTTTTTTTAATTTTAGGTATAGGGATGTTTTACCTACATGTATGTAAGTGCACCATGTTCATTCCTGGTGTCTTCAAAAGCTGTTGGAGCCCCCAGAGTGGGAACTATGGACTGTATTGAGCTCCCTCTTGGGTCTTGGTATGGAACCTGCGTCTTCTGAAAGAACAAGGACAGTTTAACTCCTGAGACACATCTCCAGGTCCAGACTATATTTTTGTAAAAATAAGTATAATACATTAATGTGAAAAATTGGGTGCTTAACAAAATTTATTTGGGTATTCTGTGTTCTTATACAGGCAAAAATAGCAGGAGGTACTCTACTACACTAACCTTATATCCCAGAATAAACTCATTGTCTATATCCTGTAGAGCATAGTGTAGTTCATATAATTTGCTTAATGGCCATTTGTGGAAAATCATCTTTTGTACACAAAAGTTAGATTTATGGAAATATTTATTAAAAATACCATAAGTATTAAAATTATCTTGTTCTTTAAAATTTGATACTTAGGAATCACATTTCAAATTTTTTTGTATCCTTTTTTGATTTTATGGGTTTAAGAAGGACTTTTCTTTAACCCAGCTGGATGGTAATTAAATGACACAATTGAAACTTAATTCTATTTTGAATCAGAAAGTAAACTACCTAAGTATGAACAGGTAAAGAACTAGGATAATTAAAATATGACACTTGAGAAATCTTATTTTTCTCTGATATATGTTAATAGGATTCAGAAGAAAGTCTCCTTTGCCTTCAAGGAAACTAGGAGTTATAGTTATTTTTGTTAGCATTGATCCCCAGTGGCTTTTTGTTTGTAGTTTGTTTTTTTTTTTTTTTTTGAGACAAGATCCCTGTGTGTAGCCCTGGCTATTCAGCAACTCTTTATATGGACTAGGTTGGTCTTACAGAGATCCACCTGCCTCTGTCTGGGATTAATCTGCTGGGATTAAAGACATGCTCCACTAGGCCTGGATTTTGTTTTGTTTGGGTTTGGTTTTTTGGTTTGTTGTTCTTTATTTCTCTTTCCTTCTTTTCTCTCTCTCTCTCTCTCTCTCTTCTTCCACCCTCTTATTGTTTATTTTTAAATGTATATCCTTTTAATACTGTGGTCAGTTGAAAAATAAACCTACATTTCTACCTGCTTAATTCTATTATGTGAATGTCACATTCCTCCCTCCCACATGGTTAAGTTCTGATCCAGTGTTAGTTCAACTGCAGTCAAGTTAATTTTTTATGTCATTGCTTTCAGCAAAGTTGCCACAGGTATTTTGTAAGTTTAGAACTTCAGTTATGTATTTATGATACAGATTTTGTTTTAGTAACACAAAGTACTGCTGTTACCATAAGGACAATAGGAGATGATTTATTCTGAGCCAAATATGAGTGGTCAGGTTCTAGGACCACAGATTTAGGTTACCCTAAAAATCACATCCCAGGGTGGAACAGATCTATGAGCTTGTATAGTTGAAAGACAAAGGAAAGTAAAATATCAAAGCTTTTCAAATGCATTGGTGAGAATTAGGCAGGTGGATTCCAGCAAATCAAGGGAAGTTCTGTTATAGGCTTGGGGTGGAATCAGATGACATCCTTAACTCTGGGCTTGGTGGGAGCTAAGGTGCTTATCTTCACAGAAGCTTCAGGTGATAGCCACCGGGACATTGGGTAGACACAGGTGGGCAGTAAACCTGCTGCCAAGATAAACCTAGACAGTTATCTGAGTCTGCAACCTCCCCAGTCTCCAACCTCGTCCACGTTCACCAGTCAGCCTAGCAGAACCTTAAACAGGCAGCTCTTACTGGGGCACTTCCTTTCAGTTCCTTGTCTTGTGGTGCGGTGACTGCACTTGGGAGCTTGCACGCTGCCAACTGATCTGTCACTGACCAGTTACCCAGCTGATGGTCATTTTTGCTAGTAGACGTGTTTCCTCCTCACCTCCCGACAACTTCCCTAATGTCTAACATTTCTCTCTCTGTGTAGATTTCTCAGCTATCGGTGTTTAGACAAACCTCAATACAATGACTCTTCAGGAGTTGGTGCTTCGGGCCGCCTCCCTCTATTTGGATAGAACAGCTGTATGTTTTGACGAAGGCAACAGCCAGCCTCCGGTGTGCTATACCTACAAGGCTCTGTTGAGCAAGGCTTCTGAATTATCAGATTTTCTGCTAGCACATTGTGACTTTGGAGGAATTCGGGAAATTGGTCTCTATTGCCAACCTGGGATAAACTTACCCTCCTGGATTTTAGGGTAATATTTCTACTATAAACTGATATTATAGCTTTTAGTACATAGTATACGTTATAAGCTATTGTTTTATTTACTATTGGATTCTTATGTGTTTGCTTGGTCATTTTCTAAAGAAGTTGAAGTACACATTTCTTATGGTATTAATTTTTTGTTCATTCATTTGTTTTTTGAGACAGGGTTTCTCTGCGTAGCCCTGACTGTCCTAGAACTCACTCTGTAGACCAGGCTGTCCTGTCCTTGAACTCAGAAATCTGCCTGCCTCTGCCTCCCAAGTGCTGGGATTATGGTATTTGTTTTTGATCATGTGCATTAGTTAATTTGAGCTTATTAAGGAAAGACTAAAAGTTTTTTACTAATAAAATATTTAAATATTTCCAAAGTATAAAGGCCTCATTTGTCAAAAGAAAACAGCATTTTATAATTGTCTTTAGGTAAAAACAAACAAACAAACCATTGAGCCATCGCTCCGGTGCCTGTTAACTCTCTTAAAATGTGATTTTTCTGTGTACTAAGTGTGAAGAGCGCTTTCTTTCTTTCAGTACTGAGTACTGAGCCTAGGGCCTTGTCCATGCTAAAGACTCTGTACAACTGAGTTGCATGCCATCCCAAGGTGGGATGAGAAGTGAGAATAGAATTTTACAATGCCCTAGATAGTCATTGGGCAAAGATAAAGTAACTACAACCAAGGCACAGCCCTAAACTTTGTGAAATTCTAGTGAACAATGAAGTCCATAGAGGCATCCAGTGCTTACGGGAGGATTGTATTCATTGCACTAACCTTGTACTTGCCTTGCAGGATTCTTCAGGTCCCGGCGGCTTATGCACCCATTGACCCAGACTCCCCACCGTCATTATCAGCCTACTTCATGAAAAAATGTGACCTAAATTATGTTCTCGTTGAAAAACGGCAGGTTAATGTAAGTCATGGTGTTTAAGTGTTTAGGGGTGTTTGAAGGGGGCGGGGTTAGAGAGAGAGAGAGAGAGAGAATGTGAGAGTGCAAGAATGGCTGACTTCAATTTAAGAGTTCTTGCATCTGTCTTGACTTCTGAATTCACTAACTCTGGCATTGCTTCTCAGCCTCGGCGATGTCATCTTTCTGGTTGAATGTGTGTTGTGGGAGGTTCCCACACAATATAAGATGGTTAGTATCATTATTGTCTCCTGCACATTAGAGACCAGCAGCACCTTTTAGCTGTAGTATCCAAAAATGTCCACATCTTCCCTAGTGTTCCCTGGCTCCCTTCCCAGTGCGTGAGACTAAAGACCAGTCTTTCCTACCTAAAGACGACTATAAAATGCTTTACCTGTTTTCCTTTGTCAGACAAATGAGGCCTTTATACATTGGAAATATTTAAGTATTTTATTAGTAAAAACTTTTAGTCTTTTCCTACATTGAGAACTACTACTTTATGATATGGAAGTGTCTTCTAGTCTTATGATGGTTCTGTATTTTTCCTTCCTGCTTCCAAATTACTTCCTGTGGTGGAAAGTGTCATAGTACTTGAAGAGTTTACTTTTATATCAATCACAGTGGTCCACTATGTTAAAGAATTATAACTGAGCTTACATTTTGAAAGAGGGATCAGCTCTTAGACCACACATTAGTGGAAATTTTGCTATTTAAAAAGTTTTAAGTATGGAGCTGGAGAGATGTCTCAGAGGTTAAGAGCACTTGGTGCTTTTGCAGAGGATGTAGGTTTAGTTCCAGCACCCATATCAAATGGTTTATGAAAACCTGTAACAATAGTTCCAGGGTATTCATACCCTCATCTAGACTCTGCAGGCATTGCATTCACATGGTGCACATACAGACATGCAGCACACAGATACACATAAAACAAATCTTTTTTTTTGTTTTTTTTTTGTTTTTCGAGACAGGGTTGCTGTGTATAGCCCTGGCTGTCCTGGAACTCAGAAATCCACCTGCCTCTGCCTCCCAAGTGCTGGGATTAAAAGCATGTGCCACCACTGCCTGGCTCATAAAACAAATCTTAACAAAAAAATTTTAAGCATCTGCCAACCAATGATGTAGTTGAGAAACACTGCTTTAGAGACAGGAGTTGACACTGGGTGTTCAGCAAGAGGTAGTCCATGTTGTATTATTTAAAATTATTTTTTGTTTAGATAATACTGTCTACCCGATGAAGAGTATTATAGAAGTTCTTTTCAGTTTTGCTTTCTTTTACCCATTCTCTATGTGAACCAGTTTATACTTGAGAATAACCTAAATGCATTGTAGTGTTTGAGTATGTGGATATATGAACTGTGAAGCTGAAAGAAAGGCTTCCTAGAAGGTCATGAATATTGAAGTGTGGTCAGTAGAGAGAAATTTGAAAGGTTAATTTGGTTAATAGGTGTTTTGAAGTAAATGTCAGCATCTGACTGGAGCCTTCCCTTCCCTTGTACTCAGGGAAAGTGCTCAGTCCTTCGTTCCTGGGAATAGAGTAAACTCAAAGAACTGTGCCATGATTTCTTTTCTTGTTTCTTTGTTGTTGCTTTGGTTTTTGAGATAGGTTCTCACTACGTGGCTATCCTGGAACCAAATATGTAGATCCAGGTTGTCTTTGAACTCACTGAGAGCCGCCTGCCTCTGCTTCCCAACGGGCAGGGTTAGATGCTTGTGCCACCACCCCTAGCATGCTTATTTCTCCTAAGTCTTGTTGAAACTTTTATAAAAGATGGCTGGGTGTGAGACTTGTCAACGTCAGGATGCTTTGTGAAGGTGTACAGTACGGGGTTGGTACACAAGCCCCATAGCTAGTGCCTTGCCTTCCGTGGCCGTGATTTCCCCGTCTGTGAGCATTTGCTTCACTTATGAAGAGGGAGAGCAGTCTCTGAGCATCTGCTGTTGTCCCACCAGGTCGCTACTCTTACCTAGGAACACCTCCGCCTCCCGGGAGGTACTGCCCAAGTCTAGAGATATTTCTCATTGTCATGAAGAAAACAAGGTGCTATTGGCATCTGTAGCTAGTAGACGGTGCTAAAAATCCTACACTGTATAAGACAGACTCCCACATAGAATTGTGCTGCCTAAAAGTCAGCGGTGTAGAGCTCTGATGCTAGGTAGAGAGAAGGTATTTGGAAGGATATTGGTATGTAAATTCCTCTAACCTTATGTCCTGTTGGGGAAAAAAGAAGAGCCCATTCTCTAGAGCCTCCCACAGATCTGCAGTGTGGTAGGGACCTAAGGAGTATGACTCAGCAGAGTAAAGTTTTGATGGGAAAGAGTGATTTTGAGCTAGGTCTTAAGAATGTATAGGCCTTGAACTATTTTCGTTGTTGTGTTGTTTTGTTTTAAACAAATAGCCTGTTAAAAGCCTGTTTTAAAAAAAATCAGGCTGGCCTCAAACTAGATATTAAGCTGATGACCTTGAACTTCTGTTTTTATTTGGTTGATTTTTAGTCTTGTGTGTGTGTGTGTGTGTGTGTGTATGTGTGTGTGAGAGAGAGAGAGAGAGAGAGAGAGAGAGAGAGAGAGAGAGAGATAGGGTCTCTCTCTACATAGTCCTGGCTGTCCTGGAACTCACTATATAGACCGGGCTAGCTTCAAACTCACAAAGGTCTGCCTGTCTCTGCCTCCTGAGTGCTGGGATTAAAGGTGTGTGCCATCACCCCTGGCTAACCTTAAGCTTCCATAGGTAAATCCTCCTGCCTCCACACATGACCAAGCCAGGTCAGTCAGTCAACTGAGGTCTGAGGGAAGGAGGACTGAGGACTGAAAAGAAAAAGATGATTAGACAACATTATAACATGACTCCAGCCAGTGCTAAGGACCTATACATATTTAAAGTGGGATCTTCTGATTAGAGGTTCTCTGGGTGATTTAAAAAAAGGCTTAATTGAAAGAATCTGAGTTTTCATATTAAATAAATATAAATAACAAGATCAAACCCTGGTAGTTTGTAATGTTTGCTGCATGTGTGTTTGTTACTTATGTGTGTGTGTCAAAAGTGGGATGAGGCATATACAGCCCGTAACGCTAAAACAACAACAACAACAGCTAAAGGCAAACTGTACCCATCTGTAATCTCAGAACAGAGTAGGTGTGTGGAGAGCTTTTGGGGCTGCCTAGTAGAAATTTGGCAGGAATTTGACATTGGGCCAGGACATGAAAGTAGGCTCAAGGTAAACTCAGCTGAAGAATGTGCCGCATTCCTTTTATCTTGATCATTCTGATAAGCCCCTAGAGACAGTGATTAAGGGACTCTGTTTATGAACTTTTAAATTATTTATTTTATGTATCTGAATACACTGTAGCTAGCTGAATTCAGACACACCAGAAGGGGCATCAGATCCCATTACAGATGGTTGTGAGCCACCGTGTGGTTGCTGGGAATTGAACTCAGGACCTCTGGAAGAGCAGTTAGTGCTCTTAACCACTGAGCCATCTCTCTAGCCTCTGTCCACCTTATTTCGAATCACACAAAAGCAGCCAAGTCAGAATCCTGCAGTTGGCTCAATAGGCAGACAGGCACAATGTCTGCCAACTCCCAGATGCTTGGCGTCCACTCCTAGAGCAAGACTAGCCGAGAACCACTGTAAAGGAAGGATTCAGGAAGTGGCTCCCATTTAACAGTGTAGTCCCGTGCTTTTGGCACTGGGGTCAGTTGGATCCCATTACAAACAGGTTAAGGGCCAAACTCCATTTTGCTGATTATGCAAAGTAACTGAGGACTCTCATTTCATCTCCTGTCGATACCCAACCTCACCCTCTCCTTCAGTTTTGCATATTGTTGAAGTCCTGAGTGCTCTCCAGTGTCAGCTTTCTCAGATCATGTGTTCTATGTCAGTGATTGTCATCTTCTCATTTGGAGATAGCAAACATTGCCTATGAAGTCTCTGACCCTTTGTGTGGAGTTAGGTTCAGCTTTCTCCACTAACATTTCAACCATGTGCCATTATTACTTTTACCGTGTTCCATTGTAAGAATGTGCTTTCCTATATGTCTGCTTTGGAGATGAGTTTGAAAGTAAGAACATTTAACTCTTGAGTTAATAAATGAGACATTTCTCGTTGTCCCAGGACACAAGCTAGTCCTCCCATCCTCAGTTAAGCCACACTGATGGGTAAATGGCTATTTTATATTCTCTATAAAATAATAATTATTATTATTATTATTTTTTTTTTTTGGTTTTTTGAGACAGGGTTTCTCTGTGTAGCCCTGGTCGTCCTGGAACTCACTTTGTAGACCAGGCTGGCCTCGAACTCAGAAATCCTCCTGCCTCTGCCTCCCAAGTGCTGGGATTAAAGGCGTGCGCCACCACCGCCCGGCTTAAAATAATTATTTTTAACATGTTAATTTTATTATTATTATTATTATTTATTTATTTATTTATTTATTTATTTTTAGACAGTGTTTCTCTTTGTGTAGCCCTGGCTGTCCTGGAACTCACTCTATAGCCCAGGCTGGCCTCAAACTCAAAGATCGGCCTGCATTGCCTCCCAAGAACTGGGATTAAAGGCGCGCACCACCTGGTTTAACATGTTAATATTTGTAAATTTCTTCTCTAACAGAAATTCAGATCTTCACATGAAACAGTTTTGAACTATGATACAGTTTCAGTGGAACATAAAGACCTGGTACTCTTCAGACTGCATTGGGGAAATGGTGAGGTGAACTCAGTGCTCAGTGACAGAACAGATAAATACAAGGTAAAGGATAGAGAAGACAGGGTGAGTGATGCGGACAGCACCCAAAAGAAGGAGCACGTGGACATGCGGCGTGAGGGTTGCTTGGCTTATGTCCTCCATACCTCAGGGACCACAGGGACACCGAAGATTGTCAGAGTGCCCCACCTGTGCATACTACCTAATATCCAGCACTTCCGGTAAGTTCTGTCCTTGGAATCCTTCTTGGAGTTTGTATTTTAAGCTAGGTGTCTTGGGACTGAGGCTAGAGACAGAAAGATTACTAGTTTGATGCAAGTTTGTACTGTGGAGAGAGACTCAGGAAGACAAAATAAAAATCTCATATTTTAAAAAAGAATAATTTTAAGTATCTGTTCTATTGCAAATTTTGATTTAAATGTATAATCCTAAGTAACTGAGCAATTGGATCCAGGCAAATTACAGAATAAACAAATGATTGGACAAAAGCCGTGTGTGTGTGTGTGTGTGTGTGTGTGTGTGTGTGTGTGTGTGTGTATGTGTGTGTGTGTGCGTGCTGAACTCTGGAATGGAGGGAGAGAAGAAAGAACGTTTGCTGACTTTGAACATCTCACCATGAAACCAGACATTATATATAAAGAACAATTTCACTAAAAATTGAACTTAGGGTTATTCATTGTGTGAGGCACAGGTACACCATATTTATATTTTTAAAGATTAAAAAAATAAAAACAAACTCAAGTTCTTTCTTAAACTTTTTTTTTTAAGATATTTATTTATTTATCGTGAGTACCCTGCAACTGTCTTCAGACACCAGAAGAGGGCATCATATCCCATTACAGATGGTTGTGAGCCACCATGTGGTTGCTGGGAGTCAACTCAGGACCTCTGGAAGAGCAGTCAGTGCTCTTAACCACTGAGCCATCTCTCCAGCCCCCCTTTTTAAACCTTTTAAAATGATTTATTTATTTTTATGTGCTTTATTGTTTACCTGCATATATGTCTGTGGGAGGGTATCAGATCCACTGGAACTGGAGTGGAGACAGTTGTGAGCTGCCATGGGGTTGCTAGAAATTGAACTGGGGTCCTCGAGAAGAGCAGCTAGAACTGAGCCATCTCTCCAGTCTCATTTTTTAACTATCTTCATGCCACACTTAAAGATGTTTTTAAGTTAAGAGTCAGTTTTCTTAGGGAGTGGTTTGCATGTTCAGTTTAAAAGCAGCAGCATAGACTAAACAAATCTATGCTCTGACGTCCTGACTTAAACCCTCCTCCTGCTCTTTGTTCTCATGCAAGAGAAAGTTCCAAATAGTAGGAAAAGGAAAGAGTGGGTCTACAGTAGGAAAAGGAAAGACTGGGTCTACAGTAGGAAAAGGAAAGACTGGGTCTACAGTAACATCAGTGAGTACCCTTGACTTGTA
The DNA here is from genome assembly GCA_036184795.1 of Tokudaia tokunoshimensis. NCBI lineage: Eukaryota > Metazoa > Chordata > Mammalia > Rodentia > Muridae > Tokudaia > Tokudaia tokunoshimensis. The sequence goes on from BTHU01000014.1 coordinate 30,004,747, forward strand.
TCTGAGCATTCAGGAGGTTGAGACAGGAGAATTAAGACCGCCTGGGATACATTGTAAGGCCTTGTCTCAAAACATATAAATGAGGGGTGGAGAGGTGGCACAGGGGTTAAAAGTGCTTGCTGCAAGTTCATGCTGACTGAAGTTGGAATTCCCAGACCCATGTAACAAGTTGGGCATCTGACACAGATTCTGTACTCCAGCTCAGAGGATCCCATGCTATTATCTGGCCTCTAGCATCCCCCACCCCCAATCCTCACCCAGCACCAACCACACACACACACACACACACACACACACACACACACACACACACACACACACGGCGGGGGGAGGGAGGGGGAGGGAGGGAGGGACAGACAGACAGACTTACTTAAGAAGTAAAAATGAAAAACCAATCCAACAGAAGAGTCTACTGAAAGGAAACCAGAATGTAAGAGTGGATTAGTAGGAACTGACGCACACACACAGTGTGCTGAGAAAGTAGAAGGGCCGTGGATAGGCAGCTAGGAGACTGTCAGCAGCAAGCTGCAACCCCACAGGCATCGATCGGCACCGTCAGAACAGTCAGGAGGGGTGGAAATTAACTGCAGATCCAGCAGCTGCTGCTGTGCACGCAGAGGCCAGAGACTTCGGTTCCGTCTGGAGCTGGAGTTAGCTGGACTAAACCGCCTGGCCTCTCAGTGGGTGCTGGGGGCAGTAGCTCTGGACCAGTAAGCGGCATTCCAGCCTTGTTCGGTTTTCATTAAGGAAGAAACCCAGCCAACTGAGGATTGATAGACTCAGCTGACTGCAGACTGGAATGTCCGACCGAATAACTGGCAGCTTTACTAAGGGGTAGCCACCAACCCTCTAGTCTCTAACTTCCTCCTTAAAGGAAGCCTGTATGCAACTGGTGGTGCAAATCTGAAATCCTAGCTATTGGAAGGCTGAAACAGGAGGATTTCTGTGAATTTGAGGAAAATCTGGACAACATAATGAGTACCAGGCCAGCCAGAACTGCATAGCAAGACAATGTCTTTAAAAAGTGAAAGAAAAACAGAACAAAAACAAACAAATAAATAAGATGAAAGCATAGTAGAAAGAGAATTCTGGGGGTTGTAGTTCCTTCTGTCTAAGCTGACATATCAGGAAGTGGTCACAGATGATAAAACCTATGACAAAAGGAAAAAAAAGATATTATTTGTTTAAGTTAAGACAGGGTCTTACTATACAGCCATGCCTGTGTCCTGGAACACACTGTGTACACCTAGCCTCAAACCCACAGAGATCCGACTGCCTCTGCCTCCCAAATGCTGGGATTATAGTAAATCCACCACCACACCCAACTAAAGGGCTTTCAGTTCCACCTTTTATAAGGGGTTTCCAGTAGCAACAGCGCCATCTTGGAAAATCTGAAGAATGAAATCTGAACCATAAAAACTTTTCTTCTCCTTGCTGGCACTGCTGGTGCTGCTGCTGTCTTTCCCTCCTCCCCCTCTTCCTCCTCCCCCTCTTCCTCCTCCTCCTCTTCCTCTTTTTCCTCCTCCCCCCTCTTCCTCTTTTTCCTCCTCCCTCTCTTCCTCCTCATCTTCTTTTACACTCACCTATTCTTATTTCAGATGTATGAATATTTTCCTTGCATATATGTCAATGTAACGTTGTGTTAGAAAAGGGTCCGAATCCCCTGCCACAAGAGTTTTAGATGGAGGAGGTAGTGATGAGCTACCATGTGGGTGCTATGACCCGAACCTGGGTCCTGAGAGCAGGAGGTGTTCTTACCCACTGAGCCATCTCTGCAGTCCCTGCTTAGGGCTCCAGAGTCTGCGCATACCCAGGCTGAGGCCTTCCTCGCGACAACTGTGCTCTGTTTGCCTTTAGGTCACTCTTTGACATCACTGGAGAAGACCTTTTGTTTCTGGCTTCTCCTCTGACCTTCGATCCATCTGTTGTGGAGATATTTGTTTCTCTGTCCAGTGGGGCCTGCCTGCTTATCGTGCCAACTTCCGTCAAAGTGCTCCCATCAAAATTAGCTGACGTTCTCTTTTCCCGCCACAGAGTGACTGTTTTACAGGTACACTTCAGTAGCAACAGAAAAGTTTCCTTCTGCATTGTTTTAATGTTACATGTTTTAGAGGGCCCTTTAGATTGCTGTAGTTGCTCGCCTTGTGAGGGCACGTGTTTAGTTTAAAGTGAAAGAGCAGTCAGCTCATTATGTCTCTAGTATTGCATGTACTGCAGGTTCATGCAGCACTCACCTGCAGTACACTAACCGGAGGAACTTGACTCTGACTGTGGGTGTGCTGTTGGGGTGTTGTCTGCCATAACACTCAAGCATATTGTGCTTCCTACCAAAAGCTAGTATATTACCCTATTACAAGTGGGCAAAGAACCAGGTGTGCTAGCGTCTGCCCATAATCTCAGCACTTGGGAGGTGGAGGCTTCCAACAAGGAGCTTAAAACCAGCCTCTGCTATCTAGTGAGCTCAAAGACAGCCTGAGCTACTTAGAGTCCTGTCTTTGAACAAACAACAACAACAAAAAAAAATTGGAACTGGAGAGGTGGCTTAGTGTGCAAGAGTGCTTTTTATGAAAGCATAGGGACATGAGTTCAAGTCCCCAGCACCCACATAAAAGCCAGGTATATCACATATGCCTGAATCTCAGTGCTGTGGGCTGAGGCAGGTGGATCCTGGAAGCTCACTTCCCTGCTAGCTTAGCAGCAGTGGTCAGTTTCTTCAGTGAGAGACACTGTCTCAAAAGAAATAAAGCGGAGACAGGTAGAGGACTTCACTGGGTAGCCTCTGGCTTCTGCACATGCACATGCGCACAGCAGCACACACTGTACCTTTCCCACAATTTTAAGACACATTTTTATTCTTTGAGGATTTCATACATGTTTTGATCACATTCACCCTCTCTCCAGTCTTCACAGATCCCTCCCTCCCTCCCTCCCTCCATCCCTCCCTCCCTCCCTCCCTCCTTCCCTTCCTCCTTCTTTCCTCAGTTTGTATCTTTTTTTTTCCTCATCAAGGCTGGTTTGTGCAGTCCAAATTTTCTTGGTTCTGTCCTCTTCCACTAGCACATGGTTAGCTTGCCAGAGCCACACCTTTTAAGAAAAACTGCCCCTCTCTCGGTTGTTGACAGTTGTCAGGAGCTCCTTGGCTAGGGATAGGACATTTGCCCAGTTCCCCTCTCCATGCTGGGACCTGGTCCAGCCTGGGCTTACATAGACTTCGTGCATGTTGCCACACCCATTGCAAATTCATTTGCTGTTCTTGCAGAGGACCTGGGGTCAGTTTCTAGCATTCACATGGTGGCTCACAATTGTCTGTGACTCCAGTTCTAGAGAATCTGATACCATCTTCTGATCTCTGAGGACACCAGGCGCACATGTGGTGCACACACCCATAGAGGTGAATCACTCACACACATAAAATAAATATAAATATTATAAAAGAAGAGTACGTAGAATGCAAGTGTTAAGATACTACATTGGAAATGGTTAAAAATACTGAGGACACGGTGCGGGGTCGAGACTCAGAGTGTAGGAGCACTTGTTGCTCTTGCAGAGGACTTTAGTTTTGTTCTCAGCTCCCACATGGTAGCTCAACCATCCTGTTACCCCAGATCCTGAGATCTAGGGGATCTGTTATCCTGAGGCACCCACATGCAAGCATGGCAGCAGAACACTCATATAGATAAAATTATCTAAAGTTTTAAAAGATACTACATTATATGTGGTTAAAGATTGAAGCTGACTGGATATAGCCAGCTCATGCCTTTAATTCTAGCAACTGAGGCAGACACTGCAGGAGGATCCAGGTGAGTTCCAGGTCAGCCAAGACTAAGTGGAGAGCAGAAAATAAAACCACACCGAGGACACGGTGCTGGAGAGATGGCTCAGTGGCCAACAGGATCGGAGTTCATCTCTCAGCACACTCATCGAGTGGCTCCTGTAACTCTGGCCCTAGGGAATCTGACACCCTTTTGTGGCCTTAATGGGCACTTGCACATCTATGCACATACCCACACACAATCACACACATATACACATAATTAAAAAGTCTTGAAAAATTGGAGAGAGCCCCATGTGGTTGTGTGTACTTTAAATTCCAGCGCTCTGGCAGATCTGTGAAGAAATCCTGAGTGATTTCACCAAAAAGATAAAGACGGGCCTTCTGATACTTTTTCAGAAGGAAAGGGAAAGGAAGAGGAAGAAAAGGAGGAAGAGGAGGAAGAGAAGAAAGTGGAAAAGGAGAAAAAGGAGGAGGAGGAGGACGAGGAGGAATTTCCTATGCAGAGAGCATGGTCACGGATCTAGACCATCAGGAAGGGCGATGGAGTTCAGCCTTAGGACTCCTGAGCCTTCAGCAGCCCCAGAGGAGACACACTTGATGTAAAATGATAGCATAGGAATAAGTTTAAAGAGCAGCAAGACTCAGCCACTAAAAACTCTATAGCCTTGAGAGAAATTAAAGACCTACCTGTGTAAACAGCATCTCACATTTCTGTAGAAGCCGCAACAAGGTCAAGAGTGCAGTTGGTCTGTAAATTATGTTACATGTACTCTTCTACCAAAATCCCAGTAAACATTGTAGAGATTCACAAGCTGATTCTAGATTTATATGGAAATGATGAAAACAGTCCTAATTTATACAGTGGAAACTACTTGGTGTTAAAAGGAAATGAACTGTTTATTTGCACAATAACATGGATGCATTGTGAAATATTTACTCAGGGCTTTATAAATAGGGCTTGCCAATTGAAAATTATAGCCTTGGGGCTAGAGAGATGTCCCAGTAGTTAAGAGTATTTCCTGCTCTCCCACAGGACAGGGTTCAGTTCCCAGCACATCTGTCTAGTTGTCAGCAAATGCCTATAACTCCCGTTCTAGGGCATGTGATGCTCTCTGCTGGCTTCTGTAGGCACACACATACAAACACACCAAAAATAATAGTAAATATTAAATTAAAAAAAGAAAAACACAGCCTTTTGTAAAAAAAAAGTGATATATAAATATATAAGTACACTGTAGCTGTCTTCAGACACACTAGAAGAGGACAATAGATCCCATTACAGATGGTTGTGAGCTACCATGTGGTTGGTGGGAATTGAACTCAGGACCTCTGGAAGAGCATTTAGTGCTCTTAACCACTGAGCCATCTCTCCAGCCCCAAAGCACAGCCTTAATGCCCATATGGGCTCCAAATACAGAGTTTGAATTAATTAGTGTTGTGTTCACTTAAGGAAGAAGGAAACTTAGTGATTTGAATGTGTTTCCAGGCAACGCCAACATTGCTGAGAAGATTTGGATCTGAGCTCATCAAGTCCACTGTCCTGTCAGCGCATACTCCTCTGAGAGTCCTAGCCCTCGGTGGGGAAGCCTTCCCCTCGCTGACCATTCTCAAAAGCTGGCGAGGCAAAGGCAACAGAACGCAAATATTTAACATCTATGGTATCACAGAGGTGTCCAGTTGGGCCACGTTTTACAGGATCCCAGAGGAGATTCTTAATTCTACTGTAAAGTAAGGGCCTTAGTTATATTCAGTAGAGGGTGCAAGGGGAGAGGCTGTCCCTTTGTGAGACCGTAGCATTAATGCTGGGGTGAGTGAGTTTTGTTTGGGGATGGCAGTTGAACATGGAGGCTGTAGAAGTCATGCCCTTGGCAGGAAGCACACCTGTGCCTGGGAGCTGCACTCCTAAGCCTGCTAATGGGTTTGCCAGGCACTGTTGTGGTATTTTGTGTAGTATGTCAAGTTAAGAATCCAGATCTTTCCTGTAACTCATGACAAGATCCTGGCAGGCCCTCTTGGGACTGAATTGGTAACACATCCCTTTCTGGCACACTTGTTCCTCATGCAGTCTGAATTGCACGGTGAACTGTTTTTATCTTTATTTGCTATCATTTGCTTTTAACACACTGGGAAATTGTCTGCTCAAATTTGAATCTTAAACTTGCTGTGGTGTGTGTGTTTTGCAGACATGAATCCCCTGTGCAGCTGGGGTCTCCACTACTTGGAACGGTGGTTGAAGTCAGAGACAAAAATGGTTCTCCAGTTCTCGAAGGCACTGGCCAAGTATTTTTAGGTTGGCTTATATTTGTTGGTTGATTTTTCAAAAGGAAAAATCAGCTCCGTTTTTTAATTCATTTTATGATTTTTTTTATTTGGAGTGTACTTTTCAGTGATAAGTTTTGTTTCATAATCATGAGATATTTAGAGTTTACCTGAATTACTTTACATGCAGTTTCTAATATTTAGAAATTTAATTTGAGATATTGGCATTTGTAGTTAAAACTATAGCAATATTCTAAAGATACATTTAAAATCATACATAGCTTTATAAATAAACTTCTTTTTATCTCTTTACTAACTTCCTAAAGTTACTGTGGCTAATTTTATCAGGTAGCATTTAAAAGTCACCTCATTTTAATACAAATAATCAAGGTTTGAGTCTTAGTTACTGAATTTTGGAGGTATTTTGATATTGATAACTCAATTTTCCATGGATTTTGTGACATTGGGCTTTGTCTTTGAAAGGTGGGAAGAACAGAGTATGTTTTCTTGATGATGAAATCACAGTGCCCCTTGGCACCATGCGAGCCACAGGAGACTTCGTGACTGTGAAAGATGGAGAGATATTTTTCTTGGGAAGAAAGGACAGCCAGATCAAGCGCCATGGCAAACGTCTTAACATTGCTCTTCTGCAACAGGTAGAGCCACTTGCCTATTAAATCTTAATCTAATTTAATAAAATTAAATCCACCAGTATGTAAAGCAGTAGAGGGAGCTGTCGCCAAATGTCTATGCCAGATTTTCTGTCGACTTTGTCTAAGGCTGACATCTTTGTGTTTGTAATTAATCACAGTAACAGACATGGAGCTGGGTGTGGTGACGCATGCCTGCAAATGTCACTCAGGAGGCTGAGGGTTTCCTGCTCAAGTCCAGCCTGAGCTACAGCAGGAGCCTATCTTTAAAAAAAAAATTGCTGGGCATTGGTGGCGCATACCTTTAATCCCGACACTTGGGAGGCAAGGGCAGGCAGATTTCTGAGTTCCAGGACAGCCAGGGCTACACAGAGAAAACCTGTCTCAAAAAACAAAAAAACAAAACAACAACAACAACAAAAAATTAGTGACAACAAAAAACGCAATAAAAGGCATGAGTAATTCCTTGTGTCTCTATTTCCATCAGGAGGATGTTTGCTTGTTTTGTGGTAGTCTCTAGATGTAGTCCAGGCTAGACTGAAATTCCGAGTCTTCCTGCCTCGGGCTTCCTAGTGTTTGGATCACGGGTGTGCGCTCCCAAGCCTGGCTTGAGGTGACCACTTCTAAATCAGTACCCGGCTGGAGAGATGGCCCCATGGTTAGCAGTGCTCACTGCTCTTTCAGAGGACCTGGGTTTGTTTTGTAGCACCCACATCAGACAGCCCCCAGCCTTGTGGAACTCCAGTTGCAGGGGATCCAGCACCCCCTGGCCTCCCCCAGCTCCCGCACTCACATGGTGCACACAATTCACATGGTACACATGCACACCTAAGAATAAATATAGTAACAGTGTGGATTTTGAGATCTATGGAAATAGATTGGCTTATTGCTTTAGAATGCATTATTTTTGAAAATGGTAACTTTCTGTTAGTAGGAGATACCAATAACAGCAATCTTTTTTTAAAGATCCCAGGTATTTTCTGGAACTAAATTCAGCAGTACTGAGTTTAGACAGCAAATCTGAGCCTTCAGGGGTTCGTATCTAGATGTTCCCATGAGTAAATGATGGTAATCTTTCTTACAGGTAGCTGAAGAACTTCGCCAGGTGGAGTCCTGTGAGGTTACTTGGTATAATCATGAAAAATTGATTCTCTTCATCGTACCCAAAGTTGATTTAGCAAAGGATTGCATTTTTAAAGAACTGCAGAAGCACCTTCCAGCCCACGCCCTGCCCGATGACATGGTGCTGATTGATGCCCTTCCGTTTACATGTCATGGTAAAGTGACAGAGAGTGCTGGGGTCAGTGCTGGGGTCAGTGCTGGGGTCAGTGCTGGACAGCACTGATGGTGCTCCTTGGTCAATGGCCACAGGAGGATTAGTATGAGTGATACTGGCACTAATTATGGCAGACCCTCTGTTAACTAGCTTGTCTAACACCCATGAGCTGATGGTCTTATATTGATGTATGATTTACAGATAGGCAATTTCTCCCCAGATTATCTTTCTTATTACTTATAAGTAATACTTATGCATTCCTGTGACAATGCCTGACAGAAAGAGCTTAAGGGAAGAGAGATTTGGGCTCACATCTTCAGGGTGTGTCTGTCCATCATGATGGGAAGGCTCAGTTAGCAGTTCAGATCACGTGACAATGGGCCAGGAAGCAGGAGAAGGACAAAGACAGGCTTTGTGAGACTGTCTCCTTGATTCTCGCTATGACCCAGCCCACATCCAGGAGTGGTCCTCCCCGGTTCGGTTCGTTCATCCTCTGAACATGCTTGTACACACACGCAGGGGTATCTCTCAGCCTTTTAGGTGACTCTGGATCCAGTTAGGTTGGCCCGGAAGGTCCGCCATCACAGCTGTCAGTGTCTGTATCTCTCAGAGATCACCAGAGAAACAGAACTAATGTTAGATACATAAAAATATTACAGGGAACTGACTGACGGAGCTCTCGTACTAGGACTGCAAGCTGGACATGGCCTAAGAAAGCTCAGGCTAGCCGGGCAGTGGTGGTGCACGTTTTTAATCCCAGCACTTGGGAGCAGAGGCAGGCAGATCTCTGAGTTCAAGGCCAGCCTGATCTACAGAGTGAGTTCCAGGTCACTCAGGGCTACACAGAGAAACCCTGTTTCAAAAAAACCGAAAAAAAGAAGAAGAAGAAGAAAGCAAGAAGCCAGGGCTGTAATTTTGAGTGTCGAGACCCGAGAACCAGTGGGGCCAGTGGTTCAGGCCCCATAAGCAGGCGTCTGACACACACGACAAGGCTGAAGCAGAGGTTGGCTCCCTTCTTCTGGCTTTTGTTTTGTTCAGGCCTCCAAGGGCTGGGCTGAGGACCAGCCAGTTCAGGAACACAGCATCCGCTACTGAGTCCAGTGATTGATATGCTGATCGTATCCTCCAGTATCATTTTAGATGCACACAGAAACAGTGTGTAGTCAGTGTTAAACAGTGGGCCAACCCCATGACCCAGTCAAGCTGACAGGTAAAATGAGTCATCACAGTAGTAGAATTGTGATTCTTTCCAGTGCTACTTAGCTTCAAACTATAGACCTTTTTGGCAACAGGACCTTGAGTGATATTTTTGGGTAGCCTTGATTTCACTTTGTAGCCTATGCAGTGCCCCATACCTGTAATCCTAACACTGGAAACTGAGGCAGGAGGATTACAGAGCTTGACGCTAGCTTGAGCTGCATAGGAAAACCTGCTGAAGAAAAGAAAGTGTGGGGCCACAGAGATGGCTCAGCTGGAAAAAGTGGTTGCTGCACATGCCTAGTGGTGTGATGACTTGATGGTATGATAGGAGGAGACACTCAAATCCTGAAAGCTGTACCGACTTACACCACACACACACACACATTTTTAATGTATGTTTTATATATGTATATGTATGTATAGTGCTTTACCCATGGCACTCACTTACCATGATTTTTATTTAACTCATACTTCAAAATATAGTAATTGCTCACTTACTCATTATGTTTTAAAACATTTTAGATGTTTAGTTAGAATACAAAATAATCAAATCCATTATTACAGTTTTTTGTTTTTTGTTTTTTTTCTGAGACTGGGTTTCTCTGTATAGCCCTGGCTGTCCTGGAATGTGCTCTGTAGACCAGGCTGGCCTCAAACTCCGAGATTCCCTGCCTCTGCCTCCCGAGTGCTGGGATTAAAGACGTGCGCCACCACCGCCCCGCCTGTTATAACATTTTTGTACAAGGTACATTTCCTTCCTTGTGCCGCTCTTGTGTGCCGTGCTCCCCTCCCCCTCTCAGTGACACAGCTTGAGCTCCTGAACTTAGACAAATGGCCTCTCTTTTCCTCTCCCGTGTCACTCACTACAGTCGTCGTGACCCCAGCCACAAACTGCTATCTGCTCCCCCTGACTTCTGAGCTTTACAGCGAAGTGTGTGGTCAACAAGCATAGTGGCTCTGGGGCTGAACGGGTTTAGTCACTTATTTTATGGGGTGGAGTCTCGCCTGGGACCTCGTACGTTCAACACATGCTCTCCTACTTAGCCGAGAACCCAGCGGCCCGGTTAAAGTTCAAATCTTATTTTAATGTTTGCTATTTCTCTTATTAAGGTAAAGTTGATGTTTCTGAGTTAAACAAGATATATTTAGACTACATAAACTCACAGCTGAAGAATAAATTCCATGGAAAAGAGGAACTTTGGGGAAAATTAAAGCATTTATGGAAGGTACAACTTTTTAAATGTAAATTCATTTCTATAGTTCACTCATTATAAGGAACTTTAGTGTCTCTAGTAAGCCAGTAAAAATATTTTAAGAATGTTATTGCTGCGCAGATGCCTGTTAGCATACCTTCCTTAATCCAGTTTATACATAATAAAGGTTGTAGTGTTTAATTAAGTGTCTTACAAAGAAATTCATTGAAAGAGGTAATTTAAAAGGTGCCAGTGTCTACTTAGTGCTGACATGACTCTCCCCTGAGTGCTCTCCTGAGTGGGCTAGCCGTAATCTTGAGAAACTTGCAGTAGCTGTATGTTTCTGCTCGAGGCATTATTAATGTGTGTTCTAATAGGTAAGCAAACTTTCTTAGACAAGATACAGATTTAGCTGGGCAGTGGTGGCACGAGTCGTTAACCCCAGCAGTCAGGAGACAGAGGCAAGCAGGTCACTGAGTTAGACACCAGCCTGGTCTACAGAGTGAGTTCCGGGACAGCCAGGACTGCGCAGAGAAACCCTGTCTCAAAAAACAAACAATAAAAGTTTCTGTGAAGGGTGTGCATTTGGTTAGTAGGTCTTAGGAACTGAGGGCTTAGTTCTTACTATTCCACTTGTAAAGCTGTTTAACTTTCGTGACATGGATCAATTCCATGTGGGGAATATCAGCTGCGAGGGCGAGTTGGTAAAGCAGATGTTTCAGTGAGTTTATTCCTTATTTAATGGATAGGAAACCTGTTCTAAACGAGATTATATTTAACAATTACACAGTGACCCTGTGACAGTGATGACCATTACTCTAGAGAAAATCATTTTTAATTCAATTGTTAGCATTTTCTCCTGCCTTTTAAAAATGATGCTATCTGTGTCACAGGTCCTGTGAGTTCTGTATCACTTGCTACACTGTAGCCTTTTGGTTTGAACCGCTTACCATCCTCCCCCTTCTCTTGTCTCTAGTCTATTCTGTGTCTCCCTGAGGATCCAGAGGCTACTTGGAAGGTGTCCGACAACTCCGTCTTTTTAGAGAGTGGTGGAGATTCCCTCAAGGCCGTGTGGCTCCTCAATGAGATTGAGAAGCTTATGGGTACAGCCATACCTGGCCTTCTGGAAGTTATTCTCAGCAGTTCCATCTTAGACGTTTACAACCGCATTGTGGAAGCCGTGTTTACACACGAGGACCTCAAAACCAACAGGAGTCACACCATGAAAAGGAAACTGAGTGGCGCTGCTCCAGAGGAAGGCAGCGGGAAGCCTGCACGTCTGGAGCCCGCCTGGCCTTTGAACCATGGCAGTGAGACCAACTCTGTGATCGCTCTGAGCAGAGGGAGTCAGGTTTTGTCTCTGGGCACTGGGAGGCTTTTAACTGAGTTAGGACTCTGCCCTCCAGTCCATCCTCTGGATTTAATTCCACAGACTAACACTCAAATATTAAAAAGCATAAGTCCTCCAGCTCCTGATGAAAAGTTGGAAAAGCCACCGCTTTCTCAGCAGGAGAACCCTGTGCTAGGGGCTGAGACGATGGTGTTGCGTGAGAGGTGGCGGTCAGACACGGGCAAATGTGTAGACGCTTCCCCTCTGCTTGTGATAGCAGCTGTGGGGGACAAGTCCTCTACAACCGTGTACATTGGCTCCCACTCGCACACAGTGAAGGCAGTCGACCTTTACTCCGGGGAGGTGAGGTGGGAACAGCTTTTGGGAGATCGAATTGAATCCTCAGCATGTGTGTCTAAATGTGGAAACTTTATTGTAGTGGGTAAGTTTCTGAATGTGGGGTTTGTAGAGTTAAATTGAATGTGTGTGTGTGTGTGTGTGTGTGTATGTGGTTGTTGTCACAGATCAGTAGTTAGTTAACTCTATACTGCTTAGCTGCATGGCTTGGATATAAACCTAGCTAGCTCTGTATTGCTAAACTCTGACTTTGGCAGGCTGTTGGACTTACAACTTCATTTTTCTCATGGATAAAATGGAAACGATCATAAAACACAATGCTGTAACACATTGTGTTGAAACCTCCTGACCCACACCAGTTCCCCTGGGTCGGGAATCTTGGAGGCTGACGATCAGGGAGATCTCAGGCTTCTGTAGGCACCTAAGGCTTTATGGACTGGAAAATACGCTACCACGATGGCTCATGGACAGCGTTGTTAGCATGGGGGCTCGAGCCTTAGGCTCGTTCTTAGCTCATTTTTTGCTGAGAATATTCAGGTTTTGCCACATGAGTGAGCCTCTCTGTAGCTGTCTGAATGTTTGCATGACCTAGCATCTGACTTGGCTCAGAGTGGGTGATCCCAAAGAGAAAGCCATAGGAGCCACATGGTGCCTTTAAGACCTAGTCTCTAAAACTGGAGACTACCATTTTTGCTTAATTTTGTTCATTGGACATAAATCATCAAGTGCAGTCCATGCCCTGGGAAGAGAATCAGTCTCCACACCTTGAAGATCATCTAAGAATCTATGGGTGTATTTTAATCCCATGACAACTTTCAGAGTTACGAGGAGGATTAAGCAAGCCATTAGTTCACCAGAGAACCATTAGTCCACTGCACGGCACAGTTGAAGCTCCCAGTGAGTGACGGCAACTGAGTGTCATGGGGTCCGAATCTTGGGGTAGAGCAGAACCTTGTAAATGTAGGTAGCGAGGCGGCCCTAAACGGCTGCCTCACGTTCTGTCCACACTACAGCTATCCACTTGGATGCGCCCAAGTGTCTGTAGTGACTTCATTTGTAGGTTTTTGGGGTTTTGTTTTGTTTTGTTTTTTACCATTTTTGCTCAACCACGCCAATGTCTTGAATCTCTGCTACCTTCTAATTCATGGCCACCACTTGGGAAAAGAAGTTTGGTATAGTTGCTAAAGATACAAGCTTAGATTTATTAAATCCTGACACTGCCACCTAGTAACTTTGAAAATTTGCTCTGCTTGTCCGTGCTGTCATCCATAAGTGCGGACATAATTTTGCTAAGATATTTGATAAAGTCGGCTGGGGTGGGGCTCAGACGGCAGAGCGCCTGCCCAGTGTGCTCAAGGCGAGGTCCCCAGCACTGCATAGACCAGGTGGGGTGCGATGCACACCTGCAACCCCAGCACTCAGGAAGTGGGGGCAGGAGGACCAGGAGGCCCATCCTCCCCTAATAGGATACCTGAGGCTAGCCTGGGCTAAAGACCCTGTCTCCAAAAGAAGCCCCCGATACATAGGAAATGCCCAGTAGACATTGGTTATTACTGTTAGCTTTTCTCAAACAGTTCTGAGCGCCTTTCTTCCTTGTACAGTTGCAGTAGCTGTCGGAGTGGAAGGGGAGTAACTTGATGCTCTGTGATAATTTATCCAGCAACAGCCAGATGGCTTTGAATCCAGTTCTGTCAGTGTGGGTGTGTATGTGGCCTCCTGAAGTCAGAGGACAACTTGTAGGAGTCGGTTCCATCTTCCCCCACGTTCCTCTTGGGATCAAAGTCAGGTTGTCAGGCTCGGTGCAGGGGCCTTTACTGACTTACCTTGCTGGTCTGTAGAACTTTTAGAAGGTAGTGGGCTGCTGCTTGCAGTGGTGTTCACTGTGACTCCAGCACGCCAGCACTAAGTAAGGATTTACACAAGTGACTGTAGTTCGGTTTCTGCTTTGTTTGCTGAATCTAAATCAGATGGGTGAGCATAAATATACGTGAAGAGTGTGAATAGAAATTGTCATTATTTAAATATTTTATATCAACGTATCTGTCTCGTCTTTTATATTTTGTTTCTCTGTAGGCTGTTATAATGGATTAGTTTATGTTCTAAAAAGTAATAGTGGAGAAAAATATTGGACATTTACTACTGAAGATGCTGTCAAAAGCTCGCCTGCCGTGGATCCAACCACTGGACTCATTTACGTTGGCTCTCATGATCAGCACGCATATGCTTTAGACATTTATGTAAGAATTCACCTATCAGTGTTGGTCATAAGCATAGAAGTGGAAGTGACTGCTATGTGCACTTGAGTCTGGGAGCAGGTGTTAGCTATAGCCCAGTAGAACACTGGGTCTGGAGGGAAGTGATTAGTTAAATTTTATCATCTTTAGACATGTTTCGCTTCTTTTCAAATAATTTCTGCAATATAAAAAATTTAGAATGATCATAACAGAAAAAATAATCAAAGTAAGATATATCAGTAAGCTCTTTTAAGGGCCCATTATATGAAAATAAAAACTACAAGAAATAGGCTAAGATAGTTTTTGAAATACGTGAATCAAAACTAACTTATTGGTATAAATGGAAATAAAGAGTAAATATAAGTTAATTTGACCTAAGATAGAAAACCAAGACAAGGGACATAAACACATAAGATCCCAGGAAGAAGCTGCTTAGGACATAAGTGTCTCAGGCCTTTAGTCTTCTGAGATCTGGGAGCACATGGCTCCCCGAGCCACAATGATGGGCAGCCAGTGTCCGTGAGAGAGATACTGGCCGGGAAGACATTTGAGGGACTGCGGATAAAGGTCACTTGGTACGATGCTTGCCTAGGCCTTGCACTGGATCCCCCGAACCACGCAAACAGCAGGCTTACATGGAATCCCAGTACTTAAGAGGATTGGTAGTGCGAGATCGGCCTGGCTACACGCTGGGTTTAAGGTCAACTTTGCTTAAAGAAGAAATTATTTTAAAAAGATGGCACACATACAGGAAGTTTAATTAAGAAGCAGTGTGGATGAGTAGTGTTCATGTCCTTTGACCAAAGAAAATTTTTTTCTATGATTCTATTCTGGCAAAATAATAATAAGCAGACAAATATATGCACAAAGTGTTTATAAGATTGAGTAACAGTTTTTAGATCAGGAAAAGACATCATTTTATTTTGAGTATAATGTATCAAAATTTAAGTCATTTTATAAAGTCAGTGGAAGAAACATACCAAGTTGTATATTCAGAATGATTATATGTGCACGCGCGCACACACACACACACACACACACACACACAAGCGCGTGTGCACAATGCCTTTGCGCTAACTTACCTGGCGTGGTGGTGCACGCCTGAAATCCCCACACTGAGGAGGCAAAGGCAGGAGGATTCAGAGTGAGTGAGCAGGGAGGGCAGAGGAGAAGAGAAAACTCTGCATTCCCCTGGACTGTGACAGCTGGCTCGTGGTACAGCCTGCGCAAGGCTCTGGGGTCAATCCTAGCACCAGAAGGAGCAAAACAAAGTTGAGCCCAGCCAAACTTAGCTGTCTTGCATACTGGCTTATTAACCACAAGCACCACACAATTAATTTGGATTCTTTTTTGCAGGAAAAGAAGTGTGTCTGGAAGCTAAAATGTGAAGGAGCTCTCTTTTCTTCTCCGTGTTTGAGCCTGAGTCCACACCATCTGTATTGTGCTACGCTGGGGGGACTCTTACTGGCCATAAATCCTGTAGGTATAAAGTAACACATGTTGGTTGTATTACCTATCTTTTTGATTTTGATGTCTAAAAGTCAGAAAACTTTTCAGTTAAATATAATACATATATTAATGAGCTAGAATTCACTTAAAATGTTTGAAATTATTTGGAAAAAATAAGTAAATAGGAGTTTATGTTTTTATTGTTATTTGTTTCTTCAGCTGTTTTAACTGTTAAAAGATTTATTTTGGCTGGGCAATGATGGCGCACGCCTTTAATCCCAGCACTTGGGAGGCAGAGGCAGGAGGATTTCTGAGTTCGAGGCCAGCCTGGTCTACAGAGTTGAGTTCTAGGACAGCCAGGGCTACAGAGAAACCTGTCTTGAAAAAACCAAAAAAAAAATTATTTTTACATTTGTAAGTATTTTGTTTATATGTCTGTCTGTCTGCGTACCACATGTGTGGTACTTGAAGAGGTCAGAAGAGGCATGGCTGCCCTGGAACCAGAGTTACGCAGATGGTTGTGAGCTGCAGTATGGGTGTTGGGAGTCAAGCCCGGGTCATGTACATTAAAGACATGAGCACTTAGACACCTAGTCCTCTCTGCAGACTCTGTTTTAACCTCAGTCAGGTTAGGAGCTTGTCTATCCCTCATAGTGGTGAACACCTTTAATCCTAGAACTTGGAGGCAGGGGCAGGTGGATCTCTGAGAGTTCCTGGTTAGCCTGGGCTGCCTAGTGACACCCTTCCTAAAACATACTAAGTAAAGCAAGCAACACAGCAAAAAAGCTTCCTGTTTACTGTAAGGCTAGATGTTAATTTTTCTGAAGGTTTATGTTGTTTTCCATTCTAAAGCTAGGTCTATGTGGGGTTCTGCTTTGCTCTGTTGTGGGCTAATGCTGGCTGTATCCCAGCTCTCCTCAGTAAGCACGGACTTTCTGACAGTGTGTGGGTGCCAGCTTCATCAAAGCACCGGTGTGTCACTGTCACTGTCACCGTAGCTTTGCAGAGCTTTCCTTTGTTGTAAAATGGCCGTGCATGTAAAGGCACTTGCTGCCAAGCCTGATAACGTGAGTTCAACTCCTTCCCGTGTGATGGAAGGTGAGAATCAGTTCACACACGTTGTCCTCCAGGCTCCATGTGTGCCTTGTGGCACATACTTACACATGTGCATGTGCACACACAGAGTGAGTAAATGAACGTAACTGTAGAATGGTAAAGGTCCGTGGTTAGTGATTCCTGGTACTGTCGACTGCTCTGGCCACGGCAGGCTGCTGGGAGCACGGTGTGGAAGCGCCCCTGTGGAAAGCCGCTCTTCTCTTCCCCACGGTGCTGCCAGCACTACATTTGCATCGGCTGCGTGGATGGCAGCTTGCTCTGCTTCACACACTCAGGAGAGCAGGTAGGAAGATTTAGTTCTGGTCTGTGTGGAACCTCTCCCACCCCCAGCCCTGGGGACTGAACCCAGGGACAGCATCAGTGACTGTTCTGTTGCTGAGCTCTCTTCTCAGTCCTTGGTTGATTAATCTCTCCCTCTCCCTCTGTGTGCGTGTGTGTAGATCTGAGGTTGATGTGTCTCCCTAATGTACTCTACCATGCGCGCGTGCGTACACACACACACACACACACACACACACACATTTGTCGTCCTGGAACTCATTGTGTAGACCAGGCTGGCCTAGAACTGAGATCTGCCTGCCTTTGCCTCTTTGAGTGTTTGTATTAAATGTATGTACCATTTGACAATGCACAGATTTTTAAAGTTTTTTTTTAATTTTTAAGATTTATTTATTTATTTATGAGTACCCTGTCACTATCTTCAGACACACACCAGAAGAAGGCATCGGATCCCATTACAGATGGTTGTGAGCCACCATGTGGTTGCTGGGAATTGAACTCAGGACCTCTGGAAGAGCAGTCAGTGCTCTTAACTGCTGAGCCATCTCTCCAGCCCCCAGATTTTTGTTTAAAGCTTTAGATTGTTACATGTAAACTCTTTTCAGTACAGTTCCTTCTTGCTTTGCTTGGAAAACTTGAATAAAACATGGGTTTTTTAGGACTTTTTTTGTGTTTGTTTCTCCTGTTTTTTTTTTTCTAGAGCTGGAGTTGGAACCAAGTTCCACACCCTGTCCAAGATTGTTTTTGATAACATATATTGAAGACCTAATGCATTTTTTTTCTTTAAACACGGTGTCTCTGAACATACCAGGATTTCTCAAGTATGCTCAAGGTTAATTGTTTTTAAAATTTTTTTAAAAATTATGTATAATGAGTACACTGTAGCTGTCTTCAGACACACTAGAAGAGGGCATCAGATCTCATTACAGATGGTTGTGAACCACCATGTGGTTGCTGGGAATTGAACTCAGGACCTCTGGAAGAGCAGTCAGTGTTCTTAACCGCTGAGCCATCTCTCCAGCACCAAGGTTAATTGTAATAATGTTCTGGTGTGCCTTGTCCTGGTTTTTACCACTGGAGCAACCTAGTGTGATCACGCTGCTTCTCAGAGATGGGCCCCATTTCTGGTGTATGAGTTACCCAGTGGTCTCCATCTCACCTCTTTGGTCTGGATGAGGAGACCCTGTCAGACTGAGGTGCTGCAGTCAGGTGAGTGAATGGTAGTTGCTCCTCTTCTTTGCAGGTGTGGCATTTTTCTGCAGGAGGAGCAATCTTCTCATCCCCATGTATCTCAGCATCACAACAAATAGTTTTTGGTTCCCATGATTGCTTTATCTACTGCTGTAGCATGGAAGGTTACCTCCTGTGGAAATTCGAGACGACAGCCAGGGTGTATGCCACGCCCTTTGCTTTCTCTAACCACCTTGGTAGCAGTGACATGCTGCTGGCAGCCGCGTCCACTGATGGGAAACTGTGGGTCCTCGAGTCCCGGAGTGGAGAGCTGCGAAGTGTGTATGAGCTCCCTGGAGAAGTCTTCTCCTCTCCTGTGGTCTGGGAATCAATGCTAGTTATCGGGTGCAGAAATAATTATATTTACTGTCTGGATTTATTGTGTGGTGACACAAATATCCAAGTGAGGTCCTTATAAGTATATGTCAGTGAGATGGTTGGGATTGTCGTTGTAAAGCTTACAGAAGGTTTTATATTAAAGATCCTATTTTGGTTACGGAATTTGTCTGTGGTTATTTCAGTAGAGAGCAGCCATGGTTGTTCGGAAGCGGCAGGAGCTTCTAGGATAGAGCTAAAGCACCTGATGTATCGGCAGCACTTTCTGTGTGATGGCACGCTGGCTAGCTGTCTGTCAACGACATAGGCTAGAGTTATCGAAAGGGAGGAATCTCAGCTGAGCAAGTGCCTCCATCCACTGGGGTGAGGGTGAGCGAGCCTTTTCTTAACTAGTAACCGATGGCGGAGAACCCACCCCGTCGGGAATGACGCCAACCCTAGGCCGGTGATTCTGGCTTCCTAAAGCAGGCTGAGGAAGCCATGAAGAGCAAGCCAGGAAGTAGCATTTCTCCATGGACTTTGCATCGACTCCTGCTTCCGGTTCCTGCCTGATCTTCTTGACTTACTGTCCTGACTTCCCTCAGCGATGAACTGTGCTGCCGAAGTATAAGCCTAATAAACTACTCTTTCCTCCTCAACTTGCTTTTGGTCATGGTGTCTCATCACAGCAATGGTAACCCGAATTAGGACACGCGGTTAATCATATGTAATAGACACATTATTTTTTAGTTCATCACAAGAACTCTGCTCTGGTTTGAATGTCTCCCATCAAGACACCCCTACTGCGTGGTATTAAGAAAGTGGAAACATGGGCTGGAGAGATGGCTCAGTGATTAAGAGCACTGACTGCTCTTCCGAAGGTCCTGAGTTCAAATCTCAGCAACCACATGGTGGCTCACAACCATCTGTAACAAGATCTGATGACCTCTTCTTGAGTGTCTGAAGACAGCTACAGTGTACCTATATATAATAAATAAATATTAAAAAAAAGAACTTGCGAGGCAGAGGCAGGTGGATTTCTGAGTTTGAGGTCAGCCTGGTCTACAGAGTGAGTTCCAGGACAGCCAGGGCTACACAGAGAAACCCTGTCCCGAAAAACCAAAAAAGAAAGAAAAAGAGAGAGGGAGAGAGGGAGGGAAGGAAGAAGGAAGGAAGGAAAGAAAGAGAAAGAAAGAAAGAAAGAAAGAAAAAGAAAAGAAAGAAAACGAAAGTGGAAACATAACACCTCTCCTCTGTGGTCCTTGGGGTGGTACCTTTGAGAGAAGATTAAGGCTCTTTGAGGCCATGGTGTGAGGCTGCTGCTGAGGGACCGGAGCTTTGTAAGAGATAGACCAGGGCCAAGGTGCTCTGCACTGCTGTGTGGTGTTAGTATCACCGTCGCTGGGACTCTGCGAATCCCTGCGGATGTGGTCAATGGATCTCGAACTCCTAGGATTTCAGAACTCAGAGCGGAATAAACCTTTATTTATAGTCAGTCTATGATGTTCAGCCCTAGGCAAGTGAACAAAGACAGGTAGTGCTCACTATCCCTTGGTGAGGATGTGAAGTTATTTATAAACTGGTTAGCATTTGAAGTTGAGCCACTGACCAAGACCTGTCTGTCTTCACTGGTGTGCCATTACAGGTGGGCATTACTGGTGGGTGCCTGAATAGAAGGCAGGGGAAGGAAAATTGTCTTTTTCAGCTGGGCTCCCATATTTTCATGCCTTTGGATACCAGAGTTCCTAGACTGAGACCCAGCACTAGCTACTGTATCTTCCTGCCTCTCTGCAGGTTACACCATTGGCTCCCTGGTCTTGAAGCCTTTGGCCTTTATCTGAATTAAACTCTACCAAAGGTTCTTTAGGTCTCCAGTGCATGAACAGCACACAGCACTTCCCGTCTCCACACTCTCACTAGCCTATTCCTGCCTGAACCTCTTCTTTTATAGTTGTTTCTCCAGAGAAATCGTATTAGACTATACATTTTGCAATAAGTAAATAAATACCTTTCATTTCTCTCTCTCCCACTTAGATAAATACATCTGATCAGTTATGTTTTGTTAGAAAACCCTAATACATTAAGGTAGTTTAGTGGGTTTCAGGGGTTTGAAGATCTCTGTGGAGAAGAAAGGATCAGGATGTGTCTTGTCAGTCATAAACAGGATACTCCATTTACTATTTATTCTGAAATTTTGAAAAGATGTTTATCGTGTGTTTTGCCCTCATGTATTTAAGAATCGTGCCTCCCCTCCAGAGACCTGAGAAGCGTGTGGGATCCTCTGGAGCTGGAGAGAGCACCATGTAATGTAGATGCTACCAACTGAGCCTGTGTCCTCTGAAGGAAGCCAGAGCTCTTAATGAACCATCTCTTTAGACTGAGCTAAAGGATTTTAAAGGTAGGATCTGTTTATCAACTTAGGTACCTTATTTTGATGGGGGTGTGGGGCGTTGAAAACCAGTATGTGCATTGCTGGGACTTGAACCCAGGGCTTTGTTCATGCTAGGCAAATGCTCTACCACCGAACTAGGTCCTTATGATTTCGAAGCAAGCAACAATGCCTACATTAATCACACACTTAGTTCCACTTGATGTGTGGTTACATCAGTCATTTATCATCCCTTCTGTGCAGCCCACGCTGACTTGAGTTCTTCACCAAAAAACTATTCTTGAAGGCCACATGCTCAGATGGGCCAAGGTGTAGCGCTGTGGTAGCTGGTCCTGCTCACAGCCCTCGGCTGACACCGATGCTGTTGCTGGGCCCGTGAGGAGACTGCAAAATCATTTTATCCAAGGCACAGCTCACCATCTTCCAGTTTGGAACTGATATGATCATTTGCTTTTATTCATATTTTCTTCCACTGGGATTTTTGGGAAAACAAAATAAAGTAGCATGAAAAACAACTTGAAGTTTTCTCGTTCATCCAGAACTCCGTAAATACGGGTTACTCATAGTTGACCACTGAAATCAGTCAGGACTTCAGCTTAAAAAGGACATTCCATCAGTGCCAAAGATCTTGTCAGTATTTTATTGAAAGGTCTTGTCCCTTAAATAATGGGCATATTCGCCGGGTGGTGGTGGCGCACGCCTTTAATCCCAGCACTTGGGAGGCAGAGACAGGAGGATTTCTGGGTTCGAGGCTAGCCTGGTCTACAAAGTGAGTTCCAGGACAGCCAAGGCTACACAGAGAAACCCTGTCTCGAAAAAAAAAAACAAAAAAAAAAACAAAAAAAAAAACAAAAACAAAAACAAACAAACAAAAAAAATAATGGGCATATTTATATTTCAAACCATACTCAGCCAAAATCTCAAAATAATATTAAAATCACGCTAAGGAATTTTTATTAAGTATCTACTTAATTTTATTGTTGGTAAAAATATTGCAAGACACTCGTAGCTAATGTCGCTGCTTTAAAATAAGCAAACTAAACATCACAAGAAGAGATGGTGGATACATACTATATATTTGCAGATAACCAGCTAAAATGAGAATTTAATGGTAATCAACCATGTTTTATAAGAAACAATTGCACTTGAAACATTTTCAAAGTAAACAAAAAAACTCTACTTCCATAATATAAGTCTATGAACAGAGGTTAGTCATCTATAACCTTGCCAGAAGTGTGTTTAATTTTTAAAAAAAAAAAAAAAGCTTGTATATATGTATATTTAATACAGCAGTCATTCATTTTTTTTTAAAAAAAGGAAAAGAATTTTTTGTTTTCACAGAATTTCCCCATAGTTTGTTGCTCAGATGAGCGCAACACAGAAATAAGCAGAATAACACTTGATTGGTATTTAGTGCAGGCTTGGAGTGATTTTAATGAAATGTTAAACATGTATTCTTTAGCAAGTATGACAACTGCCTTTTCCTCAGTGGATTCTTCTTTCCGAGATATTAGTGGGGGCATCTTTAACAGCACAAGCTGTTCTTGTGCTGTGTACGGGCTCGTGGTATTGAGTCAGAATGAATGTATCTACTATTCTTTCTTCCTTTCTTTGTTTTAAGACAAGGTCTCATTATGTAGCTTTGGCTGGCCTGGAGCTCATTATGTAGACCAGACTGGCCTTGAACACATAGAGAGCCATTTGCTTCTGCCTCCCAAATGCTAGGATAAAAGGCATGTACCACCACGCCAGCCCTATTAATTCTTAATCATTTGCTTTCTGTACCTGTTTCCTGCCATGACTGTGGAACTGGCCAAAGGTGGCAGGAAGGAAGAAGTCACTTTGGAAGAATCACTGTACCACTATCATTCTAGGGCTTTGGGTGGAAAGATACCCACTCAAAAAGTGTTATATCAGTGAGGAAATCATTAGACTAACAATTGTCTACACATAAAAGTTAGGAATGAACACCAGTATGGGAAACGTGCAGTGGAATATTAGTTGCTTACAATAACAGTAAAAAAAAAAGTTACATTGATTCTTAACAGTCTGAAGGTTCAGTATATATAATACTACATCCACCTTGCAATAGTACAGCTATCCACTCGACCACACACACCAGCTGCTTCCGGAAGCTGAGCTATTGTTTCTAGAGAGAAAATGGTTCCTATATGGCAAACAGCATCCCTGTCATCCTGCAGGGCAGAAAGAATAACAGCACATTGCATATTGAGTCAGCACAAAGGAGAAGTAGTAATGGATGCTATAAGACATGTTAGTGTGGGAGGAAGAAGGGTCTACTCCCCCCCTGCACTGGGCAAAGAATCCGCACCTACACTCTAGAGTAAGAATCTACAAAAAGGAAAATATGCCAACAGCATGAAATGCAAAGCTAGTGCCAGCAGCAAGTGGGCATTTGCTGGTATGTCCAGTGTCATGTAAAGCAAACCTAGAGAAATAAATACATGTGGCTTTGAAACTGCCAAGTCCCTTCTTTGTATGCACATGTGAATGATAGCAAGGCCACGTAAAACTCTGAGATGCTTTTTTTTTTTTAAAGGTATCAAGGTGAATGCTCTAAATTGTAAATGCTTTGGAACATTCGACTCTGAATTATTCAAGTACAGTAAAGGAAACAAGAAAAAAAATTTCTCTGCTGGAAGTCCTTAGTACAAATAGGTTACACATCTTGGCTTGTTCGTTTCCCTAAAGGCCAAGGGAAAACTTGAGAGGCATGGAACGCCGGCAGCCTAAACTATCATACATACATGGCTGGTGCGGGTGACGTTTTTTATTTTCTCGTCTGACTTTTGCATCTTCGGGTGGGCAAGCCTTCTCTTCATAGTGTGAAAAGCTCAGTTACACCAGTCTACCCCAAGGTTCTTAACCTTTGGGTTACAACAGAATTCATCTGAAGAGTTTTCCTTAAAATGTATATTCTACGCCCTCTGCTCCCAGAGCCTGGGCTGCAGATGAGCCACTACACCAGGTTAAATATAAATGTCCCTTAGGAGCCGGCTAGGCTAAACGGTCCGTGTGTCTTTAAAAGGGTACTGGGAAGACAGGGCACACCACGGATGGAGTGGGAGTGGATTTGCTACACTATGGTTTTTAGGGTGGAGAGAATTCATGAAAACCAGACATAGGCACAGAGCTGGGAGCCAGCTTTTCCTTATTTCCCAGTTCCTGCATGCAGGAGAGTGACACCATGTTTAATGTACATGTGAACTGTCACTGTTACATATGCAGACATAGTTGGGTCAATGTTTTGGATAGAAGAGTAGAGAATCAAAAAAAAAAGCTTACAAAGATTGGCAAAAGGACGTGTTCTGAGATGGTGCATGGGTGTGCAATGTGAAGGCCACGGCGGCTCTCCTGAGGAGCTCTCACTTGCAGATTTTGCTTCACGGTCCCTCGGGCAAAGCCGTCTCTTGAGAACTAGGGGGAGCTCAAGGCACCAGGACCCAGGGTTGTGCAAATACACTCTTTACAACCAACACCACCAGTTCCGTTTCTAAACATTATTTCAGAGCCTATAAAGCATGCTTCTTCTCCCTAGCCTGGTTCCGCGACCTCATATAAAAAATAAATAAATAAAAAGGGCAAGAGAAGAGCCAAGGACTGGCCACAGAAATGGATAAAAGTCACTGTTTACTTAATAATTTGTGGACAGTCGCTCCAGGCCTTTGCTTTTCTTTTGGCCAAAGCCAGCCAGGCAGGTTCTGTGGACACCGGGGCAGCGTCGGGGGTGGAGAACCTCTTGGTGACCTCTTTTACCAGTGGTGCTGAGGGCGCAGAGTCTGAGATCTCCACTGCATTGTTTCAAAGGAAAACAGAAGGAAGAGTCATGTGAAAACAGAAAGTTTATACTTGCTGTGCATGAAATGCTGTTTACACACACACACACACACACACACACACACACACACACACACACACATACACACGCACGCACGCATGCACGCACGCACGCACACACCAGAATACCCAAATCTAGCTGTTATTCACAAAATGATGTAAGAACATTCGAAAATCTACTCTTAGCATTTTAAGAATTCAGTAGGTTGATAGCTGTGGTCACTGTGTTACACAACAGATTTCTTGCACTTCTCTGAAATGAGGTACCCATTAGCAAACACCTCCCCAGTTCGCTCTCCAGAACGAGATTCTGACTTTAGAGGCATGAATTCAAGGCATGCAAGATAGGGCCATGATGTCTTGGAACTGCTATGTCCCCGAACTCCTGAAATCCCTGCCTGCACCTGAGCCCTAAGATGAACCCACGGAAACTGCTAGCTGTCATGACTCGTCTAGTAATTCCTATGTCCCCTGTCACCTCTTTGTGAGACATCGCACGCTGTAGCCCAGGATGGCCTCAAACTCATGGTAATCCTCCTGACTCGGCCTCCCAAGGGTTAAGAGTTGCGGGCTATCCTGCTTTCTTTCCTAGAGACCTTAGGCTTCTATAAGGAGGTTCTCTGTAAGAATTTCGGAGCGCTCACAACTTTAGTGCCCAGGGACGTGGCCTGCATTCTTCTAGAACTCAGGGGCTACTAATTGAATGGGAGGAAAAACACTTGGAGGCAAAAGCTCGCTTTATTAAGCTGGAGCAGTTGTAAGCGGGGATCACCTTTGTACTTCCAACTGGGCACAGAAAAGAAAGACAGAAACTCTCAAGTCTCATGCTAATATTTAGAACCCTCAGTGTACGCGCAAATGCAAGACTGCTTGAGGGCCGAGCGATAGGTGTTTTAAGGTAGTTCTGGTATATAAGCGGTTCCAGACCTCGGGTAGCAGGGAGCCAGGGCACAGGCTTAGACACCGCTAAGGTTTGAGCAAATCTCTCCAGCGTTCTCATGTAGGACCTTTAATTCTCTAGTGTTGGGGGTTGATCTGTTGCTATGTATTCAAAGACTAAATTCTGAACCCCAAGATTTTGTTGCCGTCCAGACAAGCGTATTCTCACGCACATCCGGCCTTAGTTAAGTAAACCTTGCTCCACAATTTAAAGCTGATTGGCTAGTAAAAGGCTAGAGCCTGTGATTGGGCCAGAGAGAGAGGTAGGCGGGACTTGAGAATTGAGTGAGGGGTCTCAAGAGAGAACACTATGAGAGAGAAAAGAAGACAGAGAGAGGAGGCGGCCGGCCGGCCGCAATGAGGCCGTTTGGATCATAAACTTGAGGCCGGAAGTGCACCCTGAAGACAGGCCGGTGGAGCAGAAGCATCCCAGGTGAGGCTCAAACAGCATATGGAGTTCAAGGGGCATAGGGTTTGGATAGAGGGGAGAAAAGCATAGAGCCTGCCCAATTGAGGCTTACAGCTTGGAAATAAAATACCAGGTTTCTGTGTCTCTTATATGGGCAAGCTAGAACAAATAATTCATGTACGCTCTAGTGCGGCAGCACGGAACTCTTCAGTGTTGGGAGGCAGAAGCCTAGTGCTGTGAGCTTGGGTGTCGGAGGCCCTCAGAAGTAGATTAGTGATTTTCTCCCACTACCACGCTGTGCTCTCTGGGGACCATCACAGCCCTATATGGAAGCAGACGCTCTGTTAGTTCCTGGGAATATATGTATTCAGAACTATCCATCTCACGAGTGATTTGGAGCCAGGCTATAGTCGGCAACCATTGGGCCATTTTATTTTATTTTATTTTATTTTTACATCTCTCATGTGTTATAAACAAAGAAAAGTGGCCACAGTTAATTATCGCCAAGGACACAGTGCAGAGACAATTTTCTCTGTGAAGTCAGATAATAACTTTCTCTAGAGTCACATCAGTGTAAATGCCTGAGCATCTGAACCGTGTCACCAGGGCAGAGAAGTCACTAGGAAGTCGGGGGGTGGAGATGGGGTGGGGGGAGACAAGCTTCTACTTTCAACCTCCACACAGAGGCCCAGGTGGCAGCTTTCACACACTTACCTCAACTGTGTCATTTCCTAGGGTCTACTTCCAAACCCAGGCTTGCTGTGCCTCAGTTTTACCTAAACTCTACACCCTGTCTTGCCTAATCCTGTTATACTTATCTCTTCCTTCGTTCAAATGTCCTGGCATGCGCTTTTCCTTGCTGTAGCATACACACACACACACACACACACACGCACACGCACACGCACACACACACACACACACACACACACACACGATGGATAGATGACAGATAATAAATAGATGATAGATACACTGGATGATGGGCAATGAGGTGCTAGTGATGATTCATTGTCCTGTTAAATGTTTAGAAACCTAGCAAACCAGTTGGTGTCACGTTTAGTAGCTTAGCCACAGTTGAAGTATTTACACAATGGAAGATAAGGTAATAAAGGGTACAGAGCAGAGGTGTCTGTATCCCCGTAAAGAGCTGACTATTAAGGCGCCTTTCCGTCTCTCCACGAGGAGCCGAGGAAGTCCCGGCATTGGCATCAGCACCAGAGTTTATGCCCAGGTCTGGAGACAGCCTGGGCTCTGTAATGTCTGAGATACCGTGGCAGTCCCTACACGGTAGAGAATAGAGATGCTGTCTGGGAAAACTGTAGGTCTGGGCACGCGGGGATGGACCTACTGTCTACCTGTCACAGACGTGGGAAGAGTGTTGGACTTTCTCAGCTGTTCTCTGCGCTGGAGCCTGGACACTGCCGTTTCTGGCTTTTTCTCTTCAGATGGAGCAGCAGGCTTGGACACAGAACCAGCTTTGCTTACCCGACTGCTTCCAGGCTGTGGGCTGACACTGACCTGGGTTGGGAATGACAGGTAAAGCATGTTTGCAGTTCATGACCCCTGACTCCTAACCTCTGCACCCCATGCGAGGCACTGGGCTCCACTTGTGAGCGGTGCATTCAAGACAGGCCCTCCAACAAGAGCTCAGTGCTGTGTACCAAGGATGGAAGTTTGCTTCCCAAGCTGATTATAAAATTAGGTCATAGAACAAGGCTCTTGATAGACTGTGCACACTGCACACAGTCACTTCCATCTCTCCCATATATAACAATTTCCCTTCTGCAAGATGGATATAGAAGATCTTCATGGGATGTCTGAAATCAAGGATGGAACTAAACCCTAATCGTTCTGCCTTGTTCCTGCCTTAGATTTGTACCACTTCAGCATATGTTGGTTTTTCTTACTAAGCCAAGAGCTCTCAACCGAGGGAAGTACTTTATAGCTCCCTGACATGAGTTAATCTCCAGTGCCATTACAGTCAAACCTTGGGGCCATTCTTAAGGAAATAGGATGGAAACAAACACTGGGACCCTGTGACGGTGGATGTGACAACCAAAACGGACATCAGGCGACTAACTAGTAGTTGGCACCTCCAGTTAAGATACCCTGGACAAAGAGTCTTCATGCCCCATGGAGTGGAACACGAGGTTTCATCACTCCAAAATGGCAGTTTATGTATGTGAAGGGTTATTTGTGGAATTTTCCACCTGATATTTCAGGATCACGATTGACCTTCAGTCATTCAAACCATAAAAAGTGTAACCTCGGACAGGGAACAAAGGCACTCCTGAAACCCTTGGGTGTGAGCTGTGGCTGTAAATACATCTTAGATTCTGCCAAATCAGGTTGACCTAGAAGCATAATAAAACAAAATTACGTTTTATACTGAAAGCACGCCTTCCTAATTTAAAGTTTGTCCAATGTATTTCCTTCCCTGCCCTTGGTAAACAGCACCTCCAGTTAGAATCTTAAAAACCAAGCCAGCGACTTAGAAGAGAGATAAGCTTAGGGCAGCGGCTCTAAAAGCACAACGAGCTACGCACGGTCTCTTTGGAGAGCTTTTCTGCTTGCTTGGCCTCCCGGGCTTGCTTCCTCTCCTCCCGAGTCGCTTGCTGCTCGCGGAACCCCTTTTGCTTCTGTAGCGCCAATGTTATCCACAGGGGCTGAGCGGTTTCAACTTTCTCTGTCAACTTGGGGCCATCTAGAGAGTGCCTGCTCTGAAGCACGGGCTTCTCTGTGAAGGAAGAAGATGACGCTTGCTATGAGGAACAGAGGACGGAGCTCGTCATCTCATGACGTCCATGGTATAGGTACCAACAGGCTGATGCCCAAGCGACCCCACTGAGGGAGAAGGCAATATCCTTGACTAACAGGAGAACAAAGGGCATTTTTCTTCCCTAAGAGTGGAACTACTTTACAAAAATAAAATAAAATCAGTGTGATTAAAAGCTCATGTTTACAGGAGACCCAGATGATATGTGGTTCCCTGCCTTGGTGAGGTTTGTGTTTAGCAATGGCACCCCAGAGGAGGAGGAGGAGGGGTGAGGAGGAGGGGCAAGGAGGAGAACGAGCTGGGGGAGGAAGAGGAGGAGGAGGAAAGGGAACCCTAGATTATGGGAGAGGCTCCCTTAGAAACAGGATGCAGGGATTGGATCCAGCTATGAACAGCAGAGTCCACTGCACTTTGAGTAATTTGGGGTTAGGGATCGTATTTCTCTAAGATGGATGTCCTACCTATTGCTCTAATGAGGTACCTTGGACCAGGATTTTAAAGAGTGAATATAAAGTCTTACTATGTCTGGCTCACAGGATCAAAAGCAGGACATTAAAATTGGATTTCTGTTTGAGCCTCAGCCAAGAATTCTCCCAAAGGCTTGTGAAAAAAATGATCACCCAGTCACATATTCCAAAGCTGAGGACCACCTACTAGGGACTGGACCACGGAACAGCCAGTCAGCCACCAAGACATGGAAAAACTGAGGTGGCCCCTGGAGAGCAGACGTCATCTGGATATCCCACTGTCCCTCCATGGTCTCTAGAAGACAGACTCCTGAGTGACTCAGAGAATGCGTAAGGCACTTCCTCCGGGTAAGAAAGTGTGAGCATTTCAATTCATCCGCTTTTAAAGATTTACTTTATTCTGAATTGTGTGTATGTGTGTGTGTTTATATGTGTGTTTATGTGTGTGGGTGCACGTACATAAGTACAGGTTCCCACACAGGACAGAGGCATTGGATCCTCCTGGAGCTGGAATTATAAGTAGTTGTGAACTGCCCAGCAAGGGTGCTTGCAACTGAACTCTGGTCCGTGTCAGAACACTATGAGATCTTAACCACCGAGCCATCTCTCCAGCCTCTATTTATCTCATTTAAATCTATGAATAATGATGAATGTCCAGGCTGATATGGACACCTTCTTTTTGTTTTTGTTTTGTTTTTTGGGTTGTTTTGTTTTGTTTTCAGATAGAGCTTCACTATAATTGTTCTGCCTATTCTTAAACTATGTAGACAAGGCTGGCCTTGAACTCGCACAGAGCTGCCTGCCTCTGTCTCCCAAGTGCTGGAATTAAAGGGGTATGGCCACCACTATGCCTAGCTTGAGTTAAGAATCTTGAGGAAGACTCTGCACAGGAAGGCCCGTGCAGGGCTGGAAGGGATGGTGGCTTCAGTCTCACTGTTAGCATATTGAAAGATTCTATAACCAGGTAAGTATTTGGAAGAGCTTACTTCCTTTTAACTACATGACTTTTTAGATGATAAGTAAATGGTGTAAAAGTTAGTTTACTAATAATAATGAAGCATCAAAAACTAACAGGGGCAACAAGTTCTTTAGAAAGAAATCAAATCTGACAAGAAATTAACTGAAAAATAAAAAGTGACAACATGATTT
Organism: Tokudaia tokunoshimensis; assembly: GCA_036184795.1. Taxonomy (NCBI): domain Eukaryota; kingdom Metazoa; phylum Chordata; class Mammalia; order Rodentia; family Muridae; genus Tokudaia; species Tokudaia tokunoshimensis. The sequence goes on from BTHU01000014.1 coordinate 30,035,400, forward strand.
GCAGAGCAGATGCACAGCATTTCTCCTGGGCCTTGCTTACGGTGTAGGTAATACCCTGGAGGGCTAATGCTGGGTCTACATGTATATGATCAACGAATGGTTACAGTTTATGCTTAATGACTTTTAATTGGATGGGGTGTACAAATACATTTGGTCAGTCCTGGCCTAGATCAGTTGACTAGCAAAACTCCACTGAAGAGAGGTGACATTTATTTTTGTTTGTTTGTTTGAGGCAGGGGCTCACTAGCTGGGTGCTTGTAACTGAACTCTGGTCCCTGTAAGAGCACTATGAGTTCTTAACCACCGAGCCAGGCCTGGAAATGGCTATGTAGACCAAGCTCACCTCTAACTCAGAGACCTGTCTCCTTCTACTTCCCAAGTACTGGGATCAAAGGCATTTACGCTGAAGGGACTCAGCTTGAGTATGGCCAGCACACGGCTCTAGCAGGCCTTGCCAATTTCTCCCATTCCCACCTGCCTTGCTAAAAACAGATTACATTCCTAAAGTTAGCCACCACAGTCCATTCCCTTACTTGGCTACTTCCTCCTGAGGCTGACTACCAAGGTCCAGCTATTAAAGCATTGAAATCAAGCAATCAAAAGGCCCCTTTGGCTTACCTAATTAACATGCCCAATTAAAATTAAACACCTCATCCTAACACGGGGTTTCCCCTTTTACCTTTATAATTGCTATTTATATAAACATCCGATGTTCCATACCCATCTCCTCCCTATTCAGAGACAGTCCTTTGTCCTCTGAGACAAATATCTCTGCCCCCTCTCCTTTGTTCCCTCCCCCTTCTCCCTCAACCTCTGTCTCCTGTCCTTCTCTCTTATTCCCTGCCCTCTTCCCTCTGGGACAAATAATTCTCCTCTATGCTAGGAACTTGGCCTTGGAAGTCCTGAACCACTCTGCCCAGTCTATTTAATTTGGAGTCTGACAATCCAAAATCCGAACACCGGGAAAGAAGACAGGGGTGGTAATAGTTTTGGAGGGAAAATTAAAGCATCTCCAAGAGAAATGAGCTTTCTCTTCATGGGGAAGAGAAGAGGTTGACGGCACATCAGGTTGAGAGGGACTTTGCAGACATAAGAACTAACATCCAAGTGAGAAAATGAGCTCACCCTTCAAACAACAGTCACTACAAAAATTTACAGGCCACTATCAACATCTCATGCCCACCCAGGAAAGCAAGTGGGGCAGATGGGTCATTTAGAGAGGACTGCTCTTTGGGGATGTACCACCAAAATGGCAAACAAGGGAAGAGAGGAGAAGCACAGTATATAGGTTCTCTGGGCCAGTTAGAAAACATGGAGTTGTTCCTGTGGCCACATCTGTAAGATGGGTGATACCGTAGACATTAAGGGGACAGATACTGTTAAAAAGGCATGCCTCAAAAATGTTACCGTAGCAAAACCAGAAGAGTCTACGCATGCTGTTGGCACTGTTGTAATCAAGAAAATTAAGGCAAGATTTTTTGGTTTCTTTTTTCAAGTCATGGTTTCTCTTTGTAGCCCTGGCTGTCCTAGAACTCACTCTGTAGAACAGGCTGGCCTCGAACTCAGAGATCCACCTGTCTCTACCTCCCAAGTGCTGGGATTAAAGGCGTGCGCCACGAGCTCCTGGCAAGGGCAAGATTCTTGTCAAGAGAATGACTCTGCATGTTGGGAATGTTAAGCGTCCCAAGAGTAGAGATGGCTTCCTGAAATGGATGAAGGAAAACAATGTGGAAAAGAAAGGCACTAAAGAGAAAGTACCTAGATTCAACTGGACTGCCAGCCTGCCACAGCCCAAGAAGCACACTTTGTCAGAACTAAAGAATGATCTTGGGCTGTTGGAGCCCATCCTTATGAATATGTGGCTGATCAGATAAGAACAACAAACAGCTAAAGGTAAAAATAAAAATGAAAAGGAGTTGTTGAGACCCGCCTATGCAATACCTAAGTTATTCCAGTGGCTCTCAGTCTGTGGCTTGCCCTAGGTGACTCCATTTTGGGCTCCATTTTGAGTGCAAATGCAGAAATAAGATGGTTCTGCATCTCATGCATTTAGACATCCCTGGGCCAGCACTACCCCTGATACACTTTTTCCTAAAAGCAAAAGGAACCACCTGGAAACTGATCACCAGATTAGGAACATATGGGCATTATTAAAATCATCTTAGACCAAGCCTGAGGATTTATAGAACAGACCACATGGAAGAAGGACCCAGCCTGCTCATCTGTACCCCGCTCATCTGTACCCCACTCAGACACCGAAACCTTTCCATGACTCTTTGGTCCTTTGCCTACAGCTGCTTCTTCAACTGGACTCAACCCTGAGGTCTGAGGCCTCATTTAACTGAAACCCTGCTTCCCTGGCAGAAGTCCTGTGTGTGTGTGTGTGTGTGTGTGTGTGTTGTTCATGAAGACCAGAAGAGGGTGATGGATCCCCTGGAACTATAGTTATGAAGAGGTGTGAGGTGCCATGCTGGGAATCAAACCATGGTCCTCTGTAAGAGCAACAAGTGCTCTTAACCACAGAGTCGTCTCTTCAGCCCCTCCTACTGGCTTTATTATTGTTTTCTTATCTGGTTATTCTGTAACTGTGTTAGCCCTCTGCCTCCAGGAAGTCCTCTCTGGATTCCTGGAACCCGGTTGAGAGTTAACATTTTATAGGTACTCCATAACACAGGTGCATGCAGGAGCATGTGTGCATGCACACAGGTGCACATATTTTCTTTATGTAGTATAATTTGGGATATGAGATTTAATATCAGTAATTAAGATTGAAATAATAGAACTTGGTTTGTCAGTGGCCAACCATCAAGGAATATAGAGATAGCTTGGCAACAGCTAGCAATAAAACTGATGTAGCTTGTGACTTTTTGTTATTTGATCCGTTCTGACATTGCAGAAGGCTGTAACCATGCCTGCCTATGGCTTCTGGCATAGCACACTCGAGCACACACATGGCACTTGAGGGACTTCCCTGAAGGCAAGGCAAGTAATCAAACTAACACTTCTCAAGGAAGCAAAAACCACCCCACACCTAAACACTTAAAACCTCCTGGCCACGATCTAAACTTTGTCTCTAGGACTATTAGGTGAGCATTCTTAAAAGGCACGAAAGCCAATTTAGCTGTGCCGAATGTTTAGTATGCAGAAAGAGGTAGCCAGCTCTGATGTTTCTGTATGGGAAACCCGAAGTATGGGGGGAAAGGTCGTTAAGCTGCGTTTTACCTAGCACAGCGGAGCTTGGAACTCTACCTTCCCACCACTGCTACCCAGACTGAGGGCAGACACTGGTCTAGGAAATTCTACTTCTGATCATCTCTACAGACTTGTTCAAGATGGTTAACGATATCTACGTGATCTAACGCTATCTGGACCACATTCCAATTCAAATGATGTATAAAAATGTCAAGGGACTGATTTGGGGCAAACCTGTTCCTAATTAAGGTGTTCTCCCAGAGCCAGTTCCCGGGGCTCCCTCTCAATTCCCTCCCCACCGAATGAAGCCACATTCAATCCGCAGCCACACACCTTTTCTACCTGTTTCAGGAGTTAGGGAAGGTCTGTCTTGCTGGCTGGCTGGCAGAGGCGGGGAAGCGGGCTTCTTTTCTGGCACATCTTTCTCATCCCTCTTATGCAGCTTCGGCTCCTCCGGCAGTGACGGCGAGGGTGGCTGGTTATCACTGCTCTCCTGGTTCTCCTTGGCAGTCTCACCGGGCTCAGAGTCGAGCTTCCCAGCTCGCCTAGCGAGCAGCTCTACTATGTGGGGTCTGCTCAGTTTGGAGAGAGGGGACGAAGGTGGGGTCTGGGTGGCAGGCTTGGGAGCCAGGGCCGGCTTCTGCATGGATGGCATTTTGCTTGCTGCCTTGTCTAGCTCTGGAGCTGGGGTCTGGCCACTGGCCGGTGGTAGCCCAGCCTGGGCTACAGCAACATAGTGAGCGCTAGAATGGCTTTCGGCAGAGTCCTTCCGAGGGGCTAGGCCTGGCTTTCTCTCCTGGGGAAGGGATGGGCCGGGCTTGAGGAAGGTGGCTTCTGGCTCGCTCTCTCCAGGGGCGCTCCCAGTCGCGGGGGTGGCCCCATCCACACTGTCTCCGGTGCTGCTGTGCCTCTTTTTCTTCTTCTGTTCGGCCTGATGGTCACTGTGGAAGCGCAAGGAGTAGTTGGTCCTTCTCAACTTTATTCCGAAGGGCGAGGCCTTTTCCTCACCTCCTGGCATCGCAGGGTCTGGGTTTCCTACGTCACTCGTGGGCTCGCTGTCCAAAGTGGTCGTGGACTCTGTGCGGGACGCGACTTTCTGCGGAGAAGGCAGGCCTGGAACGAGGAAAGATGGAAGGTCTTTGGCAAATTTGCATCCGTCGGTGGTGTCTGGTGGTTCCTGGCTTAGCTCTTGCTGGGCCGCGGCAGGCAGAGGCTGGGGTGCCGGTTCGTCGCTGGGCGCTATCCCGGGCTTTTTCCTTAGGCTCTCACCGTCCAGGCTCAGTTTGAAGGTCTCTGAGCCGCTGTCCGAGAATTTCTGCCAGGCAGGCATGATGGAGAACTTGGCGTTGGCTGGCGGCGTCCTGCGCACGTTCCCTCGGGAATCGCACCGCGCCCGGGGCGCTGGCTCGTCCCCGGCTCTAGCCGGCTCTCTGTCGCCACGCTGGTCGCCCTCCGAGTTCTTCAGGATTCTAGATCGAATGGAAGCCCACTCGGCTAGCGCGGCCGCATTGCTCGGTGACTCTGGGGCAGGCCTGGACTTCCCACCGCCGGCCCTGGGCTCCACCGTGGGGACGTCCACCGGGCGCTTTTCTTCTGACAGGCCTAGGAGGGACTTGCACGCCGTGTCCTTGATCTGGCTCAGGTTGACCGCCGGGCCACAGAGTTGCGCCCCGGTGACCAGAATGGCCGTGTGTGGGATGCTCAGCGCCGAGGGCAGGGCATGCGAGGCGGCCCCGCGGGGCGCGGGCGCTTCCTGGGTCGCCGGGGCCAGGCTCGCGTCCTTGGCGGGTGTCACCGGGCTCAGGTTGACTTTGGGGAAGAGAATCTGCCTGCTTCCGGAGGATACCTGGAACGTGTAGGGCCGGGGCATAGTCTGCCGCTCGTCCACCTCCTGCCACCGGAGCTCCTCCACCTTTCGCTCGATGTCTGCAGCGGTAGCTTCCTTCTCCTCCGGGGCCGGTGTTCCTTCCACCCGTCTCTCTTGCGGCTGGGGACTGTCTATCTGAGCGGCTTCTTTCCCTTCCACGTCTACACCACCGCTCTGCTCTGTTGGCTCGCTGGCCGGCTCGACCCCTCCTCTCTGCTCCTCCGCGACCTCTCTCTGCCCTGCGGATTCCAAGTCTTCTCGGTCCCCTGGCTTCTCAAGGTCCCGCTGCAGCGGGCTTTGCTGGTCAGCGTCGTCCGTTAGCCAAGGCTGGCTCTCTCCTTCTGGGCCCTGCGGACCTTCCTCCACCAGCGGCTCTGGTGCCTCCCGTCCCCGACCTTTCAGCTCTTCTATGCGCTTGGCCTCCTCCTCCTCCTCCTGCAGCGTCACCCTCTTGCCTTCCTCCTGAGCGCGCTGCCTCTCGGCCTCGCGCTGCCTTAGTTCCTCCTCTTGGCTTTCAGCCGCGCGCTGCCTCAGTTTCTCCTGCCTCTCAGCCTCCTCGCGTTGCCTTACTTCCTCCTCTTGCCTCTCGGCCTCGCGCTGCCTCTGTTTCTCCTCTTGCCTCTCAGCCTCGCGCTGCCTCAGTTTCTCCTCTTGTTTCTCGGCCTCGCGCTGTCTCAGTTCCTCCTCTTGCCTTTCGGCCTCGAGCTGCCTCAGTTTCTCCGCCTGCCTCTCGGCCTCGCGTTGCCTTACTTCCTCCTCTTGTCCCTCGACGGCTTCGCGCTGCCTCAGTTTCTCCTCCTGCCTCTCAGCCTCTTCCTGCTCACGCCTGCCCTCTTCTGCCTCCAGGCGGCCGGGGTCGTCGGCTTCCCCCAGCTCTTGATCTGCACAGCGCTGTCCCTCTGCACCAGTCTGCCACCCTTCCTCTGTTGGCGCCTTCCCTGCCTGTAGCTGCAGGCCCACCTCCTCGCCCTCTTCTTCCTCTTCCTCCTCCTCCAGCAGCTCCTGTCGGAGGCTCTCCTCCCAAAGCTTCTTCTCCAGCGCCTGCCGCCTCTGCTCTTCCTGGCGCCTCTTCTCAGCGGCTTCGGCTTTTTGCCTTTTGCACTTGGCTTCAAGTTCCCGCCAATACTCTTCCTGCAGTCTTTTCTCCTCGTGGGATTCCAAAGGTTCTGGTTCCTCTCCGTGCCACATGTGCTTGTCTTCTCCTAGCTGCCCATTCTGGTCCAGGGAGGACTGACTCTCAAAGCTGCCTGGTTCATTCTGTCGGTCCTGACGCGGGAAAGGGAAGCACAATTAGCCCCTTTTCCACACCACTCTAACATCCCAGCCACAGCTCTTAACCTCGAGGGGGCAGGCATCCATGAGTATAAACACAGCAGCAGTCCCTGCAGCGGCCCATGACCTTTAAGCCTCATTGTCAACCTGACTGCACTTAGAATCACCATGGAAATGCACCTTTAGGTGTTTCCAGAACAGCTTACCTGAGGTAGGGAAGGAGATTAAATGTGGGTGGTTTGGGTCGTGGAAGGAGAAAGAGTTCAGCAAGTTGAGCGCTATCCTTTCTCTGTTTCCCGACTGTGCACACAATGTGTCTGCTGCCTCGCACACTTGCTATGACTTCTGGTACACCATCCACTGTACGCCCAACCCGTTAGGCAAAATAAACCCTCCCCTGAGTTGCTTTTGTCAGTTATTTGTCACAGCAATGACAGTGATAACTGATATATCAAAGGTTTATCAACCCTTTATCAAAGGTTTTACTCCCACTGTTTCTGAATACTAAGGGCAACTGAATCTCCAGAAACATTATGTTTCAAAAGACTTACTACGGTATGTCATTATGATTGTTCTAATTTGTTATTGTTGTAAATCTTTCTACCGTACCTAATTTAGGAATTAAACTTTATTGTATGTATGTACCTATATTAAGCACGGGATAAAACAGTATCCATAGGGTCTTAAAAATGTTTTCCTTCCCAGGTGAATTCAGGCATTGGACACACAAAGCAAGAGGAGTGGAGGGAACAGAGAAAAGAATATATTTTGTTTTGCTCTCCATTTGCCATTTCCAAATTTATTTCTCTTAGTTTGGCTTGACAACAGGATAAACAATAACCTGGCATTAGGAAGACGAGAAAAAAAAAGAAAGAGAGAGAGAGAGAGAGAGAGGAAGAGAAAAAAGAAAAAAAAGCAGGGGGTTTTGATTTTACCATTGTCTCCTAAATCTTAGAAGCCCAAACCCTAAAATAAAAACCTCAGCTAAGCAGAGCTGGCCTGCTTTTTTGCCATTCCCCCCACCCCTGGCATCTGGCAGCTCCCGACAGGCAACACCTTTAGGTTCTCCCCCTTGGGCAGACCGCCTGATCCCTGTAAACACTCAAGTCCCTGATAGGGAGCGCGCTCTCTACTGCAGCACAACAGGGAGGTAGGATTGGGGCCCGGCAGGCCAGGGCGCCCGCCTCACCTGCTAAGACACCCTACACACCTGGGCGAGCCACCTGTGCTTCCGCGACACCCTCTGGTTTTTGGGCTTCACGGAGAGTTTGTGCTTGGCAGCGCTGTTGTCCAGACGAGCGATGGCCAGGGGGATGGCGTCGAGGTTGACACTTTCAATGGTGCTGGCCGAAGACAGGAACCTTTTTGGCCGAGAGGGTTTAACTGGAGCAACCTACAGTACAGATTAAGATACAAAACATCAGCATAGATCAGAATACGACCCAGGGGGGAAGCCAACGAAGGCAGTACCCACGGGGCTCTGTTTGCCAGGCTAAGCCCAAGAAATGTTGTTATTTTGATGAGAGTCAAATTCGAGCCACAGTACAAAAGTTTGAAAAATCGCAGCCAGTTCCTGAGTAGCTTCCGAGGTGGGAGAAAGCCAGGGAGTTTCTTTTGCTTGCTGAGGATAAGGGGGCACGGAAGCCAGAGAAACGGGACAGGGCACCGCATGCGTGGACGTGGCGACACCTCTAAGAACCTTAGCAGGTGATTTAAAATATGAATATAAAAGTTTAAAAATGTTTGACATGTTCGCTTAAAACTCGCAAAAATCTAATGAGTTGCTCTGCTGAAAAATAACCAAGCGGCAAAAAGATGACCCAGGGGTAAGTGCCATTACCGAGAGGAAACTGGGAGAGTCTGCGGTTCTGGAACAAAGACACATTCACTAAGAGACCAAGTCCCACCCCAGCGTGGAGGCACACTTGTAATCTTAGTATTTGGGGGATGGAAACAAGAAAATCAGGAAGGTCACCCTTAGCTACATATTGAGTTTGAGGCCTGCCTGGGCCACACGAGACTCTTATCTCAAAAATAATTTAGGGGGCGGGAGAGATGGTTCAACAGTCAAGACTTGGGTTCACCTCCCAGTCCCCACATGGTGGCTCACAACTGTCCTTAACTCCACCTTGAGGGGATCTGATACCCATGCCTGACCTTCATGGGCACCAGGCATGCATATACGCACAGGCAAAACACGCGTGAACAAAACATAAAATGAACAAATCTTTACACAAAAAAGACAGAAGCCTTAGACAAACTGCACACATCTAGTGGCCATGACACAGCCTCCATCTCAAAGGATGCATTGAATGATAATGTCAGGAAGCCACACCAGTAACTATGAGAATGTGGACATCCGATGTGTAAAGCACGCCCATGCCAGTGTCCAGCAGGGGGCGCACACTGCCCTTTCGGTGTCTCACCGCTAGCTCTGTGCACAAAGGCCAGCACTGGACAGGGCCAGGCTTGCGAACTGTGCACTGTGGTTTGTGAGGTTTGCATTTCTCTTCCATATTTTTTTTTCATGAAAGATAAAAAAGACCAAACTAGCATACAATGCTAATCAGCCAAAACTAATTAGTTCACACAAATTCACGAATTAAGAAGTACGGAACAAATATCTGCAGGCTTTGGCCTGGGAGTTTTCGATTGTTTATGATTACTCTTGTTAACAGGTATAAAATTTGGAGATGAATTAAACATTTATTTCCACTCCCGAAGAGGAACATGAGGGGTGGGGTGGGGGACAGAGCCTCTGTGACAGACTGAAGTCAGGGCGGGCTGCTCAAAGCTGAGATGACCCTCATCTCTGTCCGAGTAGTGGTGCTGTTCAGAGCCACCCCTCATGGGGGCGGAGCTGGTCAGTGTCACCCTACAGTTTCTTCAGAGAAGGCCTGCCCCATGTAGAGATGAAGCTTCTTACCAGAGAAACCCAGCTCCTACAGGGTGCACGCTCTGGGTGAAGGGTCTAGACTCCTCAGACTGCAGGTGAAACCCCAAGGCCATGGGGGAGGAAAATGGTTTGTAGGCAAGCGTGAGGACCCGAGTTCAGATCCCAGCACCCATGTAAACAGCAGGGCATGGCCAGTCATGTGTCTGTAACCCAGTGCTGTAGAGGACGGAGACAGAAGGAGCACGGGGACCCACTGGTCAACAGTGTGCTCCTGGTTCGCTCCTGAGAAGGCCCTGTCTCCAGAAACTAACAGAGAGTGAGAGAGTGGGACTTTTGACATCCTCTCTATGCATGTGCATAAGTATACCCACCCGCCCACCACACAGACACTCTCACACACACACTTACACTCACACACACACAAACTCACACACATACAAACACTTCCCCAAACATACACACACACACTCACACACATACACGCACTTCCCCACAGATACACACACATACAAACACACACACATATACAAACACACATACACACACTTCCCCCACACATACACACACACACTATCTTGCACACATATACACACATACACTCACACACACACACTTACACACACACTCACACACACATACAAACTCACACACATATACACACTTCCCCACACATACACACACACTATCTTACACACATATACACACATACACTCACACACACACTTACATGCCTACACTCACACACACATATACACACACTCTCTCACATACATACATATACACATACACACAACATACATACACACTCTCTAATGTATGCACACACTCTCACACACTCATACACATACAGATTAATAATAAAGGGGATATTAAAAGTGAGTGTGTGTAAAAGCAAGCAAAACTAAGGTTGGGTTTGGGATTTGTTTCTTACATTTGTACACAATAGAAGACTCGTCCCCACCGTCTGGAGTACCTGCGGGGATTCTAGAGTGCCCTTCTCAACGGATTAACAGTGTCTTGTACACGATCCATTTGCATTTAGGGAAACTATCACTGTCTAAAACTCCCAAGGCATTATGGGAGTATGGCTGTTTTCAGAGCAGGGCTCGGGAGTCTAGCAGCTGTGTTGCCATAGAAATGGATGCTTTAACCTCTACCACTGGTTGTTCCGGTTTATGGACAGAAAATGAAACAGCAGATTAAAACAAAAGAGGGAAATAAAAGACTAGATTAAAAAAAGTTCAAGCCCCATTACCTTCTCTTCCATGTCACTTCCGGCTTCGGGTAGATTCAGCGGACTTGAGGAACTTGGTGTATCACTGGACTGGAAAAGAAGAGAGCACTTGGGGTCAAATGGGGGGACGGGAAATGCTGGGCAAACAACCCGCACAGTCTACGCCTGATCAGAGTGGCCTGCTCCACACAGGGGGACATCTGCTCTTCCTGTAACCAACAGGCATCACTGTGGTGACTGGAACTACCCGCGCCATGAAGGGGCACACTTCTCCATTTCCTGAGCTCAGCGTGTCTCCCCCTGGTTAGTTCCCAGACTCAATCGAGTCCTCATGCTTCTTTCCAAGGCCCGAGAGAAGCTGTGGTCTGCTTGGCAGCCACCTCACCTGGGATATGGGGCCGTGGTACTTACACACAGCTCCAACCTCAGAGCTTTCTGCTTTCGGACTTGCTGGGAGCCTTCTTTCTGCCTTTCACCCATGAGACCCCCTACTCAGACAGCAAGGGCAAAAGATCCTTCCAGAGCCAGATGCAAAGGGCTAGCCTGAGGCAGCCAAGTGAAAGACCCGGCAGGGAAAGCTGAGGGAGATACACCAGGCTTGCCCTGGACACATCCCCAGGCCACACACATCTTTAGGATGGGGCGGCTATACTTCGGCCTTAGCCAGTGGTGTGTCAGCTTGTCTGGTCCACTCTATCCTGCACATTTTAAAAAGGTGTCTAGACACACAAGTCAGGACTTTGTGAGATGGCCTGTGTGAGGTCCTGATGGCCTGAGTTTAGTTCCCAGAACCTATAAGGTAACAGAGGCCGGAGAGAACTATTCTTATGAACTGTCTTCTGAATTGCACACATGTACCATGGTGTGCAAACACACACACACACACACACACAAATAAATTAAAATTAAAAAGAACACAAGTCAGCTCCAGACACTTTCTTGCTTGCCGTTATTACTCAGAATTCCAAACAGGACTCCCCCTTTTCAAGGTTCCCAGCATCTGGCCCTGGCTTGCCCCAGTACCCATCCAGCCACACCTGACCAGCTTCCTGGCCTTCTTTTCAAGATCAGCTTGCTTTCTTCTGGGTCTTTGTGTTTAGCTCGCTTCTGTGCCTAGACTTTTCTTCCATCTGGTCATCCCTTGGTCCTCAAGCCCACATCTAAAAGAATCCAACCTCTCTCGAACCAAGCTGTCTGGTTCTCGACAGGCAGCATTTTTGCCTGATCTGAAATGATTATCTTTATCTGCATGGTGACTTGTGTGCTCGGTGACACTTTCTCATTAGGAGGTAAGCCACCAGAGTCCCTCCCGTGACAAATCTCAATCATCTCTCTACTCCCACACTTAAGATAAGGTCTGCCTTTGAACAAACAGCCTCCCTCTCTCATGAGGACAACAGCGCCTCCCACTAGGAAATCACAAGTAATAAAGCAAGGACATTCTTCAGTCCTCATGAATTCTGTGTCAAAGCGATGGCTGCTCGCCGTGCCACCCCCTGAAAGTGAACAGGTGGGGAAGCGCATTTTAAAATCCACGAGGAAGGCGGGACACCACTTCCTGCTTCACCCACCATCCAAGGGCCAACACGTGGGTGCCAGGGGTCATCATGGCCTGGTCTCAGCGGAGGCGGCAGTAGGAAGGATTGTCCCTCTTCACTGCCAACTGCTTGTCTCGGTTCCTATTCTTCCGACATAGTGGCTGACAATAGCTATGTCTATTTTAATAACAAACACCCAAGTTCTGGAATTCTGATAGACCAAGTATAGATCACTTATAGAAAGACTCAAAAGTCCACCTGTCGGGAGAGAACCCCAGACTCTGGCTGTCCAGAGCACCTCCATGCCCTTTCTCCTACATGCAGGCATCCCTTCCGCTGCTGGAAAAACTCAGAATTCAGGATCTATTCAAAGCACTCCCTGAAGAGTGTCAATACACCAAATCTCGACAGCGAGGTGCTGGGATGTGACTTTCCAGGCTGAGGTGACTTCAGGCTGGCCTGCAGTCACTATCTTGCCAGAACCCCGCTTTTCCATTTCTCTTAAATTAGCCCAGTTTGACAAATAATTGGTCAGTACTACTCAGCTTGGCAGTTTCCAAGTCCTGAGGAGAGAGATGAGAACTTGCGGTTTCAGATACAAAGAAGCCTTTAGAGAAGGAGCGGAAACAATTTTACAAGAACAGATTCAGACGGGCCTATAAATGAGAAGTGTAGAGGAGACGATGCAGCTTGGTGGGGGGGTGAGGCCAGGTAAGAGCATCCCACCCCCACCCCCCATCCAGGAACAGTTCATCTACCCAAGTCTCGAAGGCTGCACAGTAAGCCCTGGGCAAGAGCATTTGCAGAGGGCCTGCATCTTCCCCCTCCCCATCTTTCTCATTGGTCCTCGGGACCCTCAGGCCACAGCCTAAGCATCAGAAAAACTTCTCCCCACCTTGTTCCCTCCACAGCCAGTGGAGATTGCGGGATCATCAGACGCCACCGTCCACGGCCCGGCATCCTGGTCTCTGGTTTATCGGAATCAAATATTCCCCTGGAGGAGACTTACTTTGTTCTCCATGTCTGAGAGGACAATATCCTGGTGAGTCACGATCTCCATGGGGCTGGTGAGGACGAAGTCCTCCTCCGAGCTAGCGTCCGCACTGCCCGCCTTCTTCATGGGAATGGCGTTAGATGGCCGCTGCCCAAACTTGATATTCTTGCCCAACTGTCGCTGGGGAAAGACAAAAGGAAGGTATTCTCAGACAGCCAAGGTCCGCACAGCCACAACCAGGTTCCCGGCACAGACAGGAAGCAGCAAGGGAGAGAGGCATGCCGGGCTGCCATCTAGAGGGACCACCATGCCAAGGGACCTCGAAGCAGTCTGACAGTGAGTCCACTTGCTCCCATCTCAAGAGCCATAGGCTTGTAAAACTCCAGCCACCTCTTGTCAAGCGATGACAGTGTCCAGTAGGTACCAGAACCACATTTCAGAACCAAGGTTGGAAACACATGCTTTTAAATTGTTTTGACCCATCTATAAATCTAAAATCTTTTTCATGCTTGAAGAAGTTATAGAGAAGATAGATACACGAAGTGTAGGACCCACGGGGAGAAACCAAGACTCTTAGGGTGGGTACAACATGAACTCCATAGACACTTCTGGATGGGTACGTTCCCCTGTGAGGTTTTATACTTCTTCACCTAGCTGGTGAATGCCATGTCAAAGCCACATGCTCGGGTCACAGTGGGCCATGGCTGAGGTGCACAAGGTCCCAGGTTTGGCAAGACTTTCCTTGACAAACACTGACATCACACCAGGGATGGGAGTGGTCCAGTTGTCTTTCTTTGCTATGATTACATTATCATGAAATGGGGGTCATAAGGAACCTAGGGTTGGGGACAGGGAGAAAAGGGCCACCGAAGGACTGATGACTGGCAGGTGGCCGTGGAAGGGGCAGCTGAAGGAAGGCCAGAAAGGGCTGCAACCCGTAATCTAAACAGATTAGGCGAGGGTCACATTTAAAAAGGAAAACTGGCTCCAGATGTGGCCAGCACCTCCTGGGGGATAAACTCCCCCTGAACCTGTGCTCTAGATCGACATCCATACATGGTTCAAACGTAATGCAGTTTGATATTTAGCTTTAACCTGGCTGATCGTTCTAACAGAGCTTCCAACACGAGATTTAGCATCTGCTCCAACCCTGGGCTGCTTAGTTTTCCTGAGCTTGACACATAACTAGAGGAACCTGGAAAGAGGGAACCTCAACTGGCAAATTTCCTCCATCAGATGGACCTGTGGGCATTTCTGTGTATGTGTGTGTGTGGTGGGGGGCAGTTCTTGATTGTTAATTGATGAAGGAGTGTCCAGCCCACGGTGGGTTGTGCCACCGTTGGGCAGGCTGTTCTGGGCTCTAGAAGGTAGGTGAATTGGAGTCACTTAGGCGGCCTTCCTCCAAGGTCTTCAGTTCCTGCTTCGAGTTGCCACCCTGGCTTTCCTCAATGGTAGGCTGTAACCTGTTTAATGAAATGAACACTTTTCTCCCCGAGTTACTTCTGGTCAGTGTTTTATCATAGCAACAGGCAACCGAGCTAGGACAAACCCGCTCACTTTGCAAAACCCAGTCCAGGTTCCTGGAGGGAGAGGTGACTAGCCCAAGCTCATGGGAAGGCTGAGAGCCCCAAAGCCATCTGAGCCCAGGTCTTCAAGAATAACATCCAGAGTTATGGCCATTGCAGCTCACCTCAGCTCTCTTAAATCTGACAGTGTGCTTCCCTCTTGCAGGGACAGTGACATAAAGAGATGAGGTGGCATTTTTAATATTTCTCTAGAGATCCTTGGTGAAAGAATCCCTGGAGGGACATGTCTCCTCTCCCTTAGAACTCAACAGGACCAAGTCCACCCGTGGCCAGCCAGCCCATCCCCTACCCCAGGCTTGCCTACCCAGCAGAACAGTGAAATGCATGACAGAGATGAGCCCAGGGACTCCCCTCTCTGCGGCAGCACACCCCACCCCCAGCCACCCAGCATGCCAGGCAGGATGCAAGGGCTGGTACTCGGTCTGCTGAGATTTCAGCCTGCACCCGGCCCCTGGCCTCACAAGGGAAAGTGCACACCCAAAGCCCCCGTTCAGCCAGGGAAGGAAAGCTTCAGCAACCCCCGATGGTTTGCAGGTTGCTGAAAAGGGATGCCTTCCAAAAACAAGTCTAGCAGGAACCGGCAGTTAGTCTCTGCTCTGAGCAGGCCAATAAACAGCGCAGTTAGACCAGCCGATGGAGTCAGACAAGAGGACACGGAGTCACAGTCACAGGCCTGACTCCCTCTGTGGCCTTGGGGTAAGAGGATGGAGTTCTGGGTAGAGGGGGTACGGATGCTTCCTGTGGCCTCCCACTCCAACCTTCCCTAGGAGTGTTGGTCACCAGCCAAATCTCCTTGGACTGGGGAGACTCCTGCTGGCAGGGTCCTTTTGGTTATCTGGGATGAGATGGAATGGGTGGGGTTTTTTTTGTTCTCTTCTGAGACAGCATCTTGCTAATGTAGCCCAGGCTGGCCTTAGAGCCTTGATCCTCCTGCCTGCACCCCCTGAAAGTGGGAGTAACAAGCACTTGCCACTTGGCTGAGTTTCCTTCCCTTTCAATTGATGAAGGACTGGATGGATTTGTGGACTGTTGTGACATTCAATACATGTGTATGGTACATAGAGCCATACGCCAGGATGGATGGCACATCCATCCGTCACTGCACACGTTGGCTACGTCTTTGTGTTGGGAATGTCCAAAGTTGTCTTTTCTAGCTGTTTTGAAATATACTATACCTCATTGACCATAGTTACCTTACTGTGCTGTAGAACACTACAACTTTATTGACTTCCTAACTGTGATGGGACCATTGACCAACAGAGATGAAAGCCATTTCTTATACCTCAATGGAAGGAACACACGTAACGCACTTCCGGCATCACACTTAATTGTCACTTATGGGGTTTTGTCATCGTCACAAAAAGAACAAACACGCTACTTCACATGACCACAGCAGCTCCCTTTTAGCATATGGTTGTTGACTAGTGGTGATGCTTAAGAGACAAGAAAGAATGTGGCAAAACACAGTCACAGCTCAGGCAGAAATAAAATCCAATGATATGACCAATATGACCATTGTGGCTACAAATGGGAAAGGAAAGGGCAAGAGAAGAAACTGAACAAAACGATTGATGGGTGACAGGGTTGATGGGGTGACAGGGGCAGTGCATAGAATCACGCTGGGAAATGGGCAGAGGGATGATGTTAAGAAAAGATGATGAAAAGATCAAAAGGAGGATGGGGAGATGTGGTAGCGACAGCAAATGTGGAGCAAAGAAGAGGGCGAAGAGGATCCCAGGACAGTGGGTTTGGCAGCTGGGGACCCGGGGGACAGACGAGGGTATCTCTCATCCTGGAGAGATAAATAGTACTGTTGCTATTGAGAAGGACAGTGTGCTGTTTAGTGTAAAGGCTGACTTGAAATTCCCCACAGGGAACAGATGTGGGCTGATGGCTGGGGACTGGAGGGAGAGGAACTGTGGGCAGTGCTGATGGGACTGGGAACAGGGCTGGTCTCCGTAGTGTGGATTTTAGATAAGAGTTGGTGGGCCAAGGTTGGGGCGGGGCTTGGAGCCCAATGTCCTCTGTGGTTGGTCCTCTGGTGGTCAAAGACCCGTCTCTCACATTCAGCCACACGCCCCTTTTCCACAGGCTCTTCTCCAAATACCTCCTTCGGGTGACTCAAAGGAGATCGGATTACTGTGACGTTTTTTTGTAAGATGTATTGGCGGGGACTAAGAGATTGCTACTAAAATCCATCTGGCAATTTCAGGTGTCATCCGAACTATATGTGGATAAATTATTTTTATTGCCTTCAGTTGCTCAGTCCTCAGGCATCGACATGAAAGGGCCCATGATAGACGTGAGCAATTACTGAAAAATTAGGCTGTTATAAGCTGGCCCCGAAGTTTATCTCCCCCACGAACTCTGCCTTTGCACACGTCATGGTTATAACCGGAGAGGAGAGTGGAAACTGGTCCATGTGCTGCTAGTGTCTATGAATGGAGCTACTGTTGCAACTGGAATGTGAGCAGAAAGGAGCTATATTTTATTCATTTAATTTGGACCATTCTGTAGTAAGGAGTGCTAGGGAAATGAGGCTGCAGGAACGCACATCCATATTTATGAGGCTGGAGGCTGCGGAGTGGAAATGCCAAGCACATTGGACTCTGCCGCTTTCTGCACTGCCAGTGTGGACAATCGCTCAGACTCTCTTCTCTGCAGCCATTTCCCCCTCCCAAAGCATGCCTGTAAGCGCAAACCACAGAGGGAGAAAAGGTGCGGTCTCTTTGAGCACACTGCAGACCCTTCCATCACAGAAGTGAATTCTTTCTTCACGGGGAAAAAAGAAAAAAAAAAAAGCACACGGATTTAGACACCTGTTCTAGGAAGACTTGGCCAAGAGCGGGTACTTATTCTTTCCACCCTTGACAGCTGTATTAGATGTCAAAAAAAAAAATCCTTAAACGTATGATTTTGGAATTTTTCAAGTGAAATCCAGTTCAGTGGAAGATATGAGGCTACTAAGGATGGGGGCGGGGGACCCACTGCACCCCCCACAGATAGCAAATAACCTGTGGTACAAATAGCATAGCCATTTCCCGACTAAAGGGTGATTGATACAAGTCTACAAATCATCTACAGGCACAGAATGGGCTAGCCCTAGTTTCACCAGCAGCCGGTGCGTACCTCACAGCTGGGCCCGACCTTAGATAGAGAGGTGTGCTCCCTTATCCGTGCTCCCTTATCCGTGCTCCCAGGGTTCGCTATACAGGTAATGCCAAAGTCATTGAAGAACAAATCGAACCAGATACAAAGCTTGTACAGCCACCGCGTGCAGCAGCGAACAGGGATCTCATACAGACGTGAGGCCGTAAGACCTGGAGGAGCCTTCAGGCCTGCCCATCATGCTTCTCCCCTCTCACCCCTTATTGTTCTAGCGGGGAGGGTGAGAGTCACCGAGATTAAATAAGTACTCGACCCAAGGTCATATGACTGCACGGAGGCAGAGGCCTCACTCAGACTGTTCAGTCCTCTTGCGCTCTCTCATCCATTCAAATGCTATCCCACCCTACTGGTTGTGGATCGAAATGACTTGGGTACCAGGTCCTCAAAGAGGACACTATTGCTTTAGTAGCTATAAATACATGTTCACTAAAATTTGTTCTCGAGGCACATTTTTATACTCAGAAAAACATCGCCTGTTCTTTGAGAAAGTTCAGTGGATCGCCATAAAAAATGTTGCCACGATATAATGATGTCATTCAAGGCAGGGCAGGGTCATTGTTTGCCATTATTCCCCCAGTGAAGCCACTCTGCCTCCTGTGGGCGTTCCATGACAGTCCCAGATGCCATGACACAAGCGGGCAATCTTTCCAAATGCAAATACATTTCCAAGCCTGACTATGAGTTCTAAATGACTGTTGGTCGTTTAAACACTCATTTTTGTTGTTGGTGTTAAATGATATTCTAGAGAATTTCATTATAAGAGAATATTTAGATAACCGTGGCTAATCACTTATCCGGGACATTCACTGTCAAATAGACGTTCTCTATCCCTTTTCTCTTAAAACAAGACATCAAACAAAGACATACGCAACGACAATTCCAGACATAAGAACACGCATGCCTCTGACATAGCTCTCCTTCCATGCTGGAGTCTATGAGGAGGCGGTCTCGTAGGCTTCTTACAGAGCATCGGCATTAGCATACCGCTGTCGTGGGAAATGCAAAGCACTCATGCAAGTCTATGAAGTCAGTAGATTTGGGGGACTTACCAGGAACATACTGCTTAGTCGACTGAAAGATAAAGCACAGTCTTTTGGGAGTGATTCAGTTAAACCTTTAGGTCACTTTAAAAAAAAAAAATCCCATTTGCTCTGACCATGGTCCCCATTCCCCCACCTCGAAGAGCCCTTAATATTTCCAAAGTCACCGCTATAGCGATCAAAGGAGGCTCCTGAGTTCAGGGGCAAAAGCAAAATTAGGCAGACCTCATATGACTGGGACCACAGGCTAGTCACTTTTCTCTGCTCGACCCACGCCCCTTCCAGTGTTAACCAAATTGTCACTTCAGGGAAGTTGACAATGGCTTTACACTTTATCAATTATGAGGTCAGGTTACTTAAAACCGTATGGTCATGTTAAAAGGTATCAGTCATATATTTTATTGGGGTTCTATTTTTTTTCAGTACTGCACCATTCCATGCACTGTACAACACTTAAATCCACTTTTTAAGGCGGCAGTGGTATGCGGTAAATGCTACAGAGCAGATATCATTGAAGGCCGGTATCTACCCTTTAAAGAATTTCTTGAAGCCCCTGTAAAATACAGCTATTTCATGGACTGAATTCTGCATATCATGGCCTTTAGTAAAGGTATATGATAGGCCAGGGGCTCAGAATCAAAAGACTGGAAGAGGGAACTGGGCTAATGCTTTCCCCAACTACTACTGTCCTCTCTCTTCAACGTGTGTGAAAAGGGACGGCTTGCTTCTTCGGAGTCTCAAAGTACAAGACCACAGTGAGCAGGAACAAGAAGGGATCTCGCTCTGGCATCTGCAAGCCAGGCTGGGCCGGCTATGTGGGCAGAAACCTGGCCTTGGTCAGTGGTGGTTGCAGGCATAAAGATCTAGGCAAGCTTGGGTGTGGCTCCAGGGTGTTGGCTACTTCCTGGTTTCTCCTGCATCACCTTGCACTGAGTGTGTTACTTAGGTCATAAAATGCACAGCTTGTAGAAACAAGAACAGGTAAAAAGAATAGAAAAGTTACTTTCGAGTGTAACGCTTCTTTGTATCAATCAGTTCTCAAGCTACTTTTATTTCTTTCTTTTGCTTTTTTCTTCCCATTGGTTCCTTCACTGCTGGAGACCTAGTCAGATGAGACTAGGTACCTCAGAGCCCTCTCTGTCCCAAGTCTAGAGCAGTGGTTCTCAACGTTCCTAATGCTGTGATCCCTTAATACAGTTCCTCCAGTTGTGGTGACCCCCCGCCCCCAACCAAAAAATTATTTTTGCTGCTACTTCAAAACTGCCATTTTGCTACTGTTATGAATCGCAATGTAATTATCAGATATGCAACCCTGTGAAAGGGTCTTTTAACCCCCAAAGGGGTTGTGACCCACAAGTTGAGAACCATTGGTTTAGGTCATCTCCAGGCACTCACACCTGGCACTGCTTCCTGGTGAGGGACACGCTTCTGAGCAATGACACAACTCTACATAATGACAATCTTTGTTCCTTTTTTTTTTAACCTTTCCTGGACCCATTCTTTTTTTTTTTTTTTGGTTTTTTGAGACAGGGTTTCTCTGTGTAGCCTTGGCTGTCCTGGAACTCACTTTGTAGACCAGGCTGGCCTCGAACTCAGAAATCCTCCTGCCTCTGCCTCCCAAGTGCTGGGATTAAAGGTGTGCGCCACTACCGCCCGGCTTTTCTGGACCCATTCTTTTGACCACATTTTTGTATAGAACTGCTTTACCACATTTTCCCTGCTAGGGAGTCACTGGCTAAGTCAAGTTGAGAAGTTGATAGTTGAGAAGACTGCCCACATCGCAAGGAGAAAGGGGTTGTATGGTTCCTTCTAGACAAGGAGGCCGGGAGCTGCATCTGCAGATACACCAGGGTCTCCTCCCTCCCCACCTCACACCGGAGACTCATAGGATGGAAGTGTACAGTGCAGTCTGGATAGTAGCTCAGATAACTTAATGGTTAGGAGCTCTTGCCCCACCCGCAAACCTCGGAGTTTCTCTTAGGGACTTGTTCTCATGTCCAGTCAAACAGGAAGCAACAATTGGAGGAGAGGAGAGGGCAAGCTCTGTGTGTGTGTGTGTGTGTGTGTGTGTGTAGGCAGGGGGTACAACAGTGCTAAGTGTGCCTCCCACAGGGGAACTGAATGGGGTATAAGAAATCAAGGCTTTCTCTCCTCAAGTGACCCCTCCCACTCTGTCACTCAAGGACCAGCCAGGGACTCTTCCACTCCCCTCCTCCAGAGGCTGGGGGTGGGGTGGGCTCCTCTGGCTCTGCTCCTCCAGTCTCAAGCTGCCTTACCTGAAGAGTTTTGACTTTGCCCAGGATGTTGTCCTGTGACATTGCTTGAACTGTCTGCTCACTTTCTGCTCCCCCATCAGGGATAAAAATACTGTCATGGGAGAACGCCCGTGCTCCCATAGAATAGTTGAAGGACCTGGAATGCAAATCATGTGCTTCGTTTTATTAGGATGATAGATATCTTCTCCAGATTCAGTTTTCTGGGTCCCCCCCTCCGCCCTGCCCCAACTCAAAGGCCAACTCAAAGGTCAACCAAAAGGTTCTACCCACATCAGTTAGCTTATTCAGAAAGTCCTTCAACAGCCAAGGCCATCCTGCAGAGGGTTGACCAGGAGCAGGGTAGATGAAAGGTTCCCATGGCGACGGGAGAATGTGGCCCTAACAATCTTTCTCAGAACCACTCACAGAGAGAACTTGGAGCAAGGTATCTGTAGAACCCTGGTGCTGGACTTTTAACTGGAGGACCTGCCCAGCTGAGCTGTGACGTTCAGGTTTGTTCCAGAAAAATCTTGCTAACTAGTCCGTCTGAAGTCCTAAACGAGTGTCTTTTACTTTCAATCAGACTGCAGTGCAGGCGTATGGAGCAAAGACTTTGGAAAAAGGAACTATCAATGCTTGAAGAATACGACCAAGGTGGAGAAAGCCATGTTCAAGCCATTTGCATAGTTCATCAAAAACTGCTATGCTCTAGCTGTGGTTTGAGATCAAGGCTCCAAGTGTTGGAAGCTTGGTCCCCATTAGGTCCCCATTTAGCATTAGGGAGTACTAAATCCTTTAAGAGCTGGGGTCACTGTGAACAGTGTCCTCAGGAGGAGTTGATGCAATTCCCATGATCTTATGGATGACAAAGAGGAAGCCTAGCCCCTCCCCTCGCTCTGGCCCCCCCTCTCCCCAGGCGAGGCACACTGTAAGAAGCATCCACTTCTGGATTACATCTAACCTGCTGCAATACCATGACACAATGTAAAACCAGGGGGCCCTGAGCAGGGCCAGCACCATGCTATTTGGACTGCCGGCTTCCCAAACTGAGACAAACAAACTTTTCTTTATGTACCCAGCCCTCCAGGAACTCCGGTCCAGGCATGGACAATGTTACACTTAGTGGGAGACAATGTTACCGTTAGTAGAGAGTTCAGGACGCACAAAGCCCTAGGCTTAATCTCTAGCATCAAAAAGAAGAGGAAAAATAGACACTTTCCAACTACAGGGTTGCACCTCAAAGATGTATGGTCATCTTTCTACCTGATGAGAAACGCACAGTGGGGAGCTCAGGAGAAGTCAGTCCCAGGACACAACTGGTCCTCACTCCGGCTGACACAGCTGCCTGCCTATGGAAGGCAGCCCGTTTCAATGGTGCCAGGCGAGAAAGACTTAGAGAGAGCACTACCTCTTCCTCCCTCCTTAGACAGGAACCTTAAAGGGAGTTTTCCTCTGAGACCAAGTGTAGGAAAGCGTAGGAGGCACCTTCCACAGGTTCTTCCACATTGCACGGCAGGTGGACTGCCCCTCCACCCAGGTCTAGATGGAGCGGGGAAGACTGACTCAACTATGACATTTAATTTGCCCAACTGCAGGAAGGAAGCAAGCTAAAGAACACCTGAGGCTCAGGGCCAAAAAGACTTGAGTGAGAGAGTCTGTGTGAACGTAGGCAAGACCAAGTAGCCGTGGAACCTCTAGTGTGATGAGACCTCACCCCCTCACCCAAGAGTGTTAATGACATCGCCTCCTTAGTCCTAGCAGCATTGAGGTTGGACTGCCAGAGTGACGGGCTGGCTGAAATCCTGTGACAGCCAGCTGATATATCTTAGAGATAGTTCTAGAGTATGGTCAGCTAAGGAGGACAGAGGTATGGGGGAGGAAGACACCTGCCAGGAAGGCTGCCATGTATAAAGATTCAAAGTCGAATAACTGGCTCTGCCTTCAGGAGAATCGCAGGCCTTACAGAGCAGTAGCTTGGTTTTTGAACCGTGGCACATTATTGGTTTTGGAAGTATGAAGTGAAATGGAATCTCTCACCATCTCCCAATCCTAAGAAACGGTGGTACGGGGCTGGAGAGATGGCTCAGCGGATAAGAGCACTGACTGCTCTTCCAGGGGTCCTGAGTTCAAATCCCAGCAACCATACAACCCTCTGTAATGGGATCTGATGTCCTCTTCTGGTGTATATGAAGACAGTGACAGTGTTTTCTCTCTCTCTCTCTCTCTCTCTCTCTCTCTCTCTCACACACACACACACACACACACACACACACAAACAACCCTTATTACAGTAAAAAAGAAAAGAAAGAAAGAAAAAAGGTGAGGCTATATAGATATATATTATATATTTTTTAATTTTCCTTATTTTAAAGACTTATTTATTTTATGTGTATGAGTACACTGTAGTTGTCTTCAGACACACCAGAAGAGGGCATCAGATCCCATTACAGATGGTTGTGAGCCACCATGTGGTTGTGGGAATTGAACTCAGGACCTCTGGAAGAGTAGCCAGTGGCTCTTAACCACTGAGCTATCTCTCTAGTTCTTGATGCTATATTTTTAGCTAAGGTTAAAAAATGAACTTGCAGACCTGTCCAATGACGTCAGGAAATAAAGTTTTCAACCAATGGGACTAAACCTTCCCATATTTTCTGTCCTAAATTCAAACTTCTGGCTACCGTTCAGAAAAGAGGCAATTCGTTTCTACATGGTCCATTACAAATTTTTATTTAAATTATTTTTTTTTTAGTGTGCGTATCTGCAAGTGCATGTGTGTGCACATGCGCGTAGAGACCAGAAGGTTTGTTGTGCCCCACAAGCCGTCCACCTTACTTTGAGGGACAGGGTTTCTCACTGGGCCCTGCAGCTTGCCCATTAGGTGAGGCTGGCTACACCCCAGGGACCCTCCTGGCTCCCCAGAGCAGGCATTACCAGTGTGTGTGCCTCCAGGCATGGCCTCTTGCAAGGGTGCTGCGTCCCGAACTCACATCCTCATGCATACACAGTAGGCACTTTACTGAGCTATTGCCCCAACCCATCTACATGGTGCTCTTACATATATATGCAGACTCTCAGCTACTCATATAGATATGTATGTGCCCATGCGCAATTCCATGTTCGATGCTTAATAAATGTCCACTAACGTCTTACAGCTCTGTGTGCAGGACATAGCAACACCTGGCTATCCTAATAGCCACTGTGTCTGTCTTGACTGAGTCATAAAATTCTTAGCATGTGTGTTCCTGCTATTTTCTGTATGTAGGCTAAGAACTGGCGCCTGCTTTGCTGTGTTGGCCCCACCATTTGATGTCCAAACAGCCATGCCTCTAGATGATTTATGTTGAAAAATAGATCCAAAGACTAAAAATGCTAGTTAGAAAAATTATAACGATTATAAGAAATATGGTGCTAATAGTAATTCTAGCTAAACACAATAAGACATCGTGTGTGTGTGTGTGTGTATACACATCATTACCATAGTATTTACATCTTCTTGCTGTAATATTTAATCCTATATGTAGGATCTATTATTAAGTCTGCTTTTCAGATGGGAAACTGAAGCTCTAGGCCTGTGACAACAGAGACTGTCAGTGATTCTGATCCTGGCCTCTGTGCCCTCCATCTGTTCATCTGCTTTTACAGAGAGAAACAAGCCCACCCTGCCTGAGTATGAGACAGTAAACCCAGAACCCAGGAGACAGGGGCAGGAGGACTGCCATAAGTATGCGTAGGGGCTACACACTGGGACCCCGTCTCAAAGACACAAATAACAAACACAAAACTACAACCAACAAACACAACCACAAACCAATACAGAAATAAGCCCGTTCTGTCTTATGCTTGGTTTTACTACTTAATTAGTTTTCATCGCTGCTTCATTTTTTCCCAAGATGCACTGCTACACAAATCCAATCCTACTCTCCCCAATCCTCTTCCCCCGCCTCTCCTTCTTCCCCTCCCTCCCTCCCTCTCCTCCCTCCCTTCCTTCCTCCCTCCATCCCCCTGCCCCCCCTCCATGTTCCTGCTATTACTCTCAGTCTGGGACTAGATCCACAGACAAATCTAGGGCTGATGTCTTTACCACACTTTATCCTTTCATTTAGAACACAGCATGAGCCAATGTGTTAAGATCATCGCTTGTTTCTCTCGGGAATGCTTTAGTACTTTTTTTGAACAGAGGTCCTGAACATATCCTGATAGATTTATTCCTATATACCCGATGGGTTTGATTCTTTTCATAAATGGTATTAAAAATCTTTATTTTCTGTTTTCTTGCTGGTAGGATGTGAGATGAAATTGTTTTTAATATAATGATCTTATGAACAGAGACTTTGCTAGGGTCGTTTAATAACTATAATAGTATGATGGTCAGTCTTTGTATTGCCTATCCAAAATACAATTAGGTTGTGTCCCACACACCTTTCCTCACAGTCTTCAACACCATATCTCTTGCAATTTCATTTACCTACTCCTTTGCTCTTCCCTCTCCGTACCGAGTCAGCTAAAGTCTTGTGTGGACAAAAGTCAGAAGTGGTGATGGTCAGTCTCTTGACTCTCCAGACCCAGAGAGGATACACTTCCTGATTTTAACTTCTCTGGTACTGGCCAGAATTCTGATGGCTATTCTTCTACATCCGTTTCTTTGAGAGAGAGAGAGAAAAAAAATCATCTGAGTTTTGCTTTCAGAAGGTGAAATTTTGTATCCTTGGCGTTTACTCTAGCGTGGGCAGGTCTGGCCTCTCTCCAGTCTGGAGCGTTGCAGCGAACCGGGAAAAACTACTCAGCCTTTCTTTCTTAGGTTATCTCTCCAGAGTTTTCCTCTCTTCACTCTTTGATGGGCACTTTTAACATGAGCCATTTGTCTTTTGTTCTTTTAGTTTCTGTATCTGTTATTCTTTTTACTCAAGCTAAGTGTTACTAATCTACATCTGCTAAGACTTGGTCTTAGCTCTTCCTACTGACCCATGCTCTAGCTCACTCTCTTTGACTTTGTCTAATAGTAACAAATATAACAAAACTTTTGTTCAAGTTCTTAATTTCAGGGTTTTACTCCTGTATCTTAGCTCCCTCGGCTCTATTGCTGTTCTTGTTTCTTCTGTAGTCTGTTTTTGAGATGCCAAGGAATGTTGATTGAGTTCTACACACTATGAACTAAAAAATTGCCGGGCAGTGGTAGTGAGCGCCTTTAATCCCGGCACTTGGGAGGCAGAGGCAGTCAGATCTCTGAGTTCAAGGCCAGCCTGGTCTACAGAGTGAGTTCCTGGACAGCCATGGCTACACAGAGAAACCCTATCTCAGAAAAAAACAAATTAAGAGGATGACTTCCCTTACTCCAGAGAGGACTCAGAGACCCTCCTGCAGGCAGCAACAGCAATGGAGGAGGACTCCTCAAGCCAGCCACACACCGGCCCATGGCTGACCAGCAACTTCTACATGGCTTGGGCTCATCATTGATTTGTCCTGGAGTCTTGCCTGAGAGCCTGAATTATTTCCCAGAATCCCCTTCACTGATAGTCCCAAGCCTTGGTTCATAGGTGCATCTTCCCAGTTTGGTTTGGAAGACAGTGTCTTCTTGGAGTTATCTACCAGTATCTGGCTCTTACAATCCTTCTGCCTCTTCATCCGTATCTTTCTGCCTTTGATCCTTTAGAGGAGGGGTTTGATATAGACCTCCCATTTAGTTAGGCCTGAGTGCTCCAAAGATAGAGACCTTAATCTCTCAAAACCTGGCTAAAATTCTAAGGTCTGTGTTACTAGCCCCAGGGGATTGGTGTTTTCTCTGTCAGCCACCTGTACTTTTTTTTGGCCTCTTGCTCTAAGCCAAAAGCCACTAATGACCACAGGATGCTCCGTTCTGTGCCTCAGCAGGAAGGAGATGCCTTCAAACACCTTATTTCAGTGTTCTATCTGTATTTGTAGGTGTTCTTCCCAAGACCAAGGCTGATGGTGCCACAACCCACTTTATCACAGGAGAAGCAAACGAAGGACTTTTTATATTTATTATAGATTCAAGCACACGATAAACACATCAGAAGCTTCGGTCGATATAGCCATTGCTCTGTAATCCCAGCCCTTGGGAGGATCAGGAGTTCAAAGTCATCCTTGGCTATAGAGCAAGTTGAAGGCCAGCCTGTGGTATATGGCCATTACCCTTAAGGGGATCGAACATGTATACGCTTTTTTTTCCTGTTAAATTTAAGTTTTTGGTTTCGTTTTAGAGCACCAAGAAGAAATAATAGAGGAGGGTGGTAACTAATATCTTAGTCATATGAGTGACTACTCTCTTGTAAGTTACTTCACCTAAGTTCCCGGCTGTTTGTGTAATATAAGATGCAGTCATTAGTGACCATGAAAGTCGGTCCAAGCACCTCTACTGTGTAGATGACTTCCTTTTCTCTGAGTGTGGGGCCGAAACAAAGATTTCAGAGTTTGGGCCATCTGGAGGGGAATCCACAGAGTCTGCGCGGTGGAGAACTCAGCTTGAACTCTCAGGGACAAAGAGCGGGTGGCACCATTGTCCTTAACCAGCTGGAGGCGTCAGATTACATGCTTGGGAGTGGGGGACAATTTACTGCAATTGTACCTTAGCAGCGTTCATCTGGACCCTTTTATTCTTGGTGTGTAAAGTCTTTCCCAGTTGACTGTGAAGCAGGCGAACCCGACTTCTTTCTCTTTCCTTTGGTCGTGAAGGGACTGAGAGGCAAGAGGCTTCTGTAGTTCTTTGCTACAGTTTTCTTTTAGGTTCCTCCAGATCAGGCGGAAGGAAAAGACCTGGTGTACCGTGCCTCTTTCTCTTCTGATGCTGGAGAAATGGAGCAGCTTCTAAATGATGGCAAGAGAAATACAAAGTGCCCCCAATCTCGTGGTCTGAAACTCTCATTGTAGGACTGTGCATGGAATACAAAGTAGCAGGGGAAGAAAGGGAAGCTGCTAACATTACCAGGGCTCCTATCAGCTCTAATTGGTTACTGACCTCCCAGGACAGGGCAGACAGGCCTCTGTGCATATGCTTATCTTCAAGGCTGAGGATGCACAGGCCCAGCAAAGTGTGGACAAGGGACTCAGACTGCACTGAACTCAGCTCCTGACTTACGTCACTGAGAGCTCCACTTTAAGATGTTGGTATTGGGGCGGGGGGGGGGGGAACATAGATGCAACATGAGCAAAGTTGCTCAGTCACAAGGCAGGAGCACTAATCAAGAAGACCCTGGTAAGCCGCCATTACAAAGTGTACACAGAAGACAGTAAGCCAGTTTTACTTCCAAACCCATCAACATCAAATGGGATATTGGTGTCTATAAACCTTAAAAATATCCATAATATTGGTTCAAGATTCTTTTAAATTGTAGTGAAATATTTAACATGAAAGTTTACCATTCGGCCCACTTGAATTGTACAACCCACTGACATTAAGCATATTCATCTTATTATACTATGGACATCCATATCCATCCTAAACAAACTCTATATCTCTTCAGTAAGAATTCTGCACTTTTTCTTCCTCCATGGTCCTTGGTGACCACTATTCTACCTTCTATCTGTACAAATTTGCCCATTCTAAGTGCCTCCCATAAGTGGAATCAGAGGTAGGAGGATCTCTCTGAGTTCATGTCCAGCTTGGTCTACACAGTGAGTTCTAGGCCAATCAGAACTTCACAGTGGGACCCTGTCTCAAAAAAAAAAAAAGGCTTAGTTAGGATTTGCATTGCTATGAAAAGACACCATGACCAAGGCAACTCTTCTGCCCACCCCTCCCCCACGAGACAGTGTTTCTCTGTATAGCCCAACTGTCCTGGAATTCACTCTGTAGACCAGGTCAGCCTCAAACTCAGAAATCTGCCTGCCTCTGCCTCCCAAGTGCTGGGATTAAAGGTGTGCACTGCCCAGCAAGGCAATTCTTATAAAGAACAACATTACCTTAACCTCAGGTAGACTCTTCAGACAAGAGCAATAAGCAACCACATTCTTCACCGAAATACTGCAAAAATAGTCTCTAGGCAACACACTGAAATTCCTCTCCACTGAAACGTCTAGAACCAGGTTTCCACAGTTCAAACAACCCTCAGATACAAAATCTTCCATATTCCTACTAGGACAGCCCATTAAGCCCCACTTAATTCCACTGCTTTCCATATCCAAAGTCCCCAAATCTACATTCTTCCAAACAAAAGCACGGTCAGGTATCACAGCAATACCCCAGTCCCTGACACCAACTTTTGTCTTAGGGTTTCCATTGCTGTGAAGAGACACCATGACCAAGGCAACTCTTACAAAGGACAACATTTAATTGGGGCTGGCTTACAGGTTCAGAGGCTCAGAACATTATAATCATAGCAGGTAGGATGGCAATATCCAGACAGGCTTGGCATCGGAGTAGCTGAAAGTTCTACATCTTGTTCTGAAGACAAACAGAAGACTGGCTCCCATGTGGCTAGGAGGAGGGTCTCATTTTCCACTCCCACAGTGACACACTTCCTCCACCAAGGCCACACCCACCCCAACAAGGCCACACCTACTAAGAGTGCCACTCCCTGAGTCAAGCATATTCAAACTACCACTGCAGCATTATGACTCATAACTACACAAGGACCCCAAACTGTTACCTGGTAGACCAAAAGCTTTTTTTTTTCCACGCTAAAGATTTGATATTACCTCCATACACAGTCCTAAATTAAAGTCACTATCAGGAAGATTAGAAGTTCTACAGGACAAAAGAGGGGGAGGAGGAGGAGGAGAAGGAGGTGTAGGAGGGGGAAAAAGTGGGTGACAAGGGAGGAAGATAAAGAAGAGAGGATGTTCTTAACAATGACCTAACACCCTGTAAGATTTGAAGGTGCAGTGCTGGTGTCTGATGCACGGAGCCCTTAACCTTCCATCTAGGAGGTTCGAACACAATGAGAGCACCCCAAGACCTATTAAGAACAGAGTAGAGGCTTTGAATGGGCGGAACTGATTCTGAGGTGATGCTTGTTATATTAGCACTGAGATAATTACTGTGGTATTGGGGGGGGTCATGTTTTTATTTGTAAAAAATTATTATTTTTTTTACTTATTCATTTTACATCCTACTCCCCGTCCACCCTTTCCCGCAATCCTCCCCCACCTTCTTGCTCCTTCTCCTCTAAGCAGGTGGGGGCCCCTCTGGGTATCTCCCTCGAGGGCCCTATTCTTCTACATCCTAGGACATTTAAGCCTCTGAACTGTTGCTGCCGGGAATTTGGAAGGACAGGAGGAAGCAGACGCTGGCCTTTCCCCCATATTTCTCCTCTCGCATTTCCTGGGCCGCGCCAATGAAAGTAACTCTCGTGAGAGGCTACTTCAGAGCAAATAACACTATGACAGGACACAGAAGAAAATACAGGGTTGTTCTGAAGATCCCACTTCTGTGCTGAAGGAGCCCAGGAAACTTGACTGAATGACTGCACTCTCCTGAAATGTGTGGGTTGGGTGGGATTATTATGCTAAGACTCTAGTCTTCACCATTAAGAATCAACGTCTTAACCTCTGTTCAGGTGAAGGGTTTACTGTCACTGTTTTGTTGATTCTGAAGCCGCCATTTCAGATTCTTTTCCTGGACCATTTCTGAGGATGCTGCTACCATGATACTCTGCTGCTTGGACCAGGATCAGCAGTGAGGTCCCAGAGTTCATCACAGGAGAAGACATGTGTATGTGGGGCTCACAAAATGAAGGGGGGCAGCTATGGAGGGCAGCTGTAGGGCTAAGAGGTGCATGACGTCATTGTTGCCCGGGTTTCAGCGCCAATCTGTTGTGATATGATTGGCACATGTAATGACCTCCAGCTCGAGCCTTTCCCAACTGCGCTTTCTCTCAAACTTGGCATCAAGTGAACACAGTCCATTTGCCAGCTCAGGAAACAACAGTGCTTCCCTTTTGCCAAAGATGACTGAACAAAGCTGCAGTGATTTCCCAGCATGCCAGGATGGGATGGGGCCTGAATTATGCCAGCTCTGCAAAGTGGAAGTTATGTTGGTTACTATGCGCAGAGCTTCGGACTGGTGGCATGGCTGTGCAATACATACACAAACTGTGCCCAAGGAGGCCAGAAGAGGGTGTTGGATCCAATGGGACTGGAGTATGGATGATTGTAAACCACCATGTGGGTGCTAGGTATTGAACCCGGGTCCTCTAGAAGAGCAACCAGCGCTCTTAACTGCTGAGCCATCTACAGCCCCTGATGAGATATATGTAGTGACTGTTGACACTGTACCTGTTCCCTCTGTAGAACTAAAATCATCCAGCCTCACAGCTTTTCAGTTACTACTCAAAACACTGGGAACCTCCCAACACCCCTGACGGCACCTTGGAGTCACAGCCTGGGGGGGGATAATTCTCCCATCTGAATCTGAAGGCTCTCTACAGCTGCACAGTGAACGCCACCTCAGGCCAGCACAACACCCCCCCCCCCCCGCCTTCTTATCCTTTGTCTTCTCTCTCTCTCTCTTTCTCTCTCTCTCTCTCTTTCTTTTTGGACAAGCATCATGTAATTTGGGACCATAGATATTAGGTAATTACTATAGCGATGACTTCAGACATAAGGAAATATAATTACAGGCCAATTTCAGCTTGTTTCCATGACAACGGAGCAACTGCAATTGATCAGCAGTTTTTCTTTCTAAATAGATCCACGAGCCTCATTCAAATGAAATGCTAATGGGCAATTAAATATCCTCATCAAATAAACTACAGTTGTTGGGAAAAAGAAAAAAACCCCAAAACTGGAACCAGACTCTATCAGGTGTATCTTTAATGTAAACTCCAGATTCTGGGAGCTAGAGGGTCCTCTAATTGTCCGTACATCACAGGACACAAGAGACGATGTAGCATGTCCCTCAAGCTCTGGACTCCTCAGGATTCCCTATCTATCCTACTTCTCAGATGTCCCTTCCACCTGGACAAAGATCTCCTCATAAACCTCTCTCGCTATCATGTGAACCAATTTCCTCTAGGCTTGTGCTCTGGAAGTAAAACGCAGGCCATCTGCAACAGCATCTCTGTCTTTGGTAATATCGCGTTGTGTTTATTAAGGGCTTTACAACAGATTGTGCAATACCATGTGCATATTTTGACTTTACCATAATCCCGGGAGATGGCTTGTTAGTTTAGCAGATCAAGGGATTGGCTTGCCTCGGGTCATCCACGGGTGACAACTTCTGCATTCACAAGACAACCCTGCCTCTTCCTCTGCCGCTTCCCTCAAAACTGCTACTGCTGATTGGCCAATAGCTCTTTCCCTAGACTTACCCAGTCCAGGCCGGCGGCTAGCTCGGTTCAATTTTCCATCCAATAGGTTTTTTTGCCCCTTAAACTTCTCTATCCCTCTATAGCCACAAGCCCCTGTAGGTAGAGCAGGAAGAGGATAAATGGTCAAGTAAAACTGATCTTTTCTGAAAGCCGTCAAGGCCAAGTGATAGGAAGCCCTGAGCTGAGCTGACCTGGAAACGTATCTCATGATGCTGACTGTGTACCCTTCCTTTTACAGAGAGTGAGGGATGGTGATGTTCTTCATCACAGTGGGGATGCTGAGGAGGAATTAGACGAATACTGACTTGTAAAGTGGGAATCCCCAGTAAAGTCAAAAGGCAGCCTTTATGCATTTATTCATCCGGTAGTTACCGAAGGCCTGGTTAGCCCTGGGCTAGGGGCTGGAAATGCACCATAGGCCATGAGACTCACCCTTGTGGGGAGGTGAAGAAGCTGCAAGAATACTGGGAGGAGATTTAGTGGTGGTTTTGAGAAGAAGGGCTCAGGAGGTGGAGATTTGGTCTTCAGTTGGGGACACTATTTCAAGAGTTTATGTGTGGGTCCTTAGCGGGGATCATCCCCCTGGCCTTGTCCTGTCTTTCTCTTTGTTTCCTGTCTTCCATGAAGTGGACAGTGTTTGTTTCTGACATATGCTCCCCACTGTCAGGATGTGCTAACCACGTGCATGGGGACCAGCAGTCATAGACCGGAAGTGTCTGGTCACAGCTATGCAAAATGAACAGTCTGATAAGGACAAGTGGAGCAGAGGGGGACTTGTTCCCCCAGGAAAGACGCAGTTGTCTAGAAAACCAAAGAGTGAGGACTTAGGTGAGGGTTATACAGATGGGGTTGCTCCAGATGAAACCCACCACGTGCAAAAGTGCCGCCTGAGGTTAGAGTCGCCTCGCTCCCGGCATTTCTCTGCTGCTCAGTTTTACTGTAAGATGAAGGTAGTAGATAAGGTCTCGACCTCACTGTGACTCTTTCTTTAAAGAGATTGTTATTTCTTTTAATTGTGTATATGTTTGTCTATGTGGATGCGTATGCACTTGAGCACAGTTGTCCTTGGAGGCCAGAGGTTATTGACTTCCCAAGATTTACAAGTGGTTGTAAGCCACCTCATGCTGGTGCTGGGAATTGAACTCGGGTCTTCTGGGAGAGCAGTACATGCTTTTTAAACCACTGAGTCATCTCTCCAGCCCCTGCCCTAAATCATTTCATCAATTTATGTTTACCAAGGGATGAAGGCTCTAACCACTACACGTTCTTGCCGATACTTTAAAAAAAAAATATGTCTTTTAGGCTGTAGCTCATGTCTGTGACATATTTCCCTGTTGAACAAGCATGGCCTGAGTTCCCCTTGAGTTCACAATCCTCTTTGCCAAATCCCTTGAATTCTGGGGTTTTAGGTGTATACCACTATACCCAGCTTGCCCCATTCATTCTAGCATTAAAGTTTCTTCTTATGCCATTACCTTGATTGGGTTCATGCCCTGCCCCCTCTCCCCCCAGCTATACCAAATCCTGCCCATTGTGAGTAGACATCTCAAGGCCTCCTAATCCCTGAACACTTTCTTGATTATTCAGGTCTGGAGGTGGGCTCACTGTGTCTGGAGACACTTATAGCGGGCACTTATAAACACTGCAGTTGGGTGTGCGAACGTAGACATCAAGTGTCCAGGATGAACTGGAAGAGGAGCAAGAAGAAGCATCAGAGTCTCGTTCAACAGCAGGAAGCAGTCAGGCATCTGAGCCCAGAGACCCAAGAGCAGTGCGACATCATGGCCCTAACAATACTGCAGCCGCTCTGCGAGCCAGAGCAGTGGGCCTCTAGGAGCACACTCTTTACCGTTTGCTCAGGGACTTATTACTTCTGTGACCTTGGGCTAGCCAGTCTAGCCTCAGCTTTCTCGCCTTTTAACTGGGATGCTAAGAATCTTAGAGAGTTGTGGTATTATATGAGCTCTTTGATACAAAAACGCATCAATGCTAACAATGTGTGGCTACTCCAACAAATGCCATTGGATCCTCTCTGTGAAGAAAGGGTGTGTGATCAAAGAAATCCTGCTACATAGGAAGGATATCCCTCTTCTTAGAGATGCACATGGTGCTTAGCATGGTAAAAGCCCTGTAAAGACTTAAGTAAAATTACTAATGTATGTTATTTCATATATAATCAATAATCACACACACTCACACATGTACATATGCACATATACACATATTTACCAAGATGGCTCTCTCTCTCTTTTTACATGTAACATTTATTCCTTCTGCTTTCTGTTATTGTTGTTTCTGAGAAAGGGTATTGCTAAGTAACCCTGATTGGTCTGTAGCTTAGGCTAGCCTTGAACTCACAGCACCCCTTGCTTCCTCAGCCTAGCAAATGCTGACTTCTGAGGTTTATTTAACATACTTTTGGAAATGTGCTATTAATTGTAGTTACTGAGCGAAGGAAATGCTAATTAAATTGTTTAAAACTATCGTGGTTTAGGCCACACTTTCTCAGAGGCGTGTATGAGTTAAAAACACCAGCCAAAGAGCCTCAAAGTCTCCGGAGCTACAGGGGCAGCAGGACGGTCTGCAAGCCCCCAGGGACAGCCTGTGTCAGGCAAAGGGAGCAGATTGCTGAGGAGCTGTTCTTGGCCACAGAGACAATTCTAGAAGTATAGATCCTTGGAATCCAACCTGTTAGATTTCAGCAACTTTAATGACTAAATCCCACCTTCCTGGGCCCCAGACCCTTGGACACAGACTCAGCCTCCCAGTTTTTTAGGGTAACCCTGATATTCAGGAAACACTCCCTCCGCCCCCTTAGCTATGTCCACGTCCACGGACTTGGAAGTCTTGTGTGCCAGTGAGCACTTTCTATTTTGGATGGAAAGAAAAGAAACCTTCAGACTCATATCTAAATCTTTACACAGCGTGCAGTAGCATGCCTGTCAACTGAACAGTAAACTGGACATAGTTTTAGGAAGGCATAGTTTTCAACTTTTTCCATTTGTAACTAGGGCAAATGAGCAGACCTTCAGCTATAGGTATTCATGTACTATACCCCAGAAGGAAGGATTATGCTTCTTGTCGTTTAGAGGCAGGTCTCATGTAGCCTTGGCTGGCCCGAACCTCACTGGCATACCAGGTCGCTCTCTGACTTAACAGTCCTTCCTCTCCTGGTTTTACAGGCATGCACAGCTATGCTAAAGTCTCATCTTAAGTTACTTTTGTTTTCTTATATTACTGTTTTAATTTTAAATACAGACACACACACACAAAAACATAGTCCAAACATCCTTTAAGCTTCTTTCCTTGAGAGATGAGTATTTTTACTTATATAAACAAATATGTAATTAAAAGATGTCCCATACCATATGCACAGGTTTCTGAACAAAAGTCAATAAACAGAGAAGGTGATATTACCTATATGGTCACAGAGTAGCTTAACCCAATGTGGAATTTCCCAAGATTTCTTAAAGCTTTAAGGAAAACCCTCAAGAAGTAAATGGAATGCAGACGTTAAATGGGGAGAGAACGTGTAAGAGTACAAAGCAATTCAACAGGACACAGGGAATGGTCAAAGCCACGTCCAACTACAAAACGGGAAGTGTGTCTTCAGACACGCTGTCCAAGGTTGGACTCTTGACTGATGTCTTCTCCCACCCATTAAGTCTTGGTTCCATGTCAGTAGTTTTGTACCTCGTTCTGCTATGAGGTGAAAAAGACCCACATTCGTGTTTTACATACATACAGAGGCTGGAATGAAAATGGCTGGACCACAGTCAACTCTGTGGCAATGCCCATACCGCGGCAGTCAGTCACACAACTGTTTGCAACGCTTTCCTTTCAGCAAAAGCCTTTCCTTCCTCAGAGTTTTATTACTCTAAAGGAGAGCAATTAAAATTGACTTTCTTATGTGATAAAACCTATGGAAAATAAACACAGGCTTGCCGAGGCAGAGTTAGAGCTGGTCAAACCAACAGCGGACAAACACTGCCGTGGGCACTGTGCAGCGTAGCTAGCGTGTGCCGCCTGCCTGGGGGTTTTGTAATGCATATAGTTATCTGCTAGAATTTTCTTATTGTCACACACTCTAAAGAACACTTTTATCTTTGGCATGTGGTAGGTAAGTCAGGCGCCAGCACTCGACGGGAGGCTGAATAAAACCTGGTCCCGGAATTCACAAGCCAGCCAGCAAGAAACAAGCCAAGTGAAGGTCTCCATAGAACAATAGAACGCAGGGAGAGATGCTAGCGAGCACAGCAGGGCTGAAGACACCACACCTGTGGTTGGGATGGTTTCCAAGAGCGCCACCAGCACTCAGGTGACAAAGGCCACACCCCAAACCCTCCATTCCCTTAGTTTTAAGATTCTTGATCAGATTTACAGTGCCTGTGTCCTAGGAAGGGAGAAAGAAGGGGGAGGGGAGGAGGAGAGAGAGACAGAGAGAAACAGGCAGAAAGAGATGTGGAGAGATAGACACACAGAGAAAGACAGGAAGGGGTAGAGAGAAATAGACAGAGACAGAGAGTGAGATAGACAGAGGCAGAGAGAAAGAAAGAGGCAGAGAGTTAAGAAACAGAGGGGTGAGGAGAGAGAAACAGAGAGAGACATGGACAGAGAGACAGAGACAGACAGACAGAGGGAAAAAGGGGAAAGGAAAAGGACGGAGGAGGAAGGAGAGATGGAAAGTTAAAATGTTGGCCATGAAGAACACATTCCCAAAGCAGTAGAAGTTTCCTGGGGTGTGCCAAGTGGCTTGACCGAGCCCAGAGATCTGTGTTCTGGCATCAGGTGTAAGCTCTAGACTGTGGATATCTTTCCTTTGCCACGTAATGGATCATGGGAACTTAGGGCTTCAATCAAAGGACCCCTGTTGAGCCCAGCCAGTGAGGTGCTGCCCTCTGCCACCAGTGAGGGCAAACAAACACAGGTTCAATCCCCAAGGTGACTTCCCTACCCAGCACACCAGGTGCCACCTCCCCCCCCCATGCCCAGGTGGGACACCTCAGTGACGCTGCCTCTGCCCTCCAAACCCCAAAACCTGACCCTCCAGGTGTTTCTTTCCATACCCCGGGACTCTGCCAGAGACACGCAAGGAAAGGGCGAGCGATTACCTCAGATTGTTCTCCAGGGTTTCCTCATCCGAAGAGAAGGTCCCATTGCCTGCACTCTGGGGCGAGTGACTCTGCCTCGCAGCCGATTCCTCCTGAGACAACAGAGGGCCTCTCTTTTTCTTTTTGCCAAACAACTTCTTAAAAGGCTGGAATTTGCCTCCCTTCTTCTTGTCTGTGAATTACAAGATAAACACACGGCTGCAGTTCCACAGGGCTGTGCCTCTGACCAGGAGCAAATTACCACTCAGCCACTTCTGGCCAAGAGAGTCAGGGCAAAGGGCGGCCAGAGACCAAGCCCGCTGCTGAGGACGGCAGGGCCGCCCAGGCGACAAGGTGCACAGCAAGGCAGGGCACAAGTCACAGGCATGATGTGCCTTCTGACCCTGAGGCTTCTAGAAGATCAAGAGGAAGTTCTGACTGCAAGGCCAGGAGGGCGCCCCTCCCCCCCACACACACATGCCACACGAGGGTGGCGCCTCCTTTCTTTAACAAAGCTGATGTCCAGGGTCATCTTCTGGGGGAAGCTGTGGAAAGCATCCAAGCCACACAGGGATTTTCAAAAGTATAAGACACAAACCCCTAATCTTTCTTGTTTAGCCTTGTCACATACAGAGGACAATGGTTAACTCTTGGCACAAGCTGTGCGTCACTGCCACCCAGGACCAGATAGCCCTTGATTATCTCCCATATCTCCTTTAAAATTTCCCAGTTGAAGAGAGCCCAAGCAGCTGTTATGAACTTATACATTACTACATTTTCTAGGGACCGGGGTTTGCTGCTAAACTTTGCTGAAGACATTGTTGGCAGAACCTTGCACTCTACTCCTTTGGATACAAATTCCTGCTGGGCAGTGGTGGCGCACGCCTTTAATCCCAGCACTTGGGAGGGAGAGACTGGGAGATTTCTGAGTTCTAGGCCAGTCTGGTCTACAGAGTGAGTTCCAAGATAGGCAGGGCTAGACAGAGAAACCCTGTCTCAAACAAACAAACAAAAGACCCCCCAAAACAAAAACAAAACAACCCCCCCAAAAAAACAACCCCCCCACAAAAATCCAAACCCACTCCAAAAAAAAAAAATAGGAAAACAAAAAACAAAACAAATTCCTTTGCTTCACTCCAGTTCTAACATGGAACAGAAGGTGTAAACCCTTCTCTACCAGAAAAGTACCATTTATCATCTTTCCTTGAGTCGCTCACAAGGTAGCCTCTTTAAAACTGCCTCACCCTCACTACGCCGCCACTGCTCCAAGGACCTGCTGGAAAGATCAATCTCTGCGAAGACTCTGTGACGTTTCTGAATATTATTAATGTCCCTGTGGTGGGCTTTGCCCATGGGAAGTGGCACCGTTAGGAGTTGTGGTCTTGTTGGAATAGGTGTGGCCTTGGAGGAAGTGGAGGCGGGCTTTGAGGGCTCCCAGTGCTCAATCTATGCCCAGCCTGGAGGAGAGTCTCCTCCTGGCTGCCTTCCTCTGAGATGTAGAACTCTCAGCTCCTCCAAGAACTCTGCAGGCTGCCACGCTTCCCACCATGATGATTATGGACTGAACCTCTGAAACGGTGAGCCAGCCCCAATGAAATGTCCTCATTCCCAAAATGTACACTGTAGAGCCTCTTAGAAATATCTTTATTAAGTTTAGGAGTTCATCTTACACTTATTTTACTATTAAATTTGTTAAGTCTTCTTTTGAAAAGATTTAGCTCTTAGGTCCAGCCTATGTTTAGACAGTAAAACATACAGTGACATTAATAGGTATGGATTCTTTTAAAAATCATTTATTTTTTAAGATTAAAATGTAATTATATCACATCCTCCTACTGGTTCCTCCCACATGTCACTCCTTGCTCCTTTTCAAACTAAGCCTCATTTGCATTAATTCTTATTACATATATGATATATAGAAATGAATATATACACAAGTGTAACCGGCTTAGTCCATATAATGCTACCTGAATGTGTGTTTTCAGGGCGAGTCATTTGGTATTGAATGTATCTTTCCTGGGAATGGCCATTTCTCCCTCTCAGTGTTCCTTGTTCTTTATGTAGGACCAAGGGACCTCATGGACTTCCCAAGCACGTTAGTGTGTCTTTTGTTGTTCTCCTTGTTCAGTTCATGTTTAGTCAGTTATGACGGGGAGACTTTATAGATGTAGAGTATAAACTCTTTAAATCATAGCAAGAGTTATAAATTCTTACTTATTTCATTCCCCCTGATTTATTGTCTCAAATATAAAACCTCCCATCCCCCAAAGGCTAGTTATAACAGTTGCAATTCCCTGTCACTACATGTGTAAATCTGGACACGTGCCTATAAACATCCATTAAATACACCTAGTACTCCGAGGAACACTGCAAGTCGGCCTCGTACACTTGGCTGGCTTAAGGGTACACACAGCTCCTGGTCGCCACTGTTTTCTTGACGAGCAGCCATGTGATTGCTAATATTTTTTTGAGGCAAAGATGGGGCATGAAAGAACAAATTTCACCAATTAGTTGGGCAGTTTCACGACTGGGACAAAGTGCAGCACACGCCCGCAAAGCTAACTCGAAACATCCGGAGCACCGGTCCCTACAGAGCAGAGCGTGGCAGCAAACACAGATGTGTCTGAGCCGACGTCTGAGGATTTTACCACACAGACGTTACTGATCTTGTGTAGATGGACATCAGGGGGAAAAGAGGAAAGAGAGTGGTAATAACTAGTAACATGGTGTGTTCCCCGGCACACACAGGACAGGAGTGTTTGGCTCAAATCCTAACCCTGTCCTTTACTACCATCTGCCTTCCACCCTCTCCAGATACTCAAGCTCTTTAGCTTTACGACTGAGCTCAAGGGTGAGCAGCGGGCTACCACATTGCCTTAATATTCCAGCAACTTTCCACTTTATAAAGATTTATTTATTATATGTAAGTACACTGTAGCTCTCTTCAGACAATTTTTCTTCTTGCTTTGGACCTGCTCCGCTCGCTGTAGACACCCCAGAAGAGGGCATCATATTTCATTACTGATGGTTGTGAGCCATCATGTGGTGTTGGGATTTGAACTCACGACCTTCGGAAGAGCAGTCGGCGCTCTTAACCGCTGAGCCATCTCTCCAGCCCATTTACTTTAATTTTCAGCCTAGAAGACCTTAATCTTAAAGAAGCACATGCTGCTTTAAGATTACAGTGATTTTCATCCTCCAAATACTGAATTAAATTAATTTATTTTTGTTGTCCAGTAATTAGAGTTTTTTTTCATTTAAAGAAGTGCCCACTATCCACTATTTCATGCGCATCATCATATACCACCTGAGGCCTGAATCTCATAACCACTAGTTTATATAGAGAATCCTAAAAAAAAAAAAATTAAAAATCACCTGGAAGGTCAAGCACATAACATTCCTTTTCTTTTTCCATATAGATAAAAGTCTTACGTGTTTATTGGCAATCTTAGAATTATTAAAGCACCTAACTTCTCTGCACCTGCGTTCTAAGGTGTGCCACCAAATCAGAAACGGATGGTAGAATTCAGTTTAAGCATCGTCATAAATGTGTTGATCTAAGGTTCCCAAGAAGTTGTTGACACCGGGTTCCTAAGGCCAGAGCATCGGAGATTTCAAGTAAAATAAAAATGAAGTGCACTTCTTCAAGAAGCAACTTGCAGAGTCCCTAATGTGCTATTACCACTGCTCTCCACAGAGCAGAGAACAGGCAGTGCTTGTTTGGAAACTTATCTTAAAGTCTGGTTGGAATAAGGAACTTGGCTTTCTCTTCCTCATGCTCCTCCTCCTCTTCAAGCCCCTCCCTCTCATGCTCCTCCTCCTCTTCAAGCTCCTCCCCTCATGCTCCTCCTCTTCATGCCCCTCCCCTCATGCTCCTCCTCTTCATGCCCCTCCCTCTCTCTCATGCTCCTCCTCCTCTTCAAGCTCCTCCCCTCATGCGCCTCCTCCTCTTCACGCCCTTCCCCTCATACTCCTCCTCCTCTTCACGCCCTTCCCCTCATACTCCTCCTCGTCTTCACGCCCCTCCCCTCATGCGCCTCCTCGTCTTCACGCCCTTCCCCTCATACTCCTCCTCCTCTTCACGCCCTTCCCCTCATACTCCTCCTCGTCTTCACGCCCCTCCCCTCATGCGCCTCCAATTTTTCCAGGAGCTTTACTGTGTAGCCCAGGCTGGCCTTAAACTTGAGACAATCCTACCGTTGCCTCCCAAGTGTTAGGATCATAAGCACTGGTCCCTGTGGCTTTCTCTGAACTCACTTTGATAAATAGTCTTCATCAATCTTCCGTTCTTCCCCCCTCCCTTTCCTAGTTCCACCTCCTCCTACACCCGCCCTCTCACTTGACCATTTGCATGTTAAGCAAATATTCTACCACTGGGCTACATGAAGACTTCATAAGTAGTCTTACATCACACACACACACACACACACACACACACACACACACACACACACACACACGCAGCCTTCTTTCCGCTAAACTCTAAACTCCAGTACACCCTCCTATGTAAACATGAGAGTAAACTGAAACATTTGAGACTTCACTGGTCAAATAAACTTAATGTTTTACATAAACTTCTGCAAACACTCACATTTAAGTAGATACATTAAGATAGGGTATACAGCAATTGTCTGGATCCCAAGAGTCTACAAATTGAAGGAATTTTCGTACCCTGGGGCCATCTGGACACTTTTTTGAGATGGAGCTTCCAAGTTTAAAAAGATAACGGCACACACTGCGTGGTGCACTGGGACTCTGTGGACATCACATTTGTACCAGACCCCACAGTCCTGGGATATTTTAGTCACCACTAAGGAGCTAGCAGCCTGCCATCTGGACTGCCATCACGGGGCCGTGAGACTGCAAAACGGGGACTAGTATTCTGTTCTGAAGGAGAAGTGGGCTGATAACACAGCGGCTTGTCGGGTCACAAGAGGAAAATGAAGCATCTTCTCATTTTCCAGGGGGAAGCAGGGAAGGAAGAAGGCATTTGCTGCCAGGCTGAGAAGATAAAAAGACAGTATCGGGGACCCCTTTAGAACAGGGTAGGGGTACCCAGAACCAATGGAGACCAGAGACAACAGGGAATGCCCTCATGTCTCTCTGTACCTACAGAATCCAACATAGTGCCTGATGCTCAATAGCTCAATATCACCTATCCTACAGTGCCATGTTCTTTCCAGGGCACAGAGGTATAGTTAGATGCTGTGGGATTCAGGACAGCACTGGAAGACATCAATGTTCATGAGCTCGCACCAGCCTTACAAAGGCCTCTGGTACACTGGCAGCACAGATCAAGGACAGGGTTCCTCTATGCTCTAGATCAGTCTAGCAATCTCACCTGCTTTGAAAAATGTAAATTTGTTCCACCTTGATGGATGGAGGCAATCTCACTCACAAGGCATACTAGGTGAGTGCAGAAAAGTGTGTCTGGCTGAACGAGGTGTGTAGAGCGAAGGCGAAACGTACACCGAAGAACCCCAAACTTCTAGTCACTACAGGCCACTGCCTTTGTGAGAAGACACGGATGAGTTGTTGCAGGTTCCCATCTATTTTCAGACAACTCTTCTTCCATTATGTCACTGCAGCCTTCCCAAAGCTGCAGGCTTTTATCAAACATCCTCAAGCAAATGTCAGTACTTCATCAGTGCCAGATTTACTATGTTCAAGTCTGTCTGTCTGTCTATCTATCCATCCATCGATATTTATGTATCACATATTTAAATATATATCATATTCATACATGTATATTTTATCTATCTATCTATCTATCTATCTATCTATCTATCTATCTATCTATCTATCTATCTATCTATCTATCTATCTATCTCAATCTAGAGGGTCTCACTATGAAGCCCTGGCTGTCCTGGAACTCATTAGTTATATAGATCAGGCTATCCTTGAACTCACAAAGATCTGTCCGTCGTCTCTGCCTTTCAATCTCTGCTGGGATTAAAGGTTTGTGCCACCACACCTGGCTTTGTTTAGGTATTTAGGCATTTCTTAATCATTTATTTATATCGGCACAATTGTGCTATATTTAAAATTAAGCTCCTATTAAAATTAAGGTGAGAGTTTACACCTTAACTTGCAGCACCAAGTCAGGGATAGTATTTTATAATTCAACACAATATTTTTGGAAAAACACTGAATTTCACTTTCAGAGAACTAGGGAATTGTCATTGACCCTGAGCAATTTGTGTGCGTGTGTGTGTGTGTGTGTGTGTGTGTGTGTGTGTGTGTGCGTGATTTTTCAAGTCAGGGTCTCATACTGTAACCTTCTGCCTCAACCTCCTAAGCAATGCCGAGACTACAGTTGCAAACCCTGGGATTCAGTGACAGGCGTTTACTTACTGCTGGCGATTTGTTTCAGCAACGTGTATCAATTCAGAACAACTCTATGTTTAACAGTCACGCAATGCCCTGCGCTTACCCAGGTCTGAGTAAGGACCTCCTTGACCACAACGGCAACTGTTTCTGTTTTTTGTCTTGCTTATCCCTCAAATCCAGGAGGTTTGCTTTAATATTCCCTACTACATATTCACAAGGGAAATGGAATATTTAGAAATAGCAACAGAGGCAGCGAGGAAGCCTCGCTGTTTGGATACATCTCTCCCACATCGTGTGAGGTGCGTGGGTGGGTGGCGGCTTCTCTCCCTGCCAGTCTCTGCTGTTGGAGTTTCAGAGGGTGTGAGCTAGTGTGGGATCCACTGTGAACAGACACTAACTGTGGAGGAGTTGACTGCCATCTCTACACAGGGGCGGGACACACGAATGCCACTGTACACCAGGGCGGGACGCGAGAGTGCCAGGGGACACGAGGGTGGGACATGGAGCTGACTGCCATCTCTACACAGGGGCGGGACACACGAATGCCACTGTACACGAGGGTGGGACACGGAACTGACTGCCATCTTTACACAGGGGTGGGACACACGGATGCCAC
Organism: Tokudaia tokunoshimensis; assembly: GCA_036184795.1. Lineage (NCBI taxonomy): Eukaryota > Metazoa > Chordata > Mammalia > Rodentia > Muridae > Tokudaia > Tokudaia tokunoshimensis. The sequence goes on from BTHU01000014.1 coordinate 30,079,742, forward strand.
TGTACACGAGGGCAGGACATAAGAGTGCCACGGGATACGAGGGCGGGACACGAGAGTGCCGTGCAGCTCAACACAATGCACACAAAACACTTGTAGGATCTGCTTTAGGTCCAGCAGGTTAAACGGATGGATAAGACAAAATCTGCAAGGAGGGGCTTCTAGACTTCAGACACCCCAATTTTGCCCCGTAAGTCTGGCTGGAGACTGGGGGTTCATTTTGTGCCTTCTGTTTTGCTTTTGTTTTTCTTTTCACCGAGTCTGAGAGTAAAGCAGGATTTTATCTTTTCTTAGCAACAAGGAGAAATGTTTACTTCAAATTGAGGAGACGTGGGAAAAGAGCCTGCGAGTCTTGGGATCTAGGACGAGCCACTTCTCCTACTTTTTAGTTTCTGAGGACTTCAGTTTCTCCTGCAAATGTTCTGCGGTTGTTCAGTGAGGAAGTTCTGAGCTGCCATGTGGGTGCTGGGATCCTCTGGAAGAGCAGCCAGTGCTTTTAACTGCTGAGCCATCTCTCCAGCCCCCAGAACCTGTTTTCTTTAGAAAGCTAAGCGAGCTTAGATTATGTCCGGCTGCCCACACTTGTAACGTCATACAATATCCATTATTTTCATTATGCTTTCTCTGCCCCTGCTTTGACGATAGATTATGCGGGCTTTGTAACCATTGTGCGTCTTCAGCAAAATAAGTGACCTTTGGCACCTGGGAGAGGCAACAGCAGAATCTGCAAACTGGCACAGAGGCTGAGTCATTTAATATCACTTCTCTGTGTCGGTATCCAGGACCTTACTCTAGGAAGGAAAAACTGCTGATTTTCAAGAAGAGAGTCACAGTCTTAGAACTCACAAGTCTGTCCTTGTCATCCCACTGCTGCACTTGGGCCTGGTACAGTGAAGCTACCAATAGCTAACGTGTGACCTTCAAAGTCTAGGCAAATATGCGGACCTGCTGTGATGGTTAACCTTCAACGTCAATGACGGGATTGAGATTTGACTAGGAAGCACATGTCTGTGTGCACCTATGGTAGTATTCCCGAAAGTGCTAGAAGGAGACCCATCCTGAATGTGGGTAGCACTCCCCCACACAGGGTGGGGTCCTATGCCGAAGAAAAATAAAAAGAAGAAAGCGAACCAAGTACCAGTCCTCATTTCTGTCTGCTTCCTGCCCGGAGTTTCGGTGTGGTCCGCTGCCCTCCATGCCTGCTCCAACCCTTCCCACTGTGATGGACACCATAAACCCCCTCTCTCTTACACTGCATAAAAGACACTAGGATACCTGCTTTCAAACACACAGTAAGACGGCAGGGCTTGCAGTAACCACTTAGGGCTCCTTTAAGCCTTTAGGGGCAAAGTCTGATGGGTAATAAACGTTCTTGTGTTTATGGTCCAGGGATACAGAGGTGGATTTAGCCACTGCCAATTCTGCTTCAGGATATCCAGTTGTGCAACTCCTGCCTTTGCTTGCCTGCTTTTTCTTTCTTTCTTTTTTTTTTTTTTTTTTTTTTTTGGTTTTTCGAGACAGGGTCTCTCTGTGTAGCCCCGGCTGTCCTGGAACTCACTTTGTAGACCAGGCTGGCCTCGAACTCAGAAATCCTCCTGCCTCTGCCTCCCAAGTGCTGGGATTAAAGGCGTGCGCCACCACCGCCCGGCAGTGCTATTTCTTACTGTCTTGCATATTCAGGAAGACGCACTCTGCCTGGGCTTTTGGTCTCCTTCGAGTCCTACAGTTTCCCATCTTGTACAGCAGACTCGGCCCACTGACGCAGGGTACAAGTCAGAGCTACCCTTGCCAGAGCCCTGTTTCCCCGAGTAATCAGGGCAGGTCTGGGTGAGCGCCTGTCCATGTGTGTTTCCTGCAGCCAACTGTACAACACCCTGAGTCAGCTCTCCCACACTTCAGGAATTTCAGAACCAGCTAACCTTCAACACCCCGGCAGGTGACTATGCTGCTTTTCCAAACCCACAAAGCACTCAAGATTCTGCTCTTTCTTGAGAGACAACTGGAGTTGCTTTCTCTTGACTCAAAAGTCCTGAGAGGATGACCGAGGAGGAGGAGGTGGTGGTGGTGGTGGTGGTGGTGGTAGTGGTGTGTGTGTGTGTGTGTGTGTGTGTGTGTGTGTGTGTGTGTGTGTGTGTGTGTTAGGGTAAGCGAGAGTATGTGAAGCCCAGGGAAGAGGGATGAATTTTTAGACTAAGGCAAACTGAGGGGACTTGGCAATCTACATATTGGGTTACGACCAACATTCTCTTTAAAATAAGTTGAAGAGATGAAAATGGAATACAAAGTAGGGGGGAACTTACTTCATGATACGCTGGTTTTTAGTTCACAGCTACACACACACACACACACACACACACACACACACTCAGATAGAGACATATTTCCTGCTAGGATAAATTAAAACGTATTTGTAAAACATTAAGAAAAATGGCCACACAGCTAGTTAAGACACCAGGGTCCAAAACCATTGATCCACACACACTGTCGCCTTAGTGACAGCCATGCTTCTAAATGAAGATGAGAAGGCACTGCGAGCAGACACGGGCTGAGAGCCACCGGAGTGATTAAATGGGACGTCTGGTGCCACCTAAACCAGCACTGACGCTCAACTCTGGCTTTGCGCATCTTGTTTAATTAAGGGCCCGAAGCTTCCATTTCTTAATTACAGAAGGAAGAAAGCTTTATTAAGCTTGGATCCTAGTAGAGGCTTAGCTTGGCTGAGGCTTGACTCGAAAAACGTCTGATTAGGAGTGAAACCTTAAGAAAGTATTGTGTTTACTTTTCGTGCATGCTTTACCGACAACACAAAGTTCCCATCTGGGTTAAAAGAGATACGGTTTGTTTGTTGACTGTGGATGTGGTGGAGATGGAGCCCAAAGTCTCGCATATGCCGGGCGAGCACTGTACCCCTGCTGTACTCCTAACCCGAAGTATTTTTTGCACACTTTTTCGAATGATGATGTCCGGAAGTTGGGAGAATCAATGAAGCTGCTAGTACCCTTTTTTTCCTAGTTTTAAGAAACCAAGCTGAGTTGCGGTGAGATGCCAGGCTGGAGGAGAGCCCCATATCCAGTGCCAGGCCACTCAGGCCCTCGTGCTGGAAGACTTAGACTGGGGAGGGATCCTCTACTCCTCTCTGCCAGTCTTTCAGAGGCTCTTTGTCTAGACCAAAGTATCTACGTAGCATCTGGTTATTAGGAAAGAGGTGGAAGGAGACTATTCTAGAACTGTTCAGTGGAAGGCCTGTGTTATGTTCCTGCACGCACCATGTGGAACTTTTTAGAACTTGCTGTTGACCTCTAGCTACTCACGAAAGCAAGAATGGATTAGGGAGCCTTGAGACCAGTGGTTCTCAATCTGAGGGTGGTGACCCCTTTGGGGGTCGAATGACCCTTTCACAGGGGTCGCCTAAGACCATTGGAAAACACAGAAATTCACACTACGATTCATAACAGTAGCAGAATTACAGTTTTGAAGCAGCAATGAAAACATTTTTATGGTTGGGGGGGGGCTCACCACAACAAGAGGAACAGTATTAAAGGGTCACAGCACTAGGAAGGTTGAGAACCACCCCTTTACTTAGATACTTACATTCATGGTAGATTCCCAGCGGCACTTCAAAAATTACATCTGTGTGAAACGAAGAGCTACCAGCCTCTGTCCACGTGCTGCTTAGAGGTTTGCATTATTCCTGCTAACTGAGTTCAGGGTAATTTTCCACATCACAGGCTGGAAATACAAGCTAAGGGCGGCAAGCTGCTTTGCGTGGCACTGTTCAGATAGCCAGTGGCAAGACAAGATTCAAACCAGGCTTCCTGATCCGGAGACGGTGCTCCGCTACCTTCCTGCATAGTCCAAGGTGTATCTCAAGCAGGCCACCAGCCTCAAAGCTCAATCCCTAGATTCAGGTAAACTCTGGAGTTGGAACCCACATTGGGGTCTACAGTTTTTCACTTCCTAGCTGTAAGACTTGGGGGCAAGTTCCATACTATCTTTAGTTCCATACTATCTTTAGTTTCTGTCCTCTTGTCTAAAAAAAAAAAATGGGAACCATCACACTAAGGACTTGTAAGGATTAAGTTAGACGCCATGTTTCGATTATTTATCATAATGCGCAGCAGACAGTCTTTCCAAACTATTAACCATTGAAGTGCTAGCTAGGATTAAGGCACAATTAAATCAGTAAGTGGTTTGGTTTTGACCTCTGTGTGACAGTTCTCAATTGTTATAAAGAGCTGAGGATGCAGAGATGGATGTGAGCAGAACACATGAAGGTGGAGGGAAGGAGGAATCAGGAGAAATGTCAGGAAGTGTGTAATGCAGAGAAACATTAAGGAGATCAAATTATTTTTAGAGCAGTGCGGACATGAATTGTTCTCTTAATCCTATTTTACCACAGTTCTGGGACATATCAGATCTCAACTTGGGAAGGATAATGTCAATTCTACCTAGACCCTGTCTACCATTCTCGACAAGCACCTAAGCGGATGACATTTGGGTGTGTCATATGCAGAAGTGACAGGCACTTACATAGCATAAAAGGAGGGATTTAAAGACTGCAAGATCCGGGATTTCCCCTTTCTCCTGGATACTAGAGCCAACTCTACCTTAGTAGGCACTGAATTCAGAAGGTGTGGTAAAAAGGCCCTAGGGTGAAGGACAGATATATGTTCAGAGGCATTCTCCTGCCTATAATGATCCAGGAGGCCCCTTCAAGGATCAGAAATCTGTAGCCTTTGGAAGGTAACAACCAACCTTAGGATCCTTGTGTTTAGTTATGTTTAGCATGTCTTATGTACTAAGACTTGGTGGCATTGCACATTTAAAAAGATTTCTTTCTTTTTGTTTTATGTGAATGGGTGTTTTGCCTGTATGTATACCTGTGTCCCATGTGCACGTAGCACCCACAGAGGCCAGAAGATGGCATCAGATCCCATGGAACTGGAGTTACAGAGGGCTGTGAACTGCCATGTGGGTGCTGAGAATCAAGTCTGGGTCCTCCGCAAGAGCAACAAGTGCTCTTAACCACAGAGCCATCCCTCCATTTACATCTTACAGTTGAAAAAAAATAAGTGATATGACAGCCAGAGCTATATAGAGAAACCCTATCTCAAAAACTCACAAGTAAATAAACAAATAAATGCTGGGTATTCAGTTCAGAGAAAGGCACTTGGCCAGTGTGCACGAGGCTCCGGGTTCCATCCCCAGCAATTAATAAATTTAAAATCTATGTTCATCTAACAGACTGTCCTTTGTCTTTCTGTATCCATCATGTACCCTATGAAGTGTGACAAGAGTTAGATAGGCAGTTAGTTAACTACACCTAGTTAACTGCATCTAGCTGAAGTGTAGCTCCAACCCACCTAAGGTTAACAGAGTTATTTTGAGAATATTTTATATTAACTAGAAAAGAGAAAGTTCTCTGGGAAAAAAAATTGCACTGGCTGTCTGTCCTCCAGGCTCCTGCCTATTCACTTGGGAAGCAGATACTGTTCTTGTTTGCCTATGTCAAGTGAGACTTCTCCAGTGGGATCCCGTAGCCCCATCCCTGGAAAAGTTAAACACATCTGGTGCTGCTCTGATGTTCCCTCCATTTCCTCGGATGCACTATATAGAAACCGCAACCACACTTATCTTTCATGGAAATCCTCAGCCTCCGAAGATACTTTACGAAGCACGGTCTGTGTGTGTCACCCATGCAAAAGCTGATCCAGCTATACTATGGGACTTTGGGGGTGGGGAGCTGCTCTCTGGGTTAAGCCGAAGGATTCCGACCACAGGTTGTCAAGTGAAAGCCCCATTTGGCTCTTCTTCAGCAGCCGCTCAACAACTGTCAAATCATAGAAAGGAGCTCAACACTCAGAACGCAGGAAATAAGGTCAGGCCGAGAGAAGCCGTTGGAAGAGAAGCACTCCATCACGAAGGACTGGTCTAAAAGACACTGTCTACCATAGTGAAATCAGGTGGGAACTGACCTGAAAACTTCCGACCTGCTGCTTTGCTCTCATTGTTCCACGAGGAAGCACGTAAACTGCTGGAGGTGAAAAGCCATACAGCATCGGACCCTGCATGCTACAACACTGGCGTGCCTGGCAAGATGCACCGACTGGTACAGATGACCTGCTGCTTTTGGATTGGATGTGAGGCCCCCTACACAGGAGGAAATTCATGCCTGGCACTATGAAGCTGGTTAAAAGCTCATGGCTGGGAGGTTCTAGGCCCTGTCAGGGAACCTACTGCTGCGCTCTTGCTAAATGGACATTTGGTTCAACAGTCTTCCATATATTTGTTTAAATCAGGTAGGATGGTGCATACCTTTAATCTTAGCACTCAAGAGGCAAAGGCAGGTAGTTATCTGTGAGTTCAAGACTAGTTCAGTCTACATAGTAAGTTCCATGCCACCCAAGGCTACAGAATGAGACCCTGACCAAATTTTATATATATATGCACATATATATATGTATATGTATATCTATCCATATCTGTATCTATATCATGATTATACACATATTTTAGTGCTGCTCACAGCCAGAGAAGATTTTCTCTGCAGTGCTCACTAGTTAACGCAGAGATTTCTAACTGGACAAAGTGCTCCGTTGAATACTGAGCTTCCACCAATCTCAAGGATCAGGAAACATGGAGGAAGAAGAGGCAGAAGGAACGGAAGAGCCAGAACATGAGGAAGAGTGCTGTGAAATGCCCTTTTCCGGACACAGGCCATGGCACTCATCAGCTGCGGCTATGGCGCTGTGGTTACCACAGAAGAACAAGCAAAGATCAGTCAACACTCCATCAGGCAGCAGTGTTAGAGAGAGAGAGAGAGAGAGAGAGGAGAGAGAGACAGAGAGAGAGACAGAGACAGACAGAGAGACAGAGATAGAGAGAAAGACAGAGAGAGACAGAGAAAGAAACAGAGAGAGGGAGACAGAGATAGAGAGAGAGACAGAGAAAGAAACAGAGAGACAGAGAGAGATAGAGACAACATAGGGACAGAGATAGAGACAGAGGCCAGACATGAAGAGGGAGGGAATGTGTTGAGGTTGCCTGGAGGAAGGAGGAAGGAGGGTGTAGGGGCTCAAGATACATTGCTCATATGCACGAAATTGTCACATGTATGAATAAATAAAGAATAGCGTACTAAAAATAACACTGTCCACACCTTCTATAACTCTCCGTTTATGAGACAGAGCAGGCCCTGAGCAAGTAAGGACTTGGGCCACACTTCTCGCACAGATCCCATGGGGGACAATGGCCACACAGCACAAAGCTCGAATTATGTGGAATGTCCTTGTCCTACCAAAATGCAACTCTTTCCTTTCACTGACAGTCAAGTTCATTAAAAACAGACGTGTGAGCAGGACGTAAGAGGGTCCACTCTAATGCACTCTTGCTTTCAACGCAGAACTTCACAAAGCATGGCACACTAGAGGACACACCCTTGTAGAAAACCTTATAGAGCAGTGGAACTCAAAGCAAGAGTCGCAAGATGGCATCTCGGACTTCCCTTTGTTTTCCGATTTCAGAGAGCAAGTGCAGAGCCTTTTCTTCACGCTCTACACACTTACCGTCTGTAGTGACTTAAGCTTAACATTTCCTGGTCAGGATGCAAGACTCTTCTATGTGATCGGCTATCTAAGCCAGAGGCACTGAGTGGCGGATGGTGGGCGTCCGTGTGCCCGCAGGAGCCCAGAAGGTGTTTGACGTTACAATCAAACTTCTACGAAGAAGTGTGATCTCCAGGTTAGGCACAGGCACCGTTGGGTTGACTTTTAACACGGTTCCAATTCCAGTAAGGAGAAAACAGCCCCTGGAACATCCAACCCAGAATTCTGCCCCTGACAGTTGCTCTAAGGGGTGCTGCTATACAAGCAGTGTAACTGACACCATGTTACTGGGGTGGGGGTGGGTGGGTGTGCCTTGCAGAAGTGTGCTGGTTGACTGCATTCATAATCATTTCAGGTTGAAGGGACCATGCCTCTTTCTTAAACTAGATCCATGAGAGAGAAAGAATGGGAAACTGATGGGATACATGTACACCTGCGAGGTTTAGCTTCGGAGATAGGAGCATGGCATCTCAAGGATGTTCTGCTTTCCCTTCTGGAGAGCAGAACACCAGCTCTAGTGAGTGCTGGGGCAGGTGATCACAGCCCTAGGGAGACTGCAGACCAAGGTTCCTGTCTCTCCTCTCCATCAGTAGCCACCTAGGTCAAAGGCCAAATGGTGCTCCTTGGCATAACAGATTAAGGCACAGGACACCTCAGAGCCTATATTTTGCCTGAATTTTCTTAAAGCAAATAAAGCAATTATATGTAAGCTAGAAAAATAAAAGTTGCCCATGACCCCTAGTGCAAATCGCTTGTTAAATCTACCAATTCATTAGACGTGTCTCTATAAAGCAGCAAGTGGCTGAGAGTTAGAGTGAGGTTATAGGGCCAGAGGTGGCATTAGGCATTCTGCTCCTGTACCTGACTTCAGGAAACAGGCCCAGCCAAGACAGTGACTCATCCTGACTGACAGAGTTACAATAGGAGCTTGATTTGCAATGGTGTGACAAGCCAGACCGTGCTTCTCAAAAACAGTTCTGCCCAAGTAATTCTGAAAGATTAATTGAAGTCAGTGCAGAAAGCAGAAAACTACTATTACCATTTTATACTGAAGAGAGGTGACCAAAATATAATGAACTTTGGCCCAGAAAATCAGCAAACAGTGTATTGGGAGCAGGGCATGTTGTATAAAGAAATCTATCATAAACATAAAGCTCAGGGTGACTTTTCATGGACTTAGAGATCACTCTGCATAGACTTTCTAAAGAAGTCATAAACAATTTCCAGCAAAGAAAATCCAGCAGTAACAGGCAGACAAGTCCTCTCATCCAAATTCAGTTTTGCTCACTCAGCAATTATTTACCGCCTTCCCACAGTAAGAAAAATGTTCCAGAGTTGATGAAAATGGCTGGGGACCAGAAAGACAGTGACTGCTCTGTGAGAACAGGGCTATTACTACAAGAGGGGACTATTATCTTCAGATGAAGAAAGCTGTCTGGTTGAAAGGTAATGAATTAAGCGGTCTTGAAGAATGGATTAAAACAGGATATTTAGAAGCCAGGCAAAAAAGTGTCTCTGGGTGGTGAACACAGGAAACGGAGGTGAGGAAAGGCAGGGAGGGAGCCAGGAAGCAGCGAAGACTGCCTGGGGCAGGAGAACTCAGGGCTGGACTCCAGTGGCACGGAATAATAGTCCTTCAGACTCTATTTACAGCTAGCTGTAACAAGGATTCAAGGGACTGCTTAGTAGGCACTGTGTTTGGACTTTGTCAGGACAGACAGCACAGCTACAACTGGGGGCCTTGGAAGCATCACACTAAGTGGTCTACAGCTAAATGCATACTAGGCCTTCTTGAACCGGAAGCCACCTAGACTCTCTAGAAATCCAGTAACCAGCATCACCACCAGCACGTGAACACTACACTCAGTTTTGGAGAAGCATCATTGTAAGAATATTGAAGGGAGTGAGGTACCTTCTCCTTCATCCTCTGTTCTTCAGCTTAAAAAAACGGTCCAAAGTTCCCATAATTCATCATCTCTGCCCAGATCCTGAGTCTCCAGGATGTTCTCATCTTCCCAGTAAGACAGCCTGGCTTGCAGGCCAGCAAAAACAAAACAAAGCTTTAGAAAGATTTATGACCAACTTAAATATATCTAAAGAACAGGCAAAAGTCACATGTGTCTTCAAAGGATTACAATTATTCCTATTCACTTAATTAGAATAATTCTGAATTAACATACAGAAATACCATACTAGTGAACTTTTACATCTCGTAAATCCATATTATACAAATTATTTTTTTTGTAGCTCCCTTTGCTGCTTTTAATCTTTCTAAATGTTAGGAGTACAGGAATATTCATTTTTCTTATTTTTGTCCCCCTCACCGTTGAGGCATCTTTTTCTTTTAGTTTCCGTATTTCCCTCAACTCTCCTATTGAGTTATCTGCTCCTTAAATGATTAATTTCTCAGAGCCCTTCTCTAGTCTCTGTAGGCACAGCATCCTGCTCCTTATTCATGCATTTAGAATAGCCTTCCCATGTCTTGAGGGATTTAGCTCCACGCTCTTTGAAGTTTTCCTCTGCTCTCTGCATCCTTTGAGCTCCTTTTCTGTTTCTCTCTGGCCTCAGCCTCCCACGCTGGATGCTTTCATCAAAAGCTTCTCTCTCAGTGCTGGGTTGGCCATTCATATTTAATATCAAGCCACTGAGAATCTGATTGTAAGCTGGTGCATGGTATGTATGGCTTGGTAGATTTCATCAGAGAGCATTTGGGTGAAAAGCCAAGAATCATTTAAAAAAATTTTTTTAATTAATAAGAAAAGTTTTTGTTTTTGTTTAGACAGAGTGACTGTGTAGCCTAGGTTAGTCTCAAACGAACTATTTCACTATGTAGCTCAGGCAGGCCTTCAATTTGCGATCTTCCTCAGCATCCCAGTAGCAGTGCGCCAAAACCTCCTCTGCCTCTCTGCCTCACACCTCCTCCTCCTCCTCCTCCTCCTCTTCTTCTTCTTCTTCTTCCTTTCTCTGAGACAGGGTTTCTCTGTATAGCCCTGGCTGTCCTGGAACTCACTCTATAGACCAGACCGGCCTCGAACTCAGAAATCCGCCTGTCTCTGCCTCCCCAGTGCTGGGATTACAGGCGTGCGCCACCACCGCCCGGCTCTATTTTTATTTTAACATCATGGGTTTGTTGATGCAGGACAGTTAGACCTGGAAGTTCCTGCCCTCGCTCCCTTCTCTCCTTTCTCTCATCCCTCTCTACTTTCCTTCTCTTCTCTCTTCCTTGTATATGATCGTGCTCATGCGTGTGCGTGTACGTGTTTGCTCATGTGTCTAGAGGTCAACCTCAGGAATTGTTCCTCTGGCGTTATCAATGGTCAGGAGCTTGCTGAGTATATAGCACCCATGAGACCCAGGGATCCACATATCTCTGACCCCTTACCAGACCTGTGTGTGTGTGTGTGTGTGTGTATTGTGGAGATGGGTGAGTGTTCTTGGGCTTGAACTCAGGAACTCATGCTTGCAGAGTAAGCACTTCACTGACTGAGTTATTCTCTCTCTCTCTCTCTCTCTCTCTCTCTCTCTCACACACACACACACAGCTCCTATTTTGGCTTGGTACTATGGTTGCACGCTGATTGGTTTTTATCAATGTGACTCAATCCTAGACATATCTGGGAGGAGGAAATACTTAGGAATTGAGAGAATGCTTCTATAAGACTGGCCTGTAGGCAAGTCTGTAGGTATTGTCTTGATTAATGATTGATGTAAAAAGGGTCTAGATCACTGTGGGTCATGCCTTCCCTGGGCTGGTGGTCCTAGGTTGTATTAAGAAGGCAAGCTGAGCAAGCCATGGGGAACAAGCCAGTCAGAAGCACTCCTCCTCCATGGTCTCTGCCTCCATTCCTGCCTCTCCATTCCTTGACTTCCCTTCATAATGGACTGTCAAAAGGACTTGTAGACTAAAATTTTTTCTTCCCTAAGTGTTTTTGGTCATGGTCTTTTATCTCAACAATGGAAACTCTAACCAAGACAGGATGGAACCCAGAGTTGTTCTACGTGCCAGGTTACTTCCACCCTGTTGCTCCAGGATCCTAAGGTGCTGTCCTTGTCCCTGAGGTTGAGCTGCCTCTTCAGCAGCAACACATCCAGTCATTGGAGAGAGGGACAATACAAGGACAGCATGTTTCTTCTCAAAGAGCGTAGGAGGGTCTGGACTTGGTTCTCTGGGAAGGGGGGTGGGGTAGGTGTCCGGAAAAGAGAGTGTCTATCTAGGCAACTGTGCTCTTGGCCAGATGTGAGTCGCAGAATAAAGGGAGACCAGACTCTGGAAAGCTTCGAAGTCTTCTCTAAATTTGGTACTTTCAAATGTCAGCATCCCCAGGTTTTCCAGGTTTTTGATGGCGGTCGGTCTCCCACCCATCATCTTGCACCCATCTGCCCTAGGGTGTTGGCAGTCTCTGTGCCTCATACTCTCAGTCTTGCCCATTGTCATTAGGGCTGCTCACCCTCACCCTCCTAAGTCTGAGTCTCACTCTGGCTGCCCTCTGGTTGCTTCTCCAGAGAACAGGCTTCACAATTCACACGGTACAGAGTCTGGTTAGCCATCTGGGTGAGATGGGGCAGAGAAATGGGCCCAACTGCACTTTGGATGGAAATGCCTATCCACAGTCTACCACCCAGCCTGGCCCCTGTGTTTCTTGTGCTCTTATTCCTAGGATATTTAGGGGCTCTTGGGGTGCTGTAGAAACTTGGTGTGATTCTTGTGCTCAGGCATGGTTCCTTTGATAGTTTTTAACCCACAGATTGTAGTTTAGGGTTGCACACATCTCCTGGGACACCTAGGACAAAGTTTCTGTTTCTGTCCCTGCTCTTTATTATTTAGGAGAGTCTAAGGCAGAGGAAGAAGTGAAAACAGCTTTGCTCCATTACGTCCAGAATGTGAAGTTCAAAATTTGTATTCAGTGCTCTCATGGGAAGAATTGCAAGCCACAAATATCCATTTGCTTAAAATAAGAACGGTTTTATTTTCATTCATCCTGTGGATGTATACTCCTGATCTCCACAAAGTAACCGCTAATTGTATTTCATCTGGAGTGGTCTCCAAAAAGCTTATTGGCAATGATATCCAAGCTCACAGTTGTGAGGCCAGCCCCCACAATCACTTACTAAATGTATATTAAATTACTTCACTTCCTTTCAAAGGACCTTCACAAGTCATTCTAATTGTGAAATACATAGATTCAAGGGATTGTTATCTTTATTTATAGTTTAAAATAATCTACAGAGACCCTTCTAATATAAAAAAATGTTAAAGAACTTAATATAAGGTACCTGTTTATTCCAAAAGACAAACTGTCTTGCTTAGGAACAAAACTTGCATTGCATATTGACATGGAAAAAGGCCCGGTTTCTTCCATTTCTTATGTTCTGCTCATGTTAGGTCGTGTACACCACCAACGTTTGGATCTGAAATATCTCCCTTATGTTAAGTGGCTGGACCTCAACACTAAGCACTCCTAGTAGGCTACGCCTTCTGGGAAACCTTTCACGATGTTGGAGACATGCCCTTGAAGGGACTGTGAGAGCCAGTTTCTCTCTTTCATTTCTTGACTATGATAAGAAGAGTTTTGTTCCACAACACACGTTAGCCACAACTGACTCCACAGGGTCAAAGCAACAAGGCTAACTGACCATGGACAGAACATCTGAAAACTGAGAACCAAAATACACCTTTGCTCTTTATCTGTTATCCCCCGCATTTCCATAGCAATGGAAACTTGACTAACGTGCACAGAACACTCTTTAGCTTCTGTCATGCCCAGTTATAGGCCATTCAGCTGCTCTCTCATACAAGAAACCTCTCTTGTCAGTCTCCTGGCACACTTCCACAGGCTGATCTGCCGCCGCCCTGTGTGTGTCCACAACACCTAGATCTCCTCTAAGCGCATTCACGAGATGTAATCATTACTTATTTGTTAGTCTCCATCACTATATCATGTGCTCCTGAAGGCAAGTCCATAACTTATCTTGACATCCTAACACATCAAAGTACAAGGCACAAAAGCCCTACCAGTAGCAGCCCTATGGGAAAGAAGAGCCAAGAAGGAGTCTATAGGCACTGTCTTAGTTAGGGTTTTACTGCTGTGAACAGACACCATGACCAAAGCAAGTCTTATAAAGGACAAAATTTAATTGGGGCTGACTTACAGGTTCAGAGGTTCAGTCCATTATCATCAAGGCTGGATTATGGCAGCATCCAGGCAGGCATGGTGCAGGAGGAGCTGAGAGTTCTACATCTTCATCTGAAGGCTGCTAGTGGAAGATTCACTTCCAGGCAGCTAGGACTAGAGTATTAAAGCCCACACACACAGTGACACACCTACTCCAACAAGGCCACACCTACTCCAACAGGGCCACACCTTCTAATAGTGCCACTCCCTGGCATAACAAGCACCATGGACCACAGCTTGTTGCCCTTTGTATAAGTCAACCAGACACACTGAGGAACATGGCCACCGCTGGCATCAGACTTGGCCTGAACCACTAACCGACAATGAGTTCCTTCATTGCTCTCAGCAGTGAAGATGTGTCCTTCACTGCTTTGCATTGCAGCTGCCAGGATGCTGGCCACCAGCTAGAATGAGAGAGCCCTGTCCACGGCCATAGTGACAGTGCAAATGGACTTAACCGTAACTGCACTGACCAAACACCTGGACACAGGAACCCATTTCAGGGATGTAGAGAAGCAGCCCTAAGGAGCAGAAGCCACACCCAACAATATTTTGTTACACTTTAAGGATGAGGCATGCGACTGCATAGGGAAGATTATTGTTTAAAACTGTGACTGGCCTCCTAGAACAAAGAAGAGCGTAAAACTGAGATGAAGGCCCTGAGTTTATTCCTTCATGTTTTCTATCTTGGGGTACCTGCCTCCCCAGCCTTAATCTGTGTCAGATGCTGCCCTGCCTCTCCCAGCCACCATGCACTACAGTGACTCCCTGGCGTGTCCCATTCCAGGTCCTTTCTGTGGCCTGATCAGATGTCCTCTATAAGTCATGATTTACCATAAAGCAATCTCCTTTACCATTTCGGACCAGGAAGTATCTACATATTTAATACATAAATACTTTACCTTATAACTCTGTATTCTCGGAGCTTAATATATGCCTGAATCATAACAGATGAATAATTTAAAAAATATGAAATTAAATGTCCTGAAATCTCCTGACTTTTCGGGAAGGCCTGTAGTATGTTCATAAATTTAGTAATTCATGATTTTCATCTGATTTACTTCACATGGGATCATGTAGGCAAAACACATGTCTGTGTGTGAAGGTTTTGGTTTTGCTTTGAGTAAGGGTCTCAGCTGGCCTGGCACTCACTATATAGACCAGCGGTTCTCAACCTTCTTAGCTGTGGTCCATTCATAGTTCAAGATTGTAAGTTTTGAGGTATCTATAAGATAAAACCTCTAACTGCAGACTGGTGTTCTTAACACACTGGGGTCAGCAGGGGTAGGTCACAGGCTGTTTTGAAGACTAGTGTTAATTGACTCTCATGGTGGCTGACTTTAGTTTCACAAAGGTTGATTTTTAAAATTCATTTATTTATTCACTTTACATACCAATATCAGCACCCACCCCTCCCAGTACCCAGGTTGATTTTTTTTTAAATTGCCCTACAGACTTTCCTACAGGCTTATTTTTTAAGATTTATTTTACGTATATGAGTACATTGTTGGTGTCCCTGTCTTTAGTCACATCAGAAGAGGGCATCAGATCCCAATACAGATGGTTGTAACCCCCACCATGTGGTTGCTAGGAATTGAAATCAGGACCTCTCTAGAAAAGCAGCCAGTGCTCTTAATTTCTAAGCCATCTATCTCTCCAGTCACCAGGTTGATTTTTTTTTTTTAGCTTGATAACATTCATCTTATTTCTACATTTATATACTTTTTTAAAGTGCAAAGAAGACTTCAATTTCCTCCAGGTTTAGCACTGCTTAAATGCATTTAGAAATTGGTTAAGTCATTGCTTGTTTTAGCTAAATTGGGATGACGTGGGGGGTTGGGTTGTTCTTGGATGAAAATGGAGCCAGTGGTAACATTTTACAATAGAGGTCCATTTGCACATCTGTAAGTCCATTTGCACATCTGTAAGTCTTGCACGGTATCACAAGGGCCCATGGCTTCATCTCACTGCCTGGTACACCTTGGGTTTCGGAACATCTTCACAGAGCTTGCATTCATTTAATGAAATCTGGATTTAGGCTGAAGATGTTTCTTTCTTTCTTTTTTTTTTTTTTTAGTTCACACAAAGCAATTTTTCTTATAATTTCTCAAGCGATCACAGCATTGAAAATATAATTTTTTTAAAAGATTTATTGATTACATATAAGCACACTGTAGCTGTTTTTAGACACCCCAGAAGAGGGCGTCCAGATCACATTACGGATGGTTGTGAGCCACCATGTGGTTGCTGGGATTTGAACTCAGGACTTTCGGAAGAGCAGTCAGTGTTCTTAACCGCTGAGCCATCTCTCCAGCCCGAAAATATAAAAAATGTAAAACCGGTAGGAACTATAAGATCTCTCTGCAAAGGAGGAGACTGTAGATGCCTTTCTGGTTCCCTCTACCCTGCTCTAACCCCACTCAACTCCATGTTTAAGAAACCCCACCTTTTCACTGTGTCATCCTTCCTCTGCCCCTTAGAAGGAGAGGAAGCCAAAATGAGTCAGACCGCAAGTCCAAAGGCAACTCCTCCCTTCATCTCCGAGAAACCTGTGGGTAGCAAGCAAGTCCTTTCGGGGGGGCCACACTTCCCTCTCATGGGGGTCATACATTGGATATCCTACATATTAGGTATTTACATTATGACCCGTAACAGTAGCAAAAGTACAGCTGTTAAGTAGTAGTGAAACTAACTTTATGGTTGGGGGGTCACCATACCACAAGGAACTGTATCAATGGGTCACAGCATCGGGAAGGCTGAGAACCACTCTGTTAGAGCACCAGGTTAGACATGTGACTGCGTATGAACAAAAGCCTCTGCCTAGACACCTGCAGTAAGGTTGCCTTCCCAAGGGGGAATCAACTTAAGATGCCCCAACATGGCATCTCTGCATGTGAGAAAGCAGCTAAGATGAGAAATCAAGATCGACTGCTCCGAGAGACTGCCCCTTGACTTTCTCCCCTGGAGCAAGACCTTTGAGAAGTACACTACCTTCGGCCAGAGAAGATGAATCTGCTGATTAGCTGTAAGATCAAACCTCTAACTGCAGGCTGGTGTTCTTAACACACTGGGGTCAGCAGGGGTAGGTCACAGGCTGTTTTGGAGGCTAGTGTTAATTGACTCTCATGGTGGCTGACTTTAGTTTCACAAAAGTTGAGTTTTAAAATTTATTTATTTATTCACTTTACATACCAGTATCAGGCCCCACCCCTCCCAGTACCCAGGTTGATTTTTTTAAATTGCCCTACAGACTTTCCTACAGGCAATTTTTTAAAAAAGATTTATGTATATGAGGACATTGTTGGTGTCCCTGTTTTTAGTCACACCAGAAGAGGGTATCAGATCCCGATACAGATGGTTGGGACCCACCATGTGGTTGCTAGGAATTGAACTCAGGACTTCTGGGACTGAAGGACCAGAGACAGGGAGAAACACTGTCAAGTTTAACCAAGAGATCACACTATCTCCAATCATGTCCCCTCATGCCTGGCCTCTTCCTCAAACTACACAGACATCCCTGGTCCCGTGGCTTTGGGTCTTATCTCCTTATGAAGACTCTCATCCTGTGTTAGCCTTCTGTTGGATTTATATGCAAATCTATTTGTTGTTATAGGCTCCTCGGGCTATGAAATAAAAGAAGGCCAAGAGAAGAAAGTTCTCTTCCCTCACAACACTGACAATAATGTCTCATCTCTCCACACCTGGTACAAAATGTGGTACACGAAAAACCAAAGGCAAATTTGTAGGGTGAAAACTGGATCCCTTAAACTACTTCTCAAATCGTCTTTGTGATCCACTGGCACCCTCGTCTCATTTTGCACTCTGGAATCTACT
The DNA here is from genome assembly GCA_036184795.1 of Tokudaia tokunoshimensis. Lineage (NCBI taxonomy): Eukaryota > Metazoa > Chordata > Mammalia > Rodentia > Muridae > Tokudaia > Tokudaia tokunoshimensis. The sequence continues at coordinate 30,097,350 of BTHU01000014.1, forward strand.
TCATAATTAATCACCTTTAGTCCCTTCTCCCAGTTCTAAAGCCCAAGGGGACTTTCACCAAGGCAGGTCAGGTAAGGCCCATGATCTTGATGATCAGCTCTGCGGCCCTGCCCTTGGCAACCTCAGAGCCTCTCCTGGCAGTGAGCCACCATGGCTTCCGCTCAGCTTTTCCAACATGCCTTTCTTTGGGCCTTTGCCTCCTCCTCTGACTCCCACCTGGATGCCTTCTTCCAATGTGAGGTGAAATATTGGTTCCTACGTTATATCTAAACAGTCATTACATAGTTAGTAAGGGGGGTTTTGTTTTGTTTTTGTTCTTTGTTTTTGCAAAACAGGTTTCCTCTGATAACACTGCTGGGTGTCCAAACACTCGATTTGTAGATCAGGCTGGCCTTAAACTCAGATATCCCCCTGCCTCTGCCTCCAGAGTGCAGGGATTAAAGGCATGCACCACCACTCCCAGCTAGTTGGCGCTTTCTTTTACCCCGTACTTCTCTTTCATAATACTGACTACTACCTTATTTATTTCAGCCACTCATTAATATGTATATTAGCAAAAGAAATGCTTTATAAAGAATAGAGCTCACTGTAGACACCACGGTTGTGGTTTGGAGAGAGCCCCTCCTAATCTCCCAAGAAGATACATGCTTCTAAAGCTTGGTCCCCAGCTGGTGGCATTGTTGAGAAGTGCTTGGGTTACAAGGGCACTCACTTCAGTTAAGTTAGTTGATGAAGTCACTGAATGACTTATTAGGAGGTGGGGGCCTAGTGAGAGACAGATTACTGAGGGTAGGCTTTTAGAGTGTCCTTGGGACTTCCTGGTAACCACAAGGCAAGTAGCTTTCCTCCCCCATTGCCCTTCCAGAGTCATAGCAATTTATGAATTTCTTCTGAATTCACACCAGCACATGTCTCTTCCTGAGGGATGTGGTTTCAGTGGCATACTTATATAAGTATATAAGTAAAATGTGTAACTAAAATATATAACTAAAATATATACTTTCTATATATTTAGGACAGAAACACCCGTCACATGATGTTGCTTCCTGTTCTGTTTCCCTTCTAACTTTTCTTGTGCTATATTTTATAGCACAAAAGTCTGGTTAAATCTATTGGGTTTTTTTGTCTGTTTGTTTGTTTTTTTACCCCTTCCTTTACGTTTGTTTAGACCTTTGCTTTAAAAGCTGGATGTGCTGTCAATAACTGGCATTTGTGGGTGTGGTTGGAATCTGAGCACATAGCAAATGACCTTCAATAAGTACTTTGGAGTCCGTGTCCAAGGAGACTGTATACTTGTGTGATCTATACAGACAATTTGTCTGATGCCTTCACCCAGAGGGATCAATTTCATTTCTCAAGGAGCTGAGCCTTCCTGATGGAGATGTGAGCAGGAACTTAATGAGCCGGCAGCATCATGAGTCTGCGCATCCCATTCTTGTTGCTCTTAGGAAACGAGCAACCCAGATAGCAACCTTTCCATACATCTCATGAAATGAAATGTAACCCAGATAGCAACCTTTCCACACATCTCATGAAATGAAAGTTTCAAAGTTCTATAGTGCTTTACTTTTCTAAGCAGACTCCGTAAATGGTTTATGAAAACTCAGGCAAATACAGCTTAAATGTCTTATTCTCTGATGAAAGTGTTGACTTAAAAAATGCCCGCAGTTTATTGCGGGTATTTTTATGACACTCTGTCAGATATTAGGAAAAGGTGCTTTCATATCACTTCCTCCTCCCCCCACCTTATCTCTTGCAGGAAAATCTATTTTTTAACTGTATGAAAACAGGATGAGACATTTCATTTCTTTTAAATCCACAGATTGCAGTCCACTATATCAGAACACATGAATCCTAATGAGTTATTGAAATCCTGACCCGGAACACAAAATCAGTCTGCTTTATGATTCAGAGCGGAAGGTAAAGCAAAGGGCACATTGTGCCTGGGTGATCAGGGAGTTCCCTTGGCTTCAGTGGGGCTAAGATCCTAACTGGGTATTTCCAATGCTAATCTCCCGTCTACATTCTAGCTGTCTGCTGAAACCCTTCCACTTGATCTCACACCATGTGTTAATTATGTTACACGAGAAAGATCAATATCTCCACCATTTTCCAATTTCTGATACGATTATGACTTTAGATGTAGTCAGCTTTTGTTCTCACTTTTCCTACTCACTACGGAATCTTATTTATACTTTTATCATTCCTCTCTAAGCCAATACCCCCCTACACACACACAGCTTTCTTCTTCTTCCTCCTCCTTCTCTCCCTTCCTCTCCCCTCCCCCTCCCCCCTCTCTCTGTCCTTTTGAGCCAGCTATGGTCTCACTTAAGCAACCCTGGTTGGCCTGGAACTGTCTACGTAGACAAGGCTGAACTTGAACTCTCAGAGATCCACCTGCCCCTGCCTTCTGAGCTCTGAGATTTCATGTGCCACCAAAGCCACCCATATTTCCCCCTATTTTGCAATAATTTTCTAATTGCACCAGAGTTTAAGAATTGATGAATTCAGAACACAGTGTGGATGCATGTGCATGGTAGCTTTATTGATGACTGTAACAACAATCTAAATGACTATAAACTGAGTAAAAGGAATGGAGTATAGCGCCATAGCATGATGTTCAGTCATCAACCGGATTGAAACACTCTGGTTTTTTCTTTCCTTTCTTTTGCCATGTGAAAAGCTTAATCTGAGTTGTTTTTAAAATCTAAACAAGGGAAATTCAATTTGAAAAATTAAAAAAAATATATATATATCTAAAATTGTATGTGTATGAGTAATTGCCCTGCACATATGTAACTGTGTCACACACATGAACAGTGCCTAAGGTTGACAGAAGAGGGCACCTGAATCCCCAGGATCTGGAGTTAGAGACGGTCTTGAGCCACCAGGTTGATGGTAGGAACTGAATCCGGGTCCTCTGAGAGCAACAAGTGCTTCTGACTGCTGAGGTGTCTCTGCAGTTCCTGGACGAGCCTCGAAGCTTGCACACACACTAGAATTGAGGCTATCGCTCAGCAGTAGAGAGTGTGACGACTGTGCATGGCCACTTGGGCTTAATCCCCTGCGTGCTAAAATTATGATGAAACAAAAAAAATATGAAAGAAGCTAGTCACAAGGGGATGCATGTGTTGTGAGTGGATTTGTGTGATATTCTTGAAAAGGCAAAACTGTGGAGGCTAAGGAGGAAAGGTGGGTATCTGTTTTGTGGGGGGTAGAGGGAATTCTAAAATTAAACAGTGGTGACTGCTGTGGGTTACATACTGAAAAAAACTGAGTCGAATACTCTACAAGTGGAGATTTTGGTAAGTACAGCTCTCAACCCTCATCAAAGAAGCTTGCTTTCTTTTTGCAGACTTACTATGACTGAGCCCCATGACTGGTCAAAACAGAGAAGAAGTGACTACAGGATGTCTGATTGGTACATCTATACCACACCTCCCCCAAATACACACACACACACACACACATTCAGGGCTCAGGGAACATCAGAGAGAGGGGGTAGAAAGATACAAGGATCAGAGGATGAGGATGGCTTCTGTGAGATAGCGTCTTCAAGGCATTACAGGAATTCTCCAACCATAAAATGTCAACAGCAGGATTACCCAAGCAAGACCTGCATAAGGACAGCACCAGTGAACCTGCCCACGCTGACTGGGCCCCACCCCTCCAGTGACTGATGGCTTCTAAGAGAGGGAGAATGAGTTTTCTCCAGGGACCAGCCCTCTGATAGTCATCCAGTTCCAAAGTGTCAGTCCTAAACATGCGAACCAAAGGGCAACAGTAAATGAGTTCAGAAGGAATATATATATATATGTTTGTATATAATATTTAGTATATATAGTATATTATATATAGTGTATTTATATATGATATATTATACATACAAATGTACACATGTAATATGCATATAAGTAATAATGATAGAAGAAAGGGTTATGAACTTGAGAGGGATTCAGGCAAGGCACATGAGGAGATGGAGGTAGGAGGGAGAGGAGGAAATAATTTAAACATTCATGTAAAACTTATGAGAACTTAGATGCTACAGTACAGGTGTGGCCGGAAAGAACAAACACATACATTGGCCTCAAGTAAAAATTAAAAGCCTTCTTCAAAAGGCGATGAGAAGAGGGGCTTAGGAGATGGCTCAGTTAGTAAAACGCTTGCCGCATAAGTCTGAGGCCCTGAGTTCCCAGAGCCCACATAACAAAAGCAGTGATGCACACCTGTGATACTGGCGCTGTGAAGGCTAAGGCACCAGCGGCTTTGAAGCTCCCTGCCCAGCCAGCCTAGAGAAATTATTGAGCTCCAGGGTCAGTGAAAGATGCTGTTTCAAAGAAACCGGTGAAGAGCAAATGAGGAAAAAACACTTGTTGATCATAGTCTCTGACACATGTGCTCACACCTGCACACACACGTGTGCACACACATGAACATATGTGTACATACACATGCACACAGAGAGTCAATGGTAAGAGAATGAAATGATAAATCATAAACTAGGAGGACATACTTCCAGTTCCCAAATCTAATTAATTTTGTAGCCCACATATATTTCAAAGCCCCACATTCAAAAATAAGAAAATAACCCAACTAAAAACGGGGAAAGGTTTGAGCAAACACATGATTAAGGTGCACACACAAATAAATAAAGACTACATACTGGGTGTGACAGATGTGGAGGAGGGGAAATTCATATACTGTTTTGAGAATGCTACTTTAGAAAATACTGAGGTCGTTACTTAAAAAGCTAAACATAGATCTGTCCTACCATGCGATCCAGCCATCTCACTCCTAGGTATTAAGTCAAGAGAAATAAAAACATACCCAACAGAAATGACTCAAAGGAGAAGGTTTCAATAGCTTTGAAAGGAAAACAATCCAAAAGTCTGTCAATAAGTTCACAAACAGGCTAGTTTGTCCATATTAATAGAACTCTACACGGCAATAAAAAGAACTGAACTATTGTATATGAGGATGCATTGGTCACTCTGAGGTATTCAAATTAACACATGAGTTAGAGAAGGCGCACACAAGAGAGAATGGCTGATCAGTGCGGACTTACATGATTTCTTCATCTATAATTCTAGAAAACAGAAGTTCATCTTTAGTGGCAGGTGGATGTTAGAGGTTGCATAAGGTGAGGTGCACCAGAGGAGTAATGGAAGGAGTGAGGAAGAGGGTTACACATCCCTACTGTTGGACAGTGAGCTCAGTTTCCATTTCTCTCTCTGTTTCTAACCGATTACAACTTTTTATTTAACTTGGCAGCATGGATATCTTCTACAGGGACCACTCATTCATTCACTCAGTACACGAAATAGAACTTTTTATATTTGCATCCATTTTACAAACAAGCAATTTGATTCATCAATATCTGTTGAGTACCTACTACCGGCCATGTGTTGTGTTGCATGCTGGTCATGGATTATTGGGTGATATCCAGTTGGCCTGGCCCTGTAGCACTCAGGAAAATATCCATGCTGTCATGTTAAATAAGGAGCCAGAACATCAATTGATCAACCCATCAATCAATCCGTCCTTGTGTAACTGTGTCTGTGGATTTATACCTATATAAAAGACACTCCTTGACTGATGGGAGTTATTTCCCTAAAGATTTATCAGCAGTTGGAAATAACTCAAGTTGAAAGCACATTTGGTAGCTAAATACCCATAGCTGAGCCCAGTCCTGCCTGAAAGCGTTCAGATCCCTTACATTAGCCTACAGATTTATAGTAAAGTACTGGATACTTCACACGATTGGATGAATTCTGTACTAAGAAAGAGAAAGAAGCAAGCGGTGTCTGTGTGCGCCACAATATGAAACAGAGACTAAGTGGGTCAGAGGTTGGGGATTGTGTAAGGTTAAAAGATCTTGATAGGAAAGGATCGGAAGTTTAAGAGTCGTTGTCTTTGGGATCAGCTGGCAAATTGTCTTCCTTTTCTCCATTTTCTAGGACCATTGGCCAAATTAAAATTTTTCATCCGTCTTTATATGAATGCCCAAGACACAGCGTTGATGGTAGCTCTGGTGTCCACACACTGACACATACTGCATGACCAATGCAGAGCTCTGCATCACACAACTGAGTGCATGCTGTTGTGTTCTCTGTACTGTCGCACACTCACTCCAAGTCAGAATGGAAAGGCATCATTCTTACGAACTTCAATTTGAAAACGGTACATGGAAAAAATGTATATGAGAGGCCAAGCTTAGCCCTCTGAGACAGATCCTCAGAGGTGAGAGTCCTTCAGAATCACTGTTTGAAGACTAGGAATGGTGGTGCACACCCTTCATCATCATCATTACCACCATCATCACCATCATCATTGTCGTTGACGTCATTATCACATGCACGCGCACACACACACACACACACACACACACACACACACACACAAAGAAAAGAAACCCTGTTGAAGTTGGGCATTCTGTCCCACACCTGTTACCCCAGCCCTTACCATGACTTCAAGGCCAACCTGGGCTACAGAGTGAGATGTCTCAAAACCCTGAAAGAAAGAAGGTCACTGTTTGAAAGTCACTCATTATGTAGAAAAAGCTGTGGTAGGGCCATGAGGCGAGAATGTGCAGAGTCAAACCTTCTAATCATGACTTGATCTCTTCCAACACTCCGATGCCTTTCGAATGGGCTTTTCAAATGTCTCTCCCATTACACAAGTAATGTCTTGTGCCCCTGTGTCCCCATACAGGCCAGCGGAGCTCAGAACATCCTGTCAACAGAGTAACTGATACACACCTGTAATTTGCACGGAAAAGGCCAGATTCTCACCAAGTTGCACACAGAAAAAGCCACCCATGCTTCTCATCTAGGAAGCTAGGGGGCATTTCTGTCTCCATACTCAGTCTCCTTAGCTGGAGTCAAGTGGCAGAAAGAAGAGTGAGACGTGAAAACTGGGGGGGAGGGGGGGAGGGGGGGAGGGGTGTGTGAATGTGGCTCAGTGGTTAAGAGCACTGACTGCTCTTCCAGAGGTCCTAAGTTCAATTTCCAGCAACCACATGGTGGCTCACAACCATCTGTAATGGGATCTGATGCCCTCTTCTGATGGGTCTGAAGGCAGCTACAGTGTACTCATATACATAAAATAAATAATTTGAAAAAAAAAGCTGTGAAAACCAAAGCTATTTAGGGGTGCAAAGTGAACTTAAAATATAAAGCTGGAAGGAACCCTGTATTAAAAGTTCCTACCCACAGCATTTAATGTGGTACGCAGACGCGGGGCAAAGCGGACTGTTTTAAACCTTAAAGGAAAGATAAAAGATGTGAAGAAATATTAAGCAGTAGATTTGTGTGATACAGACAAACACAGAGGAGATATTTTTTATTGCTAACTTGTCGCTTTTGCTCTAAGTTGCATTTCCTGTCATGATAAAGACTCTTAAGGCTGAGGGGTGAAGTAAGGCATCTAGGGGAGCTTGAAGCCATCCAGAGGCATCTGAAGAGAGAGAGAAGCTAAAACAAGCCCATGGGCTGCGTGCATCACACACCTTATCTCTGACTGAGTCTCTGAAAAGGTCGCCTTTCCCTAAATTCACAAAACTCTCTGCAGTTCATATTGATGTTCGCAATATGATTATGAAAGCATCTGTGTCAGTAAATGTCCACCCTGCTGTATACACAGGGTAGCTTCCCTGTAGGTTTTCATTGTGTCTGAGGTACTCTCAACTGGCGGTTCACGTACGGCATGAACCGAGAAGGAGGCATTCTCTCAGTCACACGGTTCTCAGTTCATGAGGGCTACTACAAGAAAACACCTATGGACTGGGTGATGTCTGAACAATGTAAATGTGGTTCTTACAGGGGCAGAGACTGCCTCACATGTCCTAACACATAAATGTGTTGACTGAGGTTTGCACTTCCCAGTTCAAGATTGAGATGCCAGAAAAACTGGTGTCTTTGTGGGTCCCCTTCTTCACAGATGAGCCTTCATACGGTCATAAAAGAAATAAACTCTATTCCTCACAAGAAGACAAAGGACAAAAGGTCCCAGGGAGTGTAGTCCACGCCCTTGGTAGCAGTGTGGTTTCCACTCGAGGGCGTGGAACCTTCCTGACCTGGTCACTTCCAATGGACTCTGCCTTGAACCCCAAGGTCCACAGCTTCTGAAGCAAGCACAGAGAATGAGCTTGAGCAAGCTGCCTCGGCTGGTCTAGCCCAGACACCTTGCCTTGTTTACACCTCTGAGTGGTCTCCATCACTGCTGCTGAACTATCAAGGCCGTCTCCCAACTCCGAGGAGAACCTTAGCTATGACTTTCAACCATGTGTCATGTCTCTTCTTGTTTTACCCTCAGCACATCTCCATGACATGTACCTTGTCATTTGATAGAAAAGGAAACTTCTGTATGGAAATGTTAAATAGACTTCATATCTCATGTTTAATAAGTAGTAGGGATCAAACAGAAACCCTGAACTTGGGGGTTTTTAGTCTATGACTCTTCTATGACAGTATAAGACCCAAATGTCTCCCACTGTCCTCTGGATCATTCTCCAGCCTCGGGGTGGGTTCTCTATCCTCCATCTTTGAGAGTTTGGCTGGCTTCTCAAGTGTTGGTAATGAGGTCTAGGGAGTCGACTCAGCGGTTAAAGACTTGACTCATAAATATCAGGACCCAAGTTCAGATCTGAGAATCCATGTAGATGCTGGGGGAGGATTTCAGGAGGAGAGAGACACTCGCCTGGCTGATTTTAGTCACCAATGGTAAAGGAGATAAGATCCCCAGAGCAAGCTGGCCTGCAAGAATAGCCATGTGGACTCACTCTGGTTTTGACTGAGAGACCCTGCCTCAGGAATAGCACAGATAGAAGAGTAATTGGAGACAACCAACATCAGCCTTAGGCCTCCACAGGCATGCACACACAAGTGCATGAACACATACACCAAGAACCTTATATGGGATATACATATTCCATTCCTTGTCCCCCACGGCTCAGGGACCTGGGGAAGAGGGATGGATTATAAGAGTTGGATATTATAGGAGGTTGTAGATAACACCTAGGAAGGAAACAGTGTTTCCAGACACAACATGGCCGTTGCACACATGGAATCACAATTGTGTTAGTGTGAACAAGGCCAGCATGAGTGTTGAGATAAAATCCCAGAAGAGAGCAGGGAAGGTAGGCACCAAATCCCACTCCTGGCTGAGGAGCTGTTGGCCTTTGAGAGTTGTTGGGAGAGCGACCCCTGGTAGGCTGACCACATGCCAGAACAGTCCTGACTCCCAAGGCCAGTTGAGCAACCCAAATGGATTTAATGGGATACCAATAAGACAACGATAACTGTTGGGTAGAAAAGTTGGGTAGAAAGGAATGAAAGCATGGTTATGGGAGGAGTTAATGAGAAAGACTGTGTTTCAGAGCATAAAAAAAACTGTTTAAAAAGGAAAAAATAAAAACAGCACACAGGGAAAGGGAAAAGTATATATAATTCCCATCCAAGAGTAACAAATGTCTGAATTGCATATTTTAATATTTCTATTTAATAAATATACTTGGCACTAAGCCACACTTGCATATTCATTTGTTAAACTGTATTGGTTAAATCATCTAATGTTTAATTGTTCACCGTGTTGAAGTCTTGTTTCTGTTTGAAGATTAAATTTCATTCTAGAAAAGGGAGGTCTCTTACCTACACGTGAACATGTGCTGGCTTGTGACACAGAATAGGTCACCAGCAACACAAGTCCCAGAAATTTGTTTAGATTTCAACACAGAGCTTAGTAATCACTGAGGATGGGGTCACTGACATGCGTGGATTATGATGAGACGGAGTGTCAGTGTTTGAGCATGTAGGGGTACCAGGCTCAGGGCTGGGTACAGGCCAAGGTTGCAAGCTCTGAACTTGGCGGCCATTCTTCTTATGTATTTCTTGCTTAAGAAAGAAAATTAGCTTCAATGCTGGGCCTTCATTGAACTCCAGGTGGAGATGAGTTAGTTAGTTCCTAAGGGACAGGAAGGGGGAAGGGGAAGACTAATATTTAAAAAGAGGTAACCAGGAAGATCACTGATGGATTCTGACTTGAAAATAGAAGCCAGTCACCTTCCATAAGGCAATGTGTGTGGGTGAGACACAATATACCTGACTGACAATGGGAAATACCACTTATTTCAGAATTTCTCTTTTTTTCTCTTCCAGACAGGATGCATCTGTGCAGCCTTGGCCGTCCTGGAACTCACTCTGTAGAGCACGCTAGCCACAACCTCAGAAATGTGCTTGCCTCTGCCTGTAGCGTGCTGGAATTAAAGGTGTGCGCCACCACCACCGGTCCCACATAATTATCTTTAAGAGAGTCTGTATTGCTTTTGTTTTTGTACATAAGGTTTTATCAGAACAGGGATACACCCATTTGTTTAAGTGGTAACTATGGATGTTTATGTACTACAAATTGCCCAAGAGTCTCCGCTGAGTCCATGAATCATTCAAAGCTAGTAGTTCTGTGGCCCTTTACTAAAGTTGGCAGCTCTCTGCTGCAAAGGTGCTTTTCATAAGCTGGCCACAAAGGAAAAGCAAGGCCAGAAGCTATTAGTAGATTCAGAAAGGCTGAAAAGTTCCCTTTGTTACCAAAGACATCGCTGTAGCTCACGGTCTCGTCACTTAACAATTCTGTCCAAGAGGGTCTGTCTGTGAAGCTGTGATTCTCTTCCTTGTTCTTGTGGCCTGGCTCTGAATTTGTCAAGCCCTTAAGCACCAAGTCTGGCTATGGTTATCCCCTAAGCTCATCTGCAGAAGAAATTCAATGGGTAGAAAAAGAGAATGAGCTGTTTATACAACTATGTGGGAAGTTACTATAATCATCCAGGCGAACAGGAACGAGCTTCAGGCTCTCTTTTCAGTGCTATAGACTGAACCCAGGGCCTTGTGCATGCTAGGCAAGTGTTCTAGCACTAAAATGTGTGTGTGTGTGTGTGTGTGTGTGTGTGTATAGACATAGACATAGACATATACAGCTCTAGTTAATGGGGCCTTGGGGAAATGACTAGATTATGACAGATGAGAGATTTGATTAATCCCCTGAGGATTCAAAAGTTGATCAAATTGTTGGGAGGTGGGGCCTGGTTGGCAGAAGCAGGTTCTTAGAGGCGTGTTTTCAGGAGGATCCTGAGAGCTGAGCCCCTTTCCATCCCCTCATCTTCCTGGATATTATATGGGTATATCCAATCTGTTACAGCCTCTCTGGCAGGACACTCCACTTTCTCTCGGCTCTGAAGCAACAGATTCAGCCAACACTGGCTTGAAACCTCTGAAGCCACAAGCCAAAAATGGATCGTTCCTTTTTTAAAAGTTATTTCTCTCTTAGGTAAATTGTTCCTGCCACAGACACAAAAGTCTCAACTGACACAATCGCTCACACTATGAGCCATGTTTAATGGAGAGTTTTAAAACTCTTCTTGATATAGGATGTAGACAACAATCTCAGTATTCTGCTGACTCAAAATCATCACAATGAAATGTAGTGTACCATAGGCTTCTGAGGCCATTAAAGGATGCTAATTGAACAGGCTAATGAGCAAGAATTCATTATATGTGTGTGTGTGTGTGTGTGTGTGTGTGTGTGTGTGTGTATGATTCTCTTCTCTCCTCCTCAGGAGCCATTATGCATTGAGATACCAGAAACAAAAAAATCTAAAGCAAACATGAAGCTCTTCTCTAAACCTCTGGATGTCCCCTCAAATGCCCATTTAATGGGATGGATTGATCAAATTTAATTATTCAATTATTAAATATCCACAATATGCCTCTGTCGGGCCAGTTATGCTGTTGGTTTCAATGAATCAATAATCACCCATCATTAGCAATGGTTTCTACCTTTTTATTTTATTTGTGTGTATATGCGTGTATGTGTGCATGCACATACATGGGCATGCATTTGCCACAAGTAGTGTGTGGAGGTCAGAAGATAACTTTGGAGAGTTGGTTTTCTCCTTCCGCCATGGGTCCCAAGAACTGAATTTAATTGGGCCATCCTGCTGGATGAGCTTCTTCTCCTTAAAACAGGATTCTAAGGCGATGTGACTGCATGCAAATCAGAAGGCTCACCCGGTAGCTTCAGGTGGAGCCACGTTGCTCTCTGAAAACTACCGCACAAAGTATTTCATCTTGAAGAGCTCAACTCACACTCGCCCTTTGGCTTCGGATAATACAGAACAATAGCTAAACGGACAAGGAAAGAGTTTGTGAGTAGTCAGAAAAGGACTCCCCTAGCCAGGATCTGGCCATTGGCACCAGCCTGAAGAGGAGGTGGTTTCAGAAAGTGAGTTCCAGCTGAAACTGGGGACATCCCTGTATTACACAGCTTATTTTGCAGACACGCTTCATAACTCATAATATTCTGATGAGGATGCACTCCCTGTCCAGGAAGATGTCAAGTTATCTGTGCATTCCCCTGCTTTACTAGTTCGTCACCCCCATCTCAGTATTCCGATGATGAACTAAAGAAAGTACAGGGGAATTTTTTTTAACCTAACCATTTATAAGTCCTTTTTCCTTGTAAGAGGATTGTCTTGAGACTCAAAATCAAGCATAATGCACAATAAAAACTAGAGCTGGAGGGGAAGGAGGTGGGGATGGAGGAGGAGGAGGAGGAGAGGGAGGAGGAGGAACAAAATCAAAGACAAATGCTGATAGAACACGGTGGCCAGAACTTAGGAGTCTGAGATGAGAGAATCACTTGAAACCAGGAGTGGAAGACCAGTCTAGGCAATTCAAACATATATGAATGACCAGGCTAGCAAGACCCCATTTCAACAATGGGAAAAGGGGGAGAGTTTCAAGATGAAGAAAACATAGAAGAAAAAATATTTGAAGAAGATAGATACCTATACTTCGGACATTACCCATGCGGAGAGTCATGAAATGAAAAGCTGTGTACTTTATGTTCTTACAGGAATAAGAGCATGAGCCAGTTGTAGTGGCTCATGGCGCTAATCCCAGCACATGGAAGGCTGGGGCAGGAGTACAGCCATGAGTCCAAGGACAATCTGGGTCACAGAGTAAGACCCTGATTCTAGAAATAATACAACAACAATGACATGAAGACCCTTAGGAGGAGACTGAGGGGATGGTCTAAAGCTTGAAAGCCCACGACACCCAACCTCCACCTGACCTGACACCAACTACGGACAGCTGGTCCCATCCCACAGCAAAGGAGAAGTAAAGTGTTAGTTGGCTGACCTGGGTTTAAGCCTATAGTGGTTCTATGGTAAACTGCTCCTAGTAACTGAAAACATACATGTTTGAACCAGGATTACTCATAGACTTAGTTAACACAACTAGAATAAATTAGACGTGTAAAAGACTGAATTACACTGGATTCAGCCTTCAGTATTTGCCAGCAATGTGTAGAAAGCTCAAGAGGGTTAACTGAAAAACTACCGCCGTAGAGAAGTTAGTGGGTCTGATGGGGTATGAACCGGTGGCTTCCACAAACATCCACAGACGATTATCATGGAAGAAAAGACCTCAATGATTATGCCACCCAACAGAATCAAACAGCTTAATAGAAGCATGAAGAAAACTTTAAGACAGCCAGCTCATGGTGGGATGTGCCCATCATCTCAACACGCAGATGGTCGAGGTGGGAGGGCTGCTTACACAAGTTCAAAACCAACACAGGCAAGTCAACCAACAAATGAACTATCAAATGCCTGGTCTTTAATAAAAATGTTTCGAAGACCATAAACACCTTATTCTTCTTAAGATGGAAGTAAACTCTAATTCAAATTAAAATAATAAGGAGAAAAGCTCTTAAAAGAAAAAGTAGGGGAAATCATCTGTTTTAGTTAGGGTTTCATTGCTTTGAAGAGACACCACGTCCAAGGCAACTCTTATAAAGGCAAACATTTAATTGGGGCTGGCTTACAGTTTCAGAGGTTCAGTCCATTATCATCATAGCAGGAAACATGGCATTGTGCAGGCAGATATGGTGCTGGAGAAGCCAAGAGTTCTACATCTTGATCCAAAGGCAGCCAGGAGGAGTCTCTCATCTGCACCAGGCAGAGCCTGCGTATAGGAGGCCTCAAAGCCCACCTACACAGTGACATACTTTCTACAACAAAGCCACACCTCCTCTAATAAGGCCATGCCTCCTAATAGTGTCACTCCCCGTGAGCAAGCATTCAAACACATGAATTGGTGAGGGCCAAAGCTATTCAACCACCAAACCACCCTATCAGAAATTAGGATGCTTTATAAACCCCAATAATTAAAACAATATAAAAAGTTAGACAAATAGGCAGATTAACGGAATAGAATAGAAAGCCTGGAAAATAGGCTGAGTACATTGGTAAATCAGTATGTGATAAAAATGGCATCTTCAATCATCAGAGAGTTAGACTCCTGAGCAAATGGAACAGCAGGAGGATACACACACACACACACACACACACACACACACACACACACAAATACATGAGGGAACCTACCTAGTATTACTTGTCCCATAATGGAAGAACAATCACCAATGAGCCAGTCTTTAAAAAAAAGTCTAAATCTGATAGCACTTCAATCACTGCCAAATACATAGGGCAGAAGAACATATAAACCACCACATAGACAGACAACTAGCAAAACTCAGGCTGTATGTGGCCCAACAGAACAAACTCATGGTATTATACAGAAAAAAGAAAAAGGAGAGAGACAGAGGGCAGACTTCTAGATAGATAGTTCTGGCACTCACTGAAAGGCAACCACACCTCATAATTTTTCTCCTCTCCAAGATGATCCTGTTTTTAGTTTTACGTAAATTTTTTTCTAGAGATTGTTAAACTAATTTACAAGGAAATACCAACCTATGTGTGTGCAGGACATGCCGTGTTTGCTGTTTTTCTCTGGACTCCTGTAGCTGGTCACCACTGCGCATTCCCAACCACAGCCTTGCACCCTCCCAGCCACACCCACGTGGCTGCAGGTGTGAACTGGTGGGCCTTTAAAAAGGTCACGTCACTCAGCATCTCCTCTTACCTACAGGATCAAGCGCAACTCTCCGACACTCAGTCTCCTCATGAGTTAGCTCTAATCTGCAGCCTTCCAGGGTCTAGCCTACCACCCTTAGAACAAATCCTACACCAGGCATGCTGGATTACCAGCTAGATTTTCTAAGACGCAAAGCACTTTCTTCTTTGTCCAAGGCTATCCTTTTGCCTGGAATTTCTTTTCAGCCCTTTGTTTACTGTTTTGTTTTCTAACTGTCCTTAAAGGCACAGCTAACAGGTCCTTTCAGAATCCTGCCCTCACCTCCCACAGGTCACCTACCATGGGTCACTCTTCCCAGTCCCCACCCCAAGGGTCATGCGTGTTCTAAGAATGAGATTTCAAAAAACAATAGTAAAAACCAAGATTGGGAGAAACACATTTATCAGTTTATCTTCATCCCCGAAGGTCTTTGAAATAAGCATCTTGTATGGTGTACTCTCCACACCAAGAGCTCCCCTGAGGCCTGTCTCCTTCCTCCAACAGAGGTCAGCAGGCTGACTCCAGGTAACAACGAATTGCCCTTTGGTGTGTGTACCATCTAGCCCCCACTGTCTGTTTCTCAGTGACGCCTGGATTTGGAGAGCCAGGAAATGGCCTCAGTAGCAAAGGCCTTCCTATCTAAACTGCTACGTTCACCACCCAGGAAGCCTTCTCAGTTGTTGTTACGTGAATGAAGATGTCTCTGAGCTTATGGGGATGCTTTCTGTCTGTAGAGATACACTCATCAAGTGACTGTGACACGGGTGGCTGCCGATCAAAGTGTGGACAAGCAGGAGCTCTGTGATTAGCCTCCTAGTCCAGCATCCCGCCTGTACGCCAAGAGGTGGGCTGCAGGCTCCTTTAATCTGCTCCCCGCTTTTCCTCTTTCAGTCACAAATAATCTCCCCCATCTTTCCCTGAATTCTTTCAACAGTTCCTCATATTTCCTTCTCGGCATGCCAGGCGGTCACTCGTGTTTTCACAGGCGAAAACAGACTGACCTTTACCCAACGCCTTTCACAGCTTTTTACACTTGAGCACTGACCTACTACTGAACTACTATCTGTCACCCTCATACCTACTGGGTAATCGTGACCTTGCAGGACTGTGGGCTGCACACACCTGAGCTCAATACCCACACTGCACAGTCAAGAGGAAAAGGAGTATACTTGTCCATTATCACATTAATTGACTGCAGAACCTTGGCCACAGCCTGTTTCCTTAACATCCGGCTCATGGCAACTGGCTACTTCTTTCCTGCCACTTGCTTCTGCCTTGATCTTAGACACGGCTTTCATGTCAGGTTCCCTGAGCTTTCAAATAAAAGAGTTTTCTGAATCCAGGAGACCTTCTTGATTCATCTTCATGCTCCCTCTTGCAACAGGGAGCAGAGATGGCAGGAAGACCCCTGTTATTCACCTACCACTCAGAGGATTCGGAAGTAACCCACCACTGATGCTTTCATAGTGTCTTATGTTCAGAATGCTGTATTCGGGGCAATCAAGGTTAAAAGGTAGGCCAGGCTCCACTGCAATGGCTTGGCCAAGTACCAGCAAGAGTGGCAGATTCATTGTTCTGCGTTATAGCCAAAAATAAATGAAAGAGACAATACTATTATGAAATGTTCTTGAGATTCCACATGCATTTTTATCCAAAAGCTTTGTAGGGCACAAATTATTGTTGGCTGTTATAAGAAGAAAAGTCTCAAATATTCAAACAACACCAGTCATGGGGTTGACCTGCATCTCCCTTAAGCCCAGCAAAAAGATGTATTGGACTCTGCACATTTAAACTCTGATTGTGACTTTATATGGAGGCAGGGTCATTATAGCAGCTATCAAGTTAAAATGTGGTCATCCAGGTAGGCTGTAATCCAATATAACCGATGCCCTTGTAAAAAGACGGAATTTGGACTCAGGCACAAACAGAGGAAGATAATGTGGGTCCCTAAGGAGAGAGCATCGTTTAAAGGCCAACAACACCTGCTGCTGCCAGAAGCTCAGAAGGAGACAGACGTTGAGTCTCCCTTTCAGAACTCTGAAGGGATCGGTGCTTCAGACACCTCCATTTTCAACCTCTAGCCTCCAGAATTGAGAGATAGGTGATTTCTGCTGCCTAGTGGGTGGGACTTAAGTTAGAGCACCCTAGGAAACTAACACAATGGCCTCCAGTAGCCTCCAGCCAGAAGTACCAGGGACCCACTCCTGGTTAAGAGGAACTGTGCCTCTGTTAAAAGGAAAAAGTCTGGTCTTGCTTATTGCAGAAAATACATGTAAGGAGCCCATTCACTTCAGAATTCTTTCCTTGTTCCTGTAAAAACCAATTTAAATGACAATTCTCTCCCAGCACTATTTTGCCAAGCTAGGGAATAGAAAGTAGACATTCATGGGTTTGTACATCACATGCACGCGCGCGCACACGCACACACACACACACACACACACACACACACACTAGGTCTTGAATAGGTCGGAAGTTCCCATAGTTACTGGGGCTGATTCCAGCTGATTCTTGTCAGCTTAGCAGATAAGACTGGAACAGCTGCTTCTTCCATACACAGCATTGTCTTAAAAAGATGCTCAGAGTGAATTACAATTAGATTACAGAGCTGTCAAGGAGGGTTATAATTACAGCATTGATTCACCACATTTACAAGGCAGACGTATACAAAAGGGAATGAAAGCTGAAGGTGAGGCAAGAAAGCCACGTCACTTACCTCAGCGGGAAATCTGACAGGGGGGCGAGGGGAAGCGCCTCAGTCATCAGGCGAGAGGAGCCCCTTGCCATCAACAGCTAGGCTTTGTGTCCAGGAGCTAGAGGACAAGATCTGGTGGCAACCCCTCTCCTTCACAGTTGGGAGAGGAGGGCCAGCAAGATTGCCATGGCTCACCCACACCTACAGACAAGCAAGGGAGGAACTGAGGCCGAGCTAAGGCGGCTCCTGTCAGGACGGCCAAGCTTGGCCCTTGCTTTGGCCTCATCTATAAGAGCATATTAATTTACTCAGCAGCTGTTTGTCATGCAGCGCCGAGGAAGGCTGGAAACCGTCTCGCTTCTGCTAAATGGCACAAGGACAAGAGAAGAAGAGTTCCCACGGCCAGTTATGCTGGTCAGCTCCCTTACTAATCAATAATGCATTTAGCACCATGGGAGGAGTGACAGAACCCACTCAGCCCCCTCCAACCTCGGTACCCCACAGATAAATTGAAGATAGCAATGTTTATGCAGTGAGAGAACTCCTTGAAGGATAATGATTTCGACAGCTAGTCGGACTCCCATCTGAGGATTCGATGAAGCAAGAGATACCTACTGTGCTCCTTGTATATGTCAGATGCTATGCTAGAGAGGAATACAGAGGAAGTCTGGTGTAGATGTGTTTCCCAAGAGATCACAGTTCTTTTGAAAAGGTAGGGCACACAGAAAGAGAACGTAAGATGACACCTCCCCACACACACAAATGATAATCGCTAATTCAGTTATATATGTAAATGCAGTAGACTTAATGTTTATGTGCCTCCCAAATTCACAGGCTAAAATCCCAACCCAAGTCATGTCCGCATAATGGTATTAAAAGATGGAGCTTTGTGTGGGTGACTGTGTGGAGGGAACCCCCGTGAATGGGATTAGGACCAATACAAGAAGGACCAGAGAGAGAGAGTCCTCATCTATTTCAGCATTCAAGGTTACAAAAAAGAGGCATCTCTGTGAGGACAGGGGTTCTTTTCAGACATGGCATATGTCAGCATCCTCATCTTTAACTTCTCAGCATCCAGAGCCTGGAGAAATAAACAAGACACCAGTCTATGATGTCTTCCTTTGGCCGTCTAAATGGACTAGGACAGGAAGACACACTGGAGGGAAGCTGCCTGATTCAATCTAGCATCTTATCCCTTCCTTCCTAAATGGGACTATGTAAAGTGCTTTCTGTTTGTTTGTTTGTTTTTTTTAATCATCTTCAGGTTTACTTGTTTTCTTTCTCCTAAAAATATACCCTACTATCCCATTCCATTATCTTTCCTTACCACCAGCCAGTGGTATCTCCATCACAAAAACTTCCTCTCCCAGAATACAGTGAAAAGCTCCAACTCCGCCCCCTAATTCTAAGTATTGCTTCATTATAGTGGAATGAATCTCTGGGAGAAAAGAAAAACATCTCTAACAGTGTCACCTATGATAAAATCGACTACAGGGTTTTCCTTCATTCTTCTTCTCTTCTGTGACCTGGGCAGACAGCACTCACAGCTGGCTGTATCCCTCTTTCCTTGCCTATGGTGATATATGCCCTGGTCTCCTCCCCTGTAGTAATATATGTCCCCGTCTCCTTCTCTGTAACCCACCTAAGACAGTATCAACACTGTTCCCAACACTGATTGTGAAGTGGAGGCCATTTGCATTTAAGGTCAGACTTTGGTTCTAACTAGGAAGATAATTGCATCATTCACACTCACTGTTCTGGACTGAAAATGTAACGGGCAAAATCTGATCTCAGAGATAACTGTGTCTGGATTGACAGCTGCTCCAGTATCCATCTATCCACCATTGCTTTCCTCAGGGAAGCCGAGCTCTGTGCGATGTAACCAGGTACCCTGCTGTGCCTTATAAAGTTCACCGCTGAGTGAACTTTGTGAAGCTCATGCAATACTAGACCAATCCAGAAGATGTGCTCAAAGGGAAGGCAGGTGTTATTCATCCCTTCCCTCCATCTGGCTGCCCTCAAACATGGTCATGGTAGCAGCCACCTGGAACCAGTCTCATACGTCCCATGAGTAGAGCCATTACAATGCCCCTGAGCCACCTACTCCTGAGCTGTTAGAAGAGACAGAAAGTTCTGTGCTTTTATATTACATTTTTTGGGGTGTGGGTGGGTAGTGAGGTTCTCAGCTTTCTACGGCCAGGCTTATTCACTAAAAGATAAATTTGAGTTGTATTTTCATTGACTTATGAGATCCCATTCCTTTGTCAGAAAACAACAGCACAGAAGAGGTCAATGACATTTCCAAATTTAAAAAAAATCAAAGAAAAAATTTTTTACTCAATCTTAGATACTTAATGGTGAGAATATCACATTTCTATAGGGTATAGAGATACACACTCACCCTTATCATATAGTATCTTTGCAAGTCCATCTATTCACAAACAAGCACTAAATTCATAGAGACAAAACTGGGCAGGAGGATTACCAAGTCTGTCTCAAAACCACAGGCTCAAGATTTCTGCCATCAGAAATAGGACACAAACCTGAGGATCTAGACAGGTTGATAAAAGTGAGTCGAGTTTAATATAATAGTGAGTAGACTTTTTAAGTCCAAGCCCAACATCAATACGTGTGTGTATACACACACACACACACACACACACACACACCCATGCTTGTAGTCAAGATACTTAAACAGCTTGTAAGACAATTTAGGAATGAAAAGATAGCTCAGTTGGTTAAACACCTATTGTACAAACGTGAGGACCCAAGTTCAGATCCCCAGAACCCAAGTAAAAAGCCATATGTGATAATGTACACCCATAACTCCAACACTGGAGGAAGGAGCAGAGATAAGAATATCTCTGAAGCTCAGTGGCTGGCCAGCCTTGCCTAGTTGGTGTGCTTTGGGTTCAATGAGACACTCTGTCTTGTAGTGACAATTTTGGAGTTTTGGTTTCTTTAAAAAAAACAACACAGAAATATTATAAGAACACATTTTCATTTTAATCCCAGGTGTGGTGGGATATGGGCTGCTTCAGATTGTCCACAGCAGCTGACCGTGATTTGCCTCGGGCTTTGGTTGGGGTGTGATTTTGCCAGCTGCAGATAGTTTCTGTGGTTGTGCGACATTTGGAATTCTGGGACTTTTCAGAGGGTATAGAAATGCTAGGGCCCCCAAGAGGTTGGTGGTTGTTGTTGGATGCTGTTGGTTGAGGTTTGTTACGTAGCTATACACAAAGAAGAAACAACAAGAAGAAATTTAGATATCCCAATGGCAAAGATCAAACTTGCCCCAAGGAACTTGATGCCCCTAATCAGCAGGAAGTCATCTAATGATAACTGCCCACTTTGAAAACCCCCCACTTTATTCAGGGATCTCCTTTTCTCTCCTCTTTTTTCTCTTATCTAGGGTTGGGGGTTGAAAGGGTGGAAGAAAAAAGAACCCACAAAGTAGCAAAGACAGCAATACTGTCTCAAAAAAAGGAAAAATGTGGAAAGGGAGCAAAGCCAACCAAAGTGGATTTGTGGTCACACATGCACACACTGCATTAGCAAAGACACACAAACACATACAACACTAAACACTACACACACACACACACACACAATCATAAAAATAAATCCATGGTTTTATAGTAATCGTCGTTTTTGATGACTGAGAGTCCATTGAACCATATCCCAGTAGTCCCTGTCTGTCACAAGAACAGGACTTTTTTCGACTTGTTACTCTCACACGATTCACAGAAATGCACATGGGGTTTAAAGGGTCAATGTGAATAGGACTCCTAAAAAACTTTCTGGGTAGGGAATTATTAATTTTTGGTGTCTGTGGGCAGCAAATTGAGCCTGATGTTGTTTTACTCTTAAAAGTCGGATCTAGTTAAAAATAAGACACACAGAGAACCTGGTTCCTCATTTGTTTGCTTTGCCTCGGCCCTCATCCTTCTCTGACTTTTCATAAGGAGAGCTCATGGGGAATGACCAAAGAGCACAGGATTATAATGGGCCACTCTCATTGACGTGTAAACACGTCATTACATTCCTTTCTTTGAGCTGAGTGGTGGTGGGGTATCCCTTTAACCCCAGCACCTGGGAGGCAGGGGCTGGTGGATCTCTGAGTTTGAGGCCAGCCTGGTCTACAGAGCAAGTTCCAGGACAGCCAGGGCTACACAGAGAAACCCTGTCTTAGGAAAGGGGGGAGGGGGAAGATTCCTTTCTTTGTTGATACAGGCATCGTCTTGGAGTGAGATATCTTTCACAGATTCCAGAGATGACTAACATAGGCCATTTTTAATATCAGAAGAGGAACTTTCAAAATAAATGAGCATGCGGAAAAGTCCAGAGGGTCAAGAAGACAAAGACCAGGCACCAAACTATAGCAGCCCAGGTGCCTCAGGGGCTCCAGACCCAGGGATTCCGATGGTCACCTGGGAACTATTAAGGAAAAAGAACTCTGTGGCCCTGCAGTTTAGGGAACACACAGTAGTCTGTCAGCCTGGCCCTGTGTAGGTGAAACAGACTGTTTTCTGTACAAGGAAGAAGGAAACTAGGCCAACACTGCTCGAGGCAGGTAAAGTCCAGCTTGCCTGCTTCCTATTCCCATGAAGTACCTTGGCTGGGACAGGTCTCCATGCAAGTCTTTCTGACCACACCAAGGCTTCAGGAGACAAGGCACAAAGCTGCATCTGCCAGGGCAGGACGCTGATCTCTCACTGCCAAGGATCACTTTGTACAAGAGAGTAGAAGGCCACCAGTCCCAGACAGAGGACCGCTAGGTAAGTTCCGTAAAGGACATGGGAGAGTTTGGATCCTCTCTGGCTAACTAGAAACCACTGGTCAGGAGGGGAGAGGTGACAGACAGGACTTATTGATATGCAGTGCACCCTGGGGATACAGATCACAAGGCAGTCCTGGTCTGTGGGGAAAAGAAGGCTGGGACCTTATGACCCAGGGTCCATGATGGAAAGAAGAGGCTTAAGCTGTGTCACCAGGGTAGTGGAGGTGAGACAGGGTGAGTTCCTTTGCAATCCCAAATTCCTCCTCCTGAGAATGTGGATAAATCACAGTCACTCACAGAATGACTTCCCAAGTATCAAATAGAACAGTGCCTGAAGTGCTTGGCGACCATTCCTTTCTTGCCCTCATACTGGCCTGCAGTTATAGTGGTTGTTATTATGGTGAAATGAATGGTAGGGTTAAACAATGAGGTTGGAAACACAGAGGAAAGGAAATGAAGAGGGCTTGTAGGTTGGTATAGGATTGCCACATTGACTGTAAGAGGAAACATAGGACTCTGGGAAAAACAACAATGCTGGGCTTAGGAAATAGCAGGTCCTAGAACCACCTGTCTCTGCCCCGTGAGCGCACGCAAGCACTTGCGTACACACATACAAAAACACACAGGCATTCACACAGATGCACACACAGACACACACACACACATAGACACACACACACGCACACACACACATATGGCATGCAAGGTTCTAATTAATACCCTTTCCCTAGTATTTCTGGGTAGTTTCATCTTTACATTTATTTTATCTAAAGCACCTAATTGTAACAGACTGAATTGTGGGTAACGATGACCTCCATCTATTAGAGGAAGACTGGCATCTTCTTGAGGGAGGGCAAGGGAAGTTAAAATGGTAGTCCAAGTGCAGATGGAGCCTGCCTTTTGCTGCTGCTGTGCTCAGCCCCGCCCCCTGCACCCTCACCCCACCCCTGTCATGTCCTTCCCTCCCCCTTCTACCTGGGACTCAGAGCTGTTTGATCTCAGCCTTTGCCTCCTGTCTGCTGAATCCACCTTGACTATTTGCAGGTGCAACCTGTGCCCTGCTGGGAATTCTCCTTCAGGAGCACAAGGAGACTCTCTCCAGACTGGGGCAGAGGGGATGCTGAGAGAAAGAGGCATCTCTCCTCGTCTACAACAGGTGCCAGCCTAAGACAGGAGGAGGGAGAAAGGAGGAACACTTCCTTTGCTGCCTCTGCTCCCTCTTTTCAATAATGTGAAGTTTCAGGGTTTGATTGGCATGCCTACTGCCCTCCCGTCTTCCTCTCTCCAGCCGTTAGCATTACGTTCTTTTATTAAATGTTGGAGTTGTGTTGAGTACAGTCCCAGCTGTAAAGCCTGATGTCTGAATTAGCATTGATTGTTCTATCAGTTGTAGGGTTCCCTCTCTGACATAGGTGGGCATTATCCACCTTGTGTTTTTGCCCTTACAGAAAGGGTATTAGTACTTCTGCTCCTGACTCTAGCTGGCTACGGAACTTATTCATTCTTTGGCGTCATCATCCAGAAATGATGTCCACATCGGGCTTGGCACTGCTTACGTCAATTCATATTTAACAACAGAATGATGTGCAAGCATTTTTGTGCCGATTTATCCGGTTTGCCAATTACTTACTTTCTTTTTGGGTCGGTGAAACTTCCCACTGTTACACTGAGATAAATGGCTGTTAGAGACTTTCGGTTAGGAATTTTTACTAGAGTAACACAAAGTTCTAAGAAACCATTGGATGTAAGATTTTATTTATTATTATTATTATTATATTTCCTTTTGGTATATGTGAGGACTGATATATGCATATCTTGAGTTTTATATGTGTGTGTGTGTGTGTGTGTGTGTGAAGATTCAGTCAAACTATATTTTCCTCACTCAAGTACATAAAATGTTCTCAAGGCTGTGAAAAGTGTACAGTTATTAAGCCAGTTGTTAAGAAGACTTGTGTGTCCATCAAGAGGCCCTCGGGGCGGTGAGACGGCTGAGAGGGAAGGGTGCTTGCCATCAGCCCTGATGACTCAGCTTGATGCCACAGAGTGGTGGAAGAAGACAAAACTTCCAGAAGCTGTCTCGTGACTCCACTGTGTGCAGTAGAATGTGACACCCCCCCCCCCGGCAAAAAGTGTAAAAAGTATTTTTTTAAATAACTAAAATTTCTTAAGGGCTGCATATATAACTTGGTGGCAGAGATTCTGCCTAGTACTCCAAGGACCTGGGTTCAATCCCCAGCACTTCAAAATCAGAATTTTATATATATATATATATATATATGATATAAAGTAGTAACAAAGCTAATTTTGTGTAGGGACACTCAGGGGACTTCTTTACAGTACCTATTATCCCCCTGACACACTAATTCAGAAATTAGGCACACGAGTACTATCACTAAAGATGAAATTTCAAATTAATATCAGAAGTAAATCCTTACGGCTCAGCTGACCTAATCCTCCAAGTGACTGAGGTTTTTTGTTTATATTTATTTTCAAAATGTTTTTATAAGCACAGGTATGGTGGTGCGTATCCATAATCACAGTACTGAAGAGACTCAGGCAGGATCTGACATCAGCCTGGTTGGTCTACATGAGGTCAGCCTGGCCTTCACAGAAAGATCTTATCTCAAAGGAAAAGGAAGGAAGAAAGAAAGAAAGAAAGAAAGAAAGAAAGAAAGAAAGAAAGAAAGAAAGAAAGAAAGAAAGGGTTTATAATGTGATTCATTACTTTTATAATTATAAAGTAAAAATTATGTCAAAATATTTAACTTTGGTTAATTTTTTCCATATATTTTAGAACTATCTTTTCCCACACAAGTGGCTTATTAAACAGATAAACTGATAAACAAATTATTTTTTACTTAGTCATTAAGCAAGTTCCTAGGACATTTGTCAACATTTTGACAGCTTGTTCAAATGACTGTACTCTTTCATCTTCGAAAGCCTTAAGTATATCACTTAATTTAAAAAAAAATGTAGCTTAAAAAAACAAGTGAAAAAAAATCACTTAATTCAATTTTAAAACTTATCAAGTAAGAAATAAAATATCCTCCAATACCAGATGAGATCCCATAACAGACTGATCTATAAGTATGCTTCTTATAAATGTGAATTGCCATGTCTCCTTTTATGCATAAAATGTAGCACACACTAGTGTCTGGGCAGAACACACAAACACACACACACACACACACACACACACACACACGTCCTTCTGTCTGTCCAGATCACAGCTTAGTCAGCTGGCTTTCCCACACTGAACAAAACCTCCCAGTTTCTTGCTGTGGCCAAGATGGCATCAGTGATTAACCTTACGCATGTGGATTCATTTAAAATTATCATTTATTGAGACAGGATCTAGCTATTTGTCTCATGGTGGCCTCCAACTTCTAGCCCTAGGCAATCCCCCTGCCTCAGTCTCCCAAGCAGCCAGGACTCCAAGTGTGCATCCCAGTGTTCAGCTGTACATACATTTTTCTTTTTTACAGCTTACACTTTTATTGAGTTCTTAGTGTTATCCATTAAAGAGGATAGAAATGGATTTTTTAAAAAGATTTATTTATTATTATATCTAAGTATACTGTAGTTGTCTTCAGACGCACCAGAAGAGGGCTTCAGATCCCATTACAGATGGTTGTGAGCCTCCATATGGTTGCTGGGAATTGTACTCAGGTCCAGCAGCCAGTGCTCTTAACCGCTGAGCCATCTCTCTAGCCCCAGAAATGTTAAATTTAATAAATACTACCCAACTAGCCTCTTGAAAGGTTCATCAATTACATTAATAATGTATGAATTTCTCTATTTCTAAATTCTTAAAGGCATTTATCACTGTCAACTTTTAAACTGTTCTTTATGCAATTCTTGAAAAAAGTTTTCATTGGTGTCTCCGCAGACTACCCTTTCTCTCTCTGATATGTTTGGTTCTTCGGTAAAGGCACCCATATTCACTGTCTGCACATTGACTGCCTTTGTCTGGTGGTCCACGACTACACACTCACTGCTCTGTGCCCCTGTATGTTCATGTGCAAATCCCTCCTTCATCACGCCGAGAACAGGCTTGCCCTGGGTTTGAGGTCTTGGCTTCATCGAAGGTCATAGCAGCTAAGTTTTCTATGTTTTTACACTCTTGCATACAGGCATAAACAGCATCTACCAGCCATATCAGCCCCTAGCTTCAAGATTCCGAGGGCCCCCGGAAGTCCTATAGCACCAGAGCACTGCAGCCGTAGCAGATTTTCTTGACTTAAATGATTTCATGTGTACACACACACAGCAGCAAGAATCACACACAGCACACCTCAGCACACGGCAAGCAACGTTAAAGAGACAGCGCCATCTGCACGCCTGAGAGATTAAAAAAACAAAACAAAACAAAAACATGCAAGGTGTGCATTAGCCCACATAAAAATACCTGGATTTTTTTTTTTAAGAGCTAAAATAAAATGCATTAAAATTAGGGAAAGTTTGATTTGGATGGTGCATTGTAGACCTTTTCTTCAAACTAATGTTATTTTAATTTCATTCTTTAAAAGCAAAAAGTAAAAAAATTAAATGGCAGCATTTGTTCAACTTTGAGTAAACTAAAAAAAAAAAAATCCACTTAAGTATATAGGTTAAAAAGGTTTATTTTATGGTACGTGTGTGTGATGTCTCAACAAGGCTCTTTTCTTGCTATTCCTTCCCCCCCCTTTTGTTTCTTCCCTTCGATTAAAAATAAAAAAAGATTTTTACCACATTGTTTTGTTTTGTTTCGTTTTGTTCTGTTTTAAGAGACAAGAACTTGCTCTGTTGTCCAGGATGTTCCCAAAGTCCCAAGCTCAAGTGATTCTCCTGCCTCAGCTTTCAAATAGCCTGGGTTACAGGCACGCGCCTATAGTGTGTCTGGCTTCTGCCTGCCTAGCTTATTAAGGTTTTTTATTTTAAGTAAAAGGTAGTAGTTAGACATCTATGTGTACATATGCTATAGTGAGGAGACCTCTACCTTTTCTGGTCAGTGTTTTTATGAATGTAAAATCATTTTAAAATATGAAATCTACTTAAACTATGTTGCACTCATCATTAATTTTTCCCTGACTTTCTGTGAGAAATTCTGGAAGTTAGTAGACATTGCAAGAGTCTTTCCCAGCCCTTCATTTTGGCAGCAATGGTCAATGAGCACACACTCGAAGGTGGCTCCCAAGGAATATCACCAAAGTGAGCTGTCGGGATATTTGAAGATGGCTGGGTGACTTTTATACTGGGGAAACTAAACACATCCTTGTGTAAACTGAGCCAAGCTCCCGGTGTGCCCACTAGATGCGACCTTGTAATGTGGGTCAGAGTAGAATGTGGGGCGGAGAATAAAGAAACACACTCATCCCGTCCCGTTCCGTCATCTCAGATGCTGGGTTCTTGGTTGCTGGTAAATGAAGATTTCATTGTGTGAGTTATTTTTATGTGAGGAAAATAAGTTGTGGATTAATTAAAGAGCCACAGAGATAAATTAACTCCATTTATCAACAGCCTAATAGAATGGACAGTGGCTCTCTGGGGCTGACTCTTCCACCAGCCTCCCTGTTTGAGTTGCTGGGCGTGCAGCCGAGTTGGCAGTGCTTGCTTAGCTGCATAGCTGCATGAAGTCCAGGGTCATCACCATAAAAATCTCGTGTGGTTGCACATGCCTCTAACCCTAGCACTCTTAGGCCGATTCAGGATGATCAGAAGTCAAGGTCCTTCTCAGCAACATGAACATTCTATTTGATGCTAAAGCCACGGGGAAGGCAGGCGGGGAGGGAGGGAAGAACGGTGCCACAAAAACATAATTAAGGATCTCCCAGGAGACTTAAGGTGACCTCCAAGATGGAAATGACATCATTTTACTCTAACTCACTGGTTTAATAAAAACAACTTCTGGATGTGTTGTTTCTACGCTTTAAAAGTAAATAAAAAGAATAAGATCCATTTATATTAAAAAATAATACATGGGAACAAGAGAAGGGGTCTTTATGTGGCAGTCTGATGGACAGTCTGAGAAACTCCGGACTCCAGGTTTGGGTCTAAAAAGACAGCCTTTCACTTTCAGAAGCCTCACCTGTGTGTTTAGAAGGTCAGGGGAGGAAACGGGAGGGAACCGGTTTCTATTCTGTTGTTTGGGGGTCGGGTAGCTGTACTTCAAATGCTACTCTGTTTCACAGCAGCTGCCTGGAAGGAATCTACAGGGAAGCCCAGGGGGCATCCAGCTGGTGACTGGAAAGCACAGGGCTACGTCATCACCTAGGCAACTGTAACTGCAAGCCCTGGTTCCTTAAACCCCAGCCACCAACCCTCCTGCTGCTGCTGTGAAGACTTGCTCAGGTCTCCTGAGACTCAATCCTGTCTTTGGCATTTGTCCTTCAGCTTTTAGTGAGTAAATCTTTTGCTGTCATTTGGTTTTGGGAAAAAAAATCATGAGGAGGGGACAGATTTCCTTTTTGCATTCTGTGGACACTTAATGGCACATGGTCATGTTTTAAAGAAAAACAGTATTTGTGACCTATGGTACCTAGAACTCACAACAACAGTAAACCTCACAAAGTTTCCTTCCTCTGCTTTGCTATAGCACTACACAGCTGGAGGCAGACCTGATATTCATGGGGCCTTGTTTCTTCCTGTTCCCATCCCAGATGCTGTCCCTTCCAAGGAACATGTGGGAAGAAATACTAATGGAGGGTGTAACCAGATCACGGCTAGTCTGGTACTTCTCTGGTTAACCTCTCTTCTTTGTTTCTGAAGCCCAGGGTTGGGCACTACACATTTCCTTGTATCTGAAAGGGATGGCGACAAAGCTTTACAGCCACAAATTAGATTTATTTTAGATGAGGCCTCTCTCTCTTCCCTAGGCTGGCTCTAGGCTCAAGGGATCCTCTTGCCTCAGTCTCCTGGGTAGCGCGGTTTATGACTGTGTATCACCACACCTGGCTTATATATGGATATTTTAACCCCCAAATGAAATCTAGGTATTTTTAGGGATTTACACGAGAGTTGCCTGGGAAGCCCACTCTTTTATGCCTCCAGGTAACATGTAATTATGTAGCCGTGGAGATGATCACACAGCCAGGAAGACTTTGTGATTTCTAAGGAGGGAAGATTAGAGATGTGTAGGAGACTCACTTCATCAAGAACAACAAAATACATCTAAAAATCCTCCTGCACAAGCACGACATGGGAGAGCTGGGACATCTCAAGGGACGTGATCAGTTTCCTGGTCTAAGTCACAGAAAATTATAGTGGGTGTGGCTTTCTCAGACACTGTAAAGTCCCCTCGGCAGACTGTGTGCATCCCTGCAGACGGTGTGTATCTACAGGCGAGATGAGAGGGAGGGAGGAAGAGACATTTAGTCTTAGTGTAATGCAGAAGGCCTTCCTCGGCTATTCTTACTCTAATTCTGATTGTCACCTTTCAAGAGAGAAGTGTGCTGCCGCATCTAAATAAGCCATTTTCTACTTTCTTTTTAAATACAAACTGTTGAACGTTCAAGCTAGACAAGGCTATACCACACACTGGGAACCAAGCAGCAAGGATTCCCATCCCTCTCATCTCCTTTCTGTCCTGACGAGAAAGGCAGAATCAGTCCACTCCCTCCCTCTGTGTTCCAAGCCACTTCGAGGACTATCGGGGACTATCTCAGGGAAAAAGAAGAATGGAAATCAGAGTTTAAAGTCAAGCTGCTCTGAGACTATGAATAAAAACAGAGAGAGGCTCTGTTTGCTGCAAACTACTAGGGTGATTCTAATTGATGTAGTATTGATGAACAAGGAGACTTAACTAAATGCTATCCTTATCTGTAAAAGATTTGCCTGGTATGGTAGCACATATTTATGATCCCACACTTGAGAGATGGAAGCAGGCAGTCAGCGGGTTGTCGTCTGGGTTACCCAATAACCTTAAAAAGAAAGATAAAATAAAACCATGGCATTTTGAGGGATCTTTTTTCCATATTAGATTATACCTTAAGTAGAATAATACTTCATGTCTCAGAGCTAGTATGGAACTTAGAATCAGTAGAGCCATGTCTCAAGGAGAAACAGATATGTCCAACCATCTTGGTTGCCCTTCTGCCTTGCCATGCCTAGAAAACAGTCTGATGCCTCTTTCCTATTCTAGCTGCCATTCGTAACTAGGCTGGTGAGACTGCTTCCCATGATCACTCTGGCTTTCTAACTTCATTGCCTCTTGTACTTGAGAGATAGGAAATGTGATAATCCAGAATGATAGGATTAGATGTAAGGACACGCACTAAGTGCCAAGCGGAGACCAAGAGCTCTGCCAAGAGTCCAGCACAGATGACGGGTTTCTTCTGAGGTGCCTGGCTTGGCTCTGTTCCTGCCTGGGTGCTCTGCTGAATCCAACACTGGAGAGGTCATTGTGTAGATGACCAGGAAGTAAATCCAGGCATTTTTATACACGAAGAACAACAGGGAAAGGTAGCTTCTGTCTCTTTAACTGGCAACTCACGGCAGCCACTTTGTACCATACCTGCGACTTGACTGCTCAGAGCCTCGCTGTGGACAGTCTTTGTTAGTTTAATTTCCTCCGAGGCCATGGCTTTTAAATGTTACTGAAATAAAAGAGTACAGCGTGCAAACATGTGAATGCAATACTTACAGCATCGAGGGCTAGGTGGTTCCCCCCCTCCCACTCACAGCATCGGGGCTGGGTGGCTCCCCCCCAACTCACACAGCATTGGTTCTGTTGGTCAGGGATGCCAGGTCATTACCTGTTGGCGAGCTGATCGAATGGGAGCAGAGAAAACAAAGTGTCACCCGTGACCAAACACTGACATTCTTATCGCTTGCCACCATCCAAACAGCACAGCCAGAGAATTACAGCCTCTGTCACATTGCTGACCCTTGTCTGGAAGAAGACATCTGCTGTGTTCCTCAGACCAGAAAAGGACAGGTAGGATTTATGCAGGGCCGATTTCCTTTTTTATTAGTAGCTGAATCAATGTTTGTGCTGAGTCAAACCACTTAACCCCTAAATCAGGCATGAGAAAGCCCTATCGCATCAAATGTCCAAACCCTTAGCGTTTCAACACTCTGTTTCAAAACGTATGCAGGAAGGACGATGTAGACGGGAGACACTGTGTTAAGCAAAATAAGCCAGACTGGGACAAGTGCTGCAGAGTTTCTCTTACATGCAGACTCTAGATTTGAAACTATACATGTGTGTGTTAGCTTACCTACATGCGTATCTATAGGTATTTATATGTCACAAAACTCAAAGGGGTCCATGAGTGGAGAAAAAGATATTAAGGAAATGGGGGAATGGGCAGCAATGGAATACACACTCCGGGAAAGCAGAGGCAGGGCCTTGGTGGGGAAAGAGAGAGACGCAGCTGGAGGGAGGCAGGACTGTGGGGCACGGGACCAAATGAGATGAAAGTCAATAATACATATGCACAAAGATGCCCCGGGAAAACTCATCAGCTGGTATGATAACTTGACATTTTAATTTAAAATAAAATTTGAAAGATCTCCAAGGCTGGAGAGATGGCTCAGCTGTTAAGAGACTGTCTGCTCTTCCAGAGGTCCTGAGTTCAATTCCCAGCAACCACATGGTGGTTCATAACCATCTATAATGGGATCCGATGCCCTCTTCTGGCACGCAGTTGTAATGAAGCTAGAATAATGAAGAAAAGGCACTCATATACATAGAATAAATAAATCTTAAAAAAATATCTCTAATAGCCAAACGTGCACCTTCTTCTTTTAGCATTTCTTGGGGTAAATGAAGAGGTTTATAAAATAGGGTTTTATGTAATAGTGTTTTCAATTGTTCCTACATTATTTTCCCCAGCAACTCAAAATTATTTGCAGATATTTATTTTTACAGGTATTGTTTATTAAGAAAAAAAATTCCCTGACAGAAAAAAAATAATTTTTGAAACATTTAAACCTCTGTAAGGGCAGAAATATGGTTTGAATGTTCATTAGTTACTCTCCTTTTTGCTATGACAAAATCTGACTGAAGCAACTTAACGGTAAAAGATTTAGTTTGGTCCGTACTCTAAAGGAACCCAGTCCATCATGTCACAGAAAGCAGGGCAACCTGGGGTGGCTTGGCCTGAGGCGGCTGGAGCTAGAGAACAGAAATGCTGGCACGTAGCTTCTTTCTCCTCTTCCCCATTTTATCCCCCCCCCCAATAGAATGGTGTCACCCGAGATCAGGGTGGGTTCCCCCCTCAGTTAATTCTCTCTGGAAATGAACACACACACACACACACACACACACACACACACACACACACACACACGGGGAGGGCGGTCACTTCTCATATGTGTCACACACACACACAATGAGAGGTGACCCCCCCCATACGTGTCCCAGGCATGATTCTATGCATCATGGTGTGACTCAGCCTGGGACACAGCACCAAGCCCTTGAACTTCCAAAAGTGTGAGCCAAATGAATTTCTTGTATTTATAAGGTTCATGGCTTTGAGCGTTTTGTTACAGCAACAGAAAATAGACAAATGCAGTTTAGTTCTGTCTTCCTGTGTTGTCAGTCATAATGTGTTTCCATTTTCACTTCTATTTCTTTTTTTTTTTTTCCTCCGAGACAGGGTTTTTCTGTATACCCCTGGCTGTCCTAGAACTCACTCTGGAGTCCAGGCTGGCCTCGAACTCAGAAATCCACCTGCCTTTGCCTCCCAAGTGCTGGGATTAAAGGCATGTGCCACCACTGCCCGGCATTCAGTTCTATTTCTTGTATTTATAAGGTCCATGGCTTTGAGCATTTTGTTACAGCAACAGAAAATAGACAAATGCAGTTTAATTCTGTCTTCCTGTGTTGCCAGGCATAATGTGTTTCCATTTTCAGTTCTATTTCTCAGAAAGTTAAGCTGCATCTGCTTTTCTGTTTCATGACTTTTGGTAAGGGGGTACCATGTTCCTTGGGTACTTACTTTCTTAGCTAGTATTAGTAAGTTGTCTCAGCACCATAATGCCATATTTTAAAGAACTTCTCTTACACCTTACCGTTTTTTTTTTGTTGTTGTTTTTGGTTTTTTTTGTTACTAGCCTCATTTTTTGAAGTATACTTTCCTTCTGTTCCCAGGGCATCCATCGTCCCCTTCTGGCCTTCTCTGGTACTGCACTCATGCAGTACACATACATACAGGCAAAATATTCATACACAAAATAAAAGTAAAAGGGAAATTTTATTTTTAAAATAGGAAGCATCTTCCCTTAAAACTCATTTATTACTTCTTTCTTTTAATTCTACTGGATTTATTGCTATGATAACGAGCACAGTCTTAATAAATGTCAGCTCTCCATTTGAAATGGACCAGATCAACCCAAGGAATTAACTACCATTCAGGGTCGGCTCACTGTCAGAGCACTCTCTCTCTCTTGCTTCTCATGTATCTCAGGCCACTCAGGATGCTGTACTGATACACCACAGATTGTAGGCTAAACACAGAAATTCATTCTCCAACCTTGGAGAATAGAACTCCAAGATCAAGGTCCAGCAGATCTGGTGTCACAGGGAGGGGCCCTTGATGGTTTACTGGTGGTATCTTCCATGTATGTCCCCCCATGGCTGAAATGGTTAGCTTGCTCTCTGGGAGGATCTGGTCACCTCCCAGGGGCCTTGCCAGCCACCACCACCCTGGAAGTTTTCATTTTAACTCAAGACTCAAGCATAGAATGCAGAACACATTGGACTGACATTTATTTTGCTGGCCTCAGTAGATGCTGTGGTATTAACTGTTCCTTAGCCAATGTTAACATCTTAGCTGCCTTCTTAGCTGCAACAGTCTTATCACTGGGCAGGGTTTGGTGGACAATCCTGTAATCCCAGCACAGGGGGAAACAGTGGTGGGTAGATCTATGTGAGTTTGGGGCCAGCTTGGTCTACACAGTGAGTTCTAGATCAGCCAATTACATAGGAATACTTTGTCTTAAAAAAAAATCCATCATCATTGAAAAACTGGATATTTTGTAACTTTGTGACTTTCTTCTCTACTGCTCTCATATTGCCATGACTGGTACAATGTTGCTTTTGGATATAATTTCCTCAAGATTGACTTACAAATGACCTCTGTTGGACTGGTATGGAATCAGTTCCCTATTTCCTTTTTGTAGAGTCTATTGTCACCATAGCCTGAAAACACTGTCTCGAATGTTTGTAAAGACAGGATGTAACACAGCTCACATAGCTTCACATGAGAATGTATTTCTAATTATTTTATGCCAACTCTCACTGATTCTCCAAAAGACATCAGCTACTTCCTGAGTGTCTATGAAGCGAACTGTATCATCATACAAGAAAGGAGACATAAAACAGGTACTAGTTAGGTGCAGACCGTCACACAAGCAAGGAGGGTGTAAGACTTCCCCTAGAACTGGAGTTAACAGAGGGTTGTGAGCTGACTGATGGGGTGCTTGGAACAGAACCGATGTTCTCTGTAGGATCAGCTTTTGTTTTTAGATGTATTGATTTATTATGTATACATCATTTTACCTGCATGTGTATATATGCCCATAGGCCAGAAGAGGGCACCAGATCTCATTACAGATGGTTGTGAGTCACGATGGGGTGGCTGGGAATTGAACTCAGGACCTCTGGAAGAGCAGTCAGTGCTCTTAACCTCTGAGCCATCTCTCCAGCCCACAGGAAATGTTCTTAACTACTGAGACACCTCTCTAGGCCCCTGCAGGAAGCCTTACTGCTCACATCTTCACCATTGCTAGGCAAGGCTTCCGTGGCTTACATGCTGTTGTGCATCACAGATGTGAATCTGTTTTGTTCCCCACCTGAGGGCCCATTTCCCCTGACGAATGCCATCATACATGGTGGCTGTGGTGCTCCTTGAAGAAATTCCCCTAAGGACTGGCAATTATGCTGAACAACACCTGTCACGGGGCAGGCAGAATCCCTAAAACCCCTGACTGTGTTATTTTACAAGGCAAAGGAGGCTCAGTGGATATGACACTGTGAGAGATGTTGAGCCTGGAAGGTCAGCCTTAATCATCTGGGTGAACCCAGTAAAACCACAGGGGTCTTTCAAAGTGGGAGAGCAGGGTGTGACCCTCACAGGAGGAGCTGTGCAGGTCCCTAGAGGGAGAGGCCACAGTGAGACATTGCTGCTGGTGTTGAAGAAAGAGGAAGCTGCCACAAGCCAGGGAAGGCAGGCAGCCTCCCTCCCCAAGCCATCCAGGAGAGGAGATTCTCCGCTGAAGGTTCCTGAAGGAAGCAGCCCTGATGGCTTGGTTTAGATGTCTAGAGCTACAGTATCTGTCTCAAGCAGTCCCACTGACTTGTAGCTTGAGAACTACAGTGTATCCTCTGCTAGTATGTTTGTAAGACTGTGTTTCAATAGGAAACAAATGTATGTTTCCAGCAAAATTACTGAGGTTTCTAGGGATAAATCCTTTTGGGAACCTACAGTTTACAGTATCTCCAGACTGTCTATAATTTGGGAAGCGTTAAAATAAGGGATCCTGGCTGCATTCTGTTTACATCTGAATTCCCCAAAGGCGTCTCACTACAGACACTTCAAAGACAATCTTTCAAACCTTTCTTCGGAATTCCTTAGCCCTCTCTACACACCTCCTGAGAGAAGCATACGGCAGGGAGCGCATGGTGCATTGGGGCAGTCACATGGGTGAGGAGGCACAAGAGAGGAACACTAACACTAGCGGCTCTTCCTCCCAACTCTCTCATTCCATCCGGGTATCCAGCCCTGGGGGATGCTGCCGCCTGAATTCATGGTGTCTTCCCACTCATTCCCACTCTCTAGAAACACCTTCACAGACACCACCAGAGGTGTGCTCAATCTCTCGGAGCCTCTGGGAAACAATAGACCAAGCAGTTACGCTACCCGTGATGGTGGCAGGAGACGCAGACATCCTCACGTATATTTATCGATGTCTAAAATCCACTTCACCAAAGGCATCCACTTATTTCTGAGCATCCATCAGGGCTCAATAGTGTGACACATACTGGGATGATGGAGGAAGAGGATGTGATGAAGACCTCCAGGAAAATGCCACGGCCTCAAGGAAATTATCCTCTAGTAGAAGAGAGGACCTATTTACCAAGTCGCAAGCCAGGTAGAGTCGAAACTCTGCATATGACAGGGTACAGAGAGACATCCATAGGAACTGCTGTATGAGTCCATGGGAAAGAATCACTTCTGGGAAGGGTCAGAGGAACTGTCATTTGCAAATGTGTTTAAGGACAGCTGAGCCCTTGAATTGAGGATACACGGTGAAGGGCACTGAGTGTGGATGCCCAGACAGTTGCTAGTCTCTCTATGACATGCACCGTTCAACGGTCCCAGGGTTCCCAGGTGGGGCAGGATGTTAGGTCCTGGTGAAAACTTGTCCTTATGATTCCTTGTCTGGCCTCAGTTGAAGAGGATGTACCAATCCTGAAGAGATTTGAGGACCCTGGGAAGGGGGATGCCCTGGTGGGTGGGGAGGAAGAGCATCCTCTCAGAGGCAAAGGTGGGGGGGGGAATGGGAAGAAGAACTGTGGGAGGAGGAACTGGGAGGGAAGCAAGGTCTGGTATGTAAATAAATAAAATAATTAATTTAAAAAACCTGTCCTTATTTGTTAGATAATCAAAACTGTGAACCAGGGCTCTAGTAGAATGCTGACATTTGTTACAGATTTAAGAAGCATATATATCATCCATTCTTGAACGTGAAGCTTAAGTCCTGCCTCCAGTGTTTCTTTGGGGCTGTTTTCCACCATGGAAAGGACTTGGTAAGGCTTGCACCCAGCACTTTCAGAAATACAGCCTTCTTCCTTATTCCCCCAGAGCTCCTAACTTCAGAATTAAAGTCCTTTATTTCAAAGAACTTAACACCAGTTCTGTGGTTGTGCATATAAATAAGGCGGGTTTTTTTTCCTCCTTTGATAGGAAATGGTAGTGGAGACCCCTCTCTCCGCTGACTTTAGCTTTTTCCGTTCAGAGTCCATTTTGGTCTCCTTAGGAGCAAAACTCTATTACTGTTTGTCCTTTGTAAGCCTGAAGTGCAGAGCCCTGCCTTTTCCGTGGGAGGCATTTGGCATGTTTGCCCAAATGCTTAAAGGGCCCTGGGATGTAAAAGCTTGCCAGTTCGAGCCAGTGTGGCAAAGAAGTGAACTTTTACTTACTTTAATAAGGCAAAGATTAAAATGGGTGGCATTTTAAGGGTAAGGAGCCCAGCATATTTTTCTCCCCTCGTTTTAACCTCTTTAATTCCCGAGGCATCCGTTGAGACCAATGAAACAGCTGGGTTCTCAAGAAGGGGAGGACCCAGAGGGTTAGGGAGTCCCCTCCCAATAAACACGTTCATGTGGCGTGACCTCTGCTGATTATGGGTCCCCCTTGTTTGTCTGGCAAACGCCGCCCGTCTCCTCTTTCCAGAGGGATCACATGGCACGCCTGGGAGGCCACTCTTCTCCCTGTGCGGGTTGTTGACTTTGCCTTCTGCGATCCAGGCATTGTGTGCAGAAAACACTCTCGAATATCACCAACCACACTTCAGTCTGTTATCTGTTTACATATCTGAATTCGGTTTGGTGAAGCTCGGTTCACGTGGCAATGCCCTTGGTATTTGCTCCCGCTAAATTCACAGGTTCCGAGGCAGTCGGGGACTCTTGGCTTTCAAGCTGCCTCCTACTGTAAGAGACAGACAAGTACACAGCTTCTTCCAGGTCTCTGCAGAAGCAGGACAGGCAGCCACAGACAGATGGCAGGTAGCAGGAGGGCGTGGCATGAACCCCTGGAGAGTAGGGTCTCATTTGTAACCATAGCCCCAGCACCATGTCTGGTGCATGAGCAACCCCATGCATGCAAATGGAAGGAGAGGGAGAGGGAGAGCAGCAGGAAGGAGAACAGGAGGAAGAGAGGAGAGGAACCACAAGACCGCCCCTTGCAAGCCCATCACTCAGTTTTGTGGTCCAAACCATCCCAGTACTCCGCAGACGGTATTTTGAGGCTCTCAGAAGTAACTCTTTGGGGTTGAAAGCTGGGGATTCAGTTCAATATCATGCACAATCGGGCAACATGATACTCAACTGTGGTTGAGAGGAGTCAGGAAGAGCTTGTATGTAACTGTGGCCCCAGGGTCCTGTAAATGACCTGCCAGGAGGTGGCCTTCACCGACTGAGCCACTAGCAGATTCAACCCAATTCTTCAGCTCTGCAGTCTTAGAACATAGGCTCTATGGCCACCAAAAAAGGATTTACTGAGTCCTGTTTGCCACAATTTCCCCCTTCTCCACCTGCGCTGCCTTCTTAGGTTACGCCTGGCAGATGGAGAGGGGACTCACATTTCAAGCCTTCAAAGTCTGCATCCCAGATCCCTTCCTGAGCAGAAGCTGCTTCCCTAAGGAGGTCCCCAGGAGATGACAGTATAAAGTATGCCTCAAATTTTCATCCCCAGCAGCTGGTATCATCTAACCCCCTCGGGAGAGAACACGGCTTTGTTGCTTCGGCTGGCAATCTAATCTCTGGATCCTCCGCCAAAATATCAGTTACAGGTTCAGATGCATGAGTTCAAGCAACAAGAGCGATGGCAGCCTAAGTCTGGGGCTGGGGGGCAGGTGACTGAGGGAAGTGGGCCATATGGCGGGGTGACATCAGGTAAAGCTGACTCCTCACACCTTTGCAGATTAAGTAATCTCATCCTAAAGTGCTGTCGGTTTCCTGAAGGAACTGCAGGGATGGATGCTTCCCTGAGGCGGTTTTCTTGGAGGATTCATAGAAACCACTGCTACACCTACAGCCTGTTAGCGCTCCTGAAGGAGGGTGAGGTCATTAAAAAATGATTTGTAACTACGAGTCAAGTTGTTGTTGTTTTCTGAACTACAACAGGACGCATGCAGCACGACTTCAGTTCCATAGAGATGGAGAGTAGATCGACAATTTCCAGGGGAGTGGGGGTGGGGCAGGGAATGACTATAATGGGCACAGAGTTCCATCTGAGGTGACAGACATGTTTTGGAATGGGTCAGAGGCAGTAAATTTATGACACTGGGAATGTACTAAATGTATCATTGAATTTATTTTCTTTTAAACACTTTTAAATGGGTTATTTTTACATCATTGTGTTTCAGTACTGGGGACTGAGCACAGAGCATCAGACATACCAGGCAGGTCCACAGACCCCATCACATCCCCGTGCCTCTTTTTCTTTTCCTTCCTTCCTTCCTTCCTTCCTCCCTCCCTCCCTCCCTCGCTCCCTCCTTCTCTTCTTTTCTCTTCTCTTCTCTTCTCTTCTCTTCTCTTCTCTTCTCTTCTCTTCTCTTCTCTTCTCTCTCTCTCTCTCTCTCTCTCTCTCTCTCTCTCTCTCTCTCTCCTTCCTTTTTGGGTGTGGACAGGGTCTCACTAAATCACCAAGGTTGGCCTTGAACTTGTGGCTCTCCTGCCTCACCTTCCCAATTAGCTGGTGTTACAGGCTTGGACTAACATATCATCCATCTTAAAAACTTTAATCGTAGAAAACAAACAAAAGAAAGTTTAAAAACCAACTTGATTGAGCAGGTAACTTCCTGTCAAGCGAATCCTATCTATTTAAAATGTACCAAAGCATTCATAACTTCTCAACAATATCAAATCGCTGAGAAATAAGGGAAAGCCTTTATTCCCATTCCAGCGCAGGGCTCGACAGAACCTTGTAGTAAAAAATCTAAACAAATGGCTCTGATTTATTTGGCCACATACTGTGTGTGTGTGTGTGTGTGTGTGTGTGTGTGTGTGTGTGTGTGTGTGTGTGTGTGTGTGTGTGTGTGTGACTGTGTGTGTGTAGATAAATGTGTTTCTGTGTTTGTGACTACATGTTTGTGTGATTATATGTGTGTCTGTATGTGTTCATTTGTGTCTCTGTGTGGGGGTATGTGTCTGTGTGTCTGTATGTGTTCATTTGTCTGTATGTATTGGGTGGTGGTGGGGGGAAGTTCCAACTCATGCATCTTTCTCTTTGGTTCCCATCTTATGTTTGGGAACAGGGTCACTTACTGTACCAGTTACTCATGGGTTGGCTAGAAATGGCTGACCAGGAAGCCTCTGGGATCCTCCTGCCTGTTTCCAGCCTGTAGCCCAGCTCTGGTGTTACAGGCAGGTAGGCAGGCAGGCAGGCATTTTGCCTTCTGAGTCCTCTCCCCAGCCCTGACTCTCATTCTTAACCAGCAGGGGCAGTCTCAAGGGTAGCAGCTATTCACCGGCAGTTGCCCAGTGCCAACTACATCATCAACGCCAGCTGAGGCTGAGCAGGTCAGTGGCACAGTGGTTGCCTGGTATACACTAGGTCCTGGGTTTGAACCCTAGCACTGTCCTGAACTACAAAACAACAAGACAGCCTTACCATATCGATTAAATAAATAGACCTGTGTGACTCAGACCACCAGCAAGTCTGGCTGTAGGGAGCAGGGCTCTGTGGTGGTGATGGCATCAGACAAAGATGACAGGCCATTTTAAATCAGCAGAAGACTGAAGACCTTGTCATTTCCATGAGCTTTGGATCGGAGCAAATGCATGCTGCACATAGCAAGAGTGGAGCAAATGCATGCTGCACATAGCAAGAGTCCCCGGGAAGGAGGCTCTGGTTTTTCTTGTGACTCTGGTGCTGGGGGAAGGTGGCGGGTGGGTAGAGGCTTCAGCACACAGCTCCAAGCAGTCAGCTACTAGGGAGAGAGCAAATCACCAGAGCTTAAGGGGATTAAAGCACAGGAAGGAAGGTGGGAAGACGGAGTTGATAGGACTCTGCTGGGCAGTGTCCCCAGGAATGCTATGCTGGACGGAAGGTCCCTGCATCTTCTCATCCATCCATCCATCCATCCATCCATCCAAGACAATAAGGCCTCCCTGCCCCTATCAGTCATCCCTGTACAGCCTCCCTGCCCTCACCAGTCATCCCTGTACAGCCTCCCTGCCCTCACCAGTCATCCCTGTACAGCCTCCCTGCCCTCACCAGTCATCCCTGTACAGCCTCCCTGTCCCCCCCCAAGTCATCCCTGTACAGCCTCCCTGCCCCTATCAGTCATCCCTGTACAGCCTCTCTGTCCCCTCCAGTCACCCCTGTACAGCCTCCCTGTCCCCACCAGTCATCCCTGTACAGCCTCCCTGTCCCCCCCCAAGTCATCCCTGTACAGCCTCCCTGTCCCCCCCCAAGTCATCCCTGTACAGCCTCCCTGTCCCCCCCAGTCATCCCTGTATAGCCTTCCTGTCCCCACCAGTCATCCCTGTACAGTCTCCCTGTCCCCTCCAGTCACCCCTGTACAGCCTGTCCCCTCCAGTCATCCCTGTACAGCCTCCCTGCCCCCCCCAAGTCATCCCTGTACAGCCTCCCTGTCCCCCCCTAGTCATCCCTGTATAGCCTTCCTGTTCCCACCAGTCATCCCTGTACAGCCTCTCTGTCCCCTCCAGTCATCCCTGTACAGCATCCCTGCCCCCACCAGTCATCCCTGTACAGCCTCCCTGTCCCCCCCCAAGACATCCCTGTACAGCCTCCCTGTCCCCCCCTAGTCATCCCTGTATAGCCTTCCTGTCCCCACCAGTCATCCCTGTACAACCTCCCTGCCCCCACCAGTCATCCCTGTACAGCCTCCCTGCCCCCACCAGTTATCCTTGTACAGCTTCCCTGCCCCCCCATCCCTGTACAGCCTCCCTGTCCCCACCAGTCATCTCTGTACAGCCTCCCTGTACCCCCAGTCATCCCTGTACAGCCTCCCTGTCCCCCCCAGTCATCCCTGTACAGCCTCTCTGTCTCCTCCAGTCATCCCTGTACAGCCTCCCTGTCCCCTCAGTCATCCCTGTACAGCCTCCCTGCCCCCCAGTCATCCCTGTACAGCCTCTCTGTCCCCTCCAGTCATCCCTGTACAGCCTCCCTGTCCCCCCCAGTCATCCCTGTACAGCCTCCCTGTCCCCTCAGTCATCCCTGTACAGCCTCCCTGTCCTCCCCAGTCATCCCTGTACAGCCTCCCTGTCCCCCCCAGTCATCCCTGTACAGCCTCCCTGTCCCCTCCAGTCATCCCTGTACAGCCTCCCTGTCCCCTCAGTCATCCCTGTACAGCCTCCCTGTCTCCCCAGTCATCCCTGTACAGCCTCCCTGCCCCCCCCAGTCATCCCTGTACAGCCTCTCTGTCCCCTCCAGTCATCCCTGTACAGCCTCCCTGCCCCCCCCAGTCATCCCTGTACAGCCTCTCTGTCCCCTCCAGTCATCCCTGTACAGCCTCCCTGTCCCCTCAGTCATCCCTGTACAGCCTCCCTGTCCTCCCCAGTCATCCCAGTACAGCCTTCCTGTCCTGTCCTTGTCTTCTGTCCTATTCAACTTGTCCCTTGCCCCTTCTTCTCAGTAAATTGCTAATCTTTCTGGTTTGAGTCTGGGCGTTTTCCTTCCTCCCAAGGCTCTGTCTTATCTCTCAGATTGAAAACAGCATTAAGCAAGTACAATCCCGGCTTGAGACTTAAGATACTCCTCTGATGTGACTGCCTTTGGCTGGGACACCATTCTGAGCCACGTGTCCTTGCTGGCACGGAGGTCACTGTGTTCCATGTTGGTTGTAGTGCTTCCTTTGCAGGTACATCTCGAGACTGCACCTAATACACCACTCCTGGTACGGCCTCACACTCACGAATGGCTTGCCGAGCTTCGTGTTTAAGAGGCACTTAAATATAATGAAAAGTAAAATGTACTGAAGGCTTCAGAAGTGACGGGGAGTGCGGCGTGTGTGTTTGAGTACGTGTGTGTAAATTTTCCCTGTTTCATGAGAAAAAAAAATGTGTTCCTGTCACTAAATGTTCTACACACCACAGAAATTGCAGTATTATTTTCCTGGAAAAGCTCCTGAAAAGGAAAAAAAAAGCATATGTCCTCAGTATTTGTGAGGACCTGCGGGAAAAAGCAAGCAGGGAATGACAGGGAGTGAGATCAGGATGAGGAGTCTCTTCCCTTTGACAGGAATGAGGAGGAGGAGGAGGAGCCAACCTGAGACCCGAGCTGAACAATACAGATAGACCGGACTGCCATGTTGTATCTGCGTAAGGCCTGTTCTAGGCAGGGAAGGTCCCTGACAGCTGTGACCTATTAATGGCACGTGGGTGGCAAGGCAGAATCCACACTGTCCTGGTTCTTTTGATTACTGATTCTGTCCTTTGGTGAGCCACTGGAGTTTCACAAGATGGCACCACTGTGGGGACAGTACTGTTCTACTAAAGGTGTCTGTGACGGACTGAACTATGGTCCCCTCTCCTAAAGATAAGGTGAGGGCTTGACCCGTCACGCTCAGAAAACAGCCTTATTTTTAAAACAGGGTTGCTACACAAGTAACCAGTTAAGAAGGCATTGCAGCGGAGTAGGGTGGCCTTTGATCCCATGTCTGGTGTGTCCTTGTACAAAAGGCGGGAGATGGCCTTTGAGGAGAAGCTCAACAGGGATGCCCGGTGGAGACATGCACAGAAACGTTTCCCTATGAAAGAGGCAGAAGTCGGAATGCTGCGGCCACAAGCCAAGGACTGCCACAGCTTGCCACAAACCACCAAGAGCTGGGAAGGGAGAAGGAAGGACTCCCCACTGTGAGTCTGCTGGCCTGATATCCACAGAAGTGGGAAGTTTCTCTTGTCCTCAGTCACTGAGTCTCGGCACTTTGCT
This sequence comes from Tokudaia tokunoshimensis, assembly GCA_036184795.1. Taxonomy (NCBI): domain Eukaryota; kingdom Metazoa; phylum Chordata; class Mammalia; order Rodentia; family Muridae; genus Tokudaia; species Tokudaia tokunoshimensis. The sequence goes on from BTHU01000014.1 coordinate 30,141,399, forward strand.
ATAGCATCCCCCAGAAAGCGAGTATGGTGATGGGGCTCGAATATACTTCTTCAGTGTGCGTGCATGGCTGCGCGTATTTTAATTGTGAAGGAAATACACTTAGAATTCTGAGTCACGTTGATTAGAAGGCAGAGAAACTATTTGGCTACGTTTGAATATGTGCCTCAGAGTTCAGGTGTCAGAAGCTTAGTTTTGAGGGGAATAGGGTTGGGATGTGGGGACCTCCCTGGTCACAAGGAACTGTGCCTTCAAGGATGGACAGATGTTATCGCAGTGTACAGAAGTCACTGCCGTGTGGCTTATCACGAGCGAGCTTGCGTTTGTCCCCGGGCTTGTGCTGTGCCCTTTCTCCTTCCAAGGCATGAGGCGACAAGGCTCTTACCAGATGCCAGCAGCGTGTGCCTGGACCTTGTAGCCTCCAGAGCCACGAGTCGAGTAAGTCTGTGGTGTTTGATTGCTTGTTCTAATTACCCAGGCCCATTTATTCTGTTGTAGAAAAGGGGCTAAGGCAGAAGCTAAGCCATGGAAATGTATTTACCTTCTTTGGACCTGACCTAGCCTCTCCACACTCTCTCCCTATTGCCATCCAGCCTGTTTCAGCACGCTGGCTCTTGGCATGTAAGCTCTGTTCCTTCCTCCCAACCTCAGATTGCTGTTTCCTCTGCCTGGAACGTGACTCCTTCGGAGGTCCTGTCCCTGAGGAGAAGAAACCCCGTGCCAGGTGTAACTACTCTCTCTGGTCAGGCTTGGGGCATGAACTAAGTGTAATCAGGTGTTTTTATACAACACACGCCATGAGGACCACTGACAGCCATCTTCTTTGCCCTTCACTTCCATCTCTTCCCTCAGCTTATCCGAGGCAGGTGGGGACTGTCTCCTAGGCCCAGCACTCTCAGAAGGTGCATACTGAGTAGTGAACCACAGAGCCATGCTCTATGACTCAAAATCACCACCAGACAGAAGGTGCCTTCCTACGGCACAGGATGGAATAACAGCAGAAAGCCAATTAAAAATAACAATGACACACATTTTATACATCCTCTCTATTTACAAAGACTCTTCCTATGTTTGTTGGTTTAATCAAAGAGCTGACGTCACCACCATGTTCACATTTATTCAGCTGCTAAGTAGAAGGGCGGGGAACCTATTCTAGAATCAGAAGATCATGGGTGACAAAAATCACCAACGTCCATATTTAGTGAAGACACCCTGTCCATTTTACAGTCCAGTGAACACAAGCATGTATACACACACACACACACACACACACACACACACACGAAACATTCTCCAGTACCTTCTCCACAAGCAACTTCCCAGCCAGCTCCCTACGCAGGGGACTTACTGTTAGGAATGGACGTAACTCCTATTGCTGGATAATTCGCCACCAAACTTTTCTTCTCGTAGAAAGGTGGACCCCCCTCAGGGATGTGCAGCAGGAGCCAGGGTGCACCACAGAGACAGCCTGGGAATCACAGCCCTTGGGAACTGTGGAGAAAAGAGCAAACAGGAGGCACATTTTATGTCTGTCATCCTCACCTCAGAAGCCATTAGCATGACTCTCTTTTCTGTTTCCAAAGTCAGTGAAAAGAGGATGACTTCTCTCACTCGCTTGCTTTGCAAGACTTTCAATTAGGTTCAGGTGATACTGCATTCCGTTGCTTATCCTACATGTTATTGGACGGCTTTAAGCGAATTTACCAAAAAACTTCCTGTTTTGAAGGAGACCAAAAGAACCACATCAATGACTATTGGGATGTTCGTATTCCTATACACAGCTTTTTAACATTCCCCCTTCATGGGATATGAGCTACAACTGGAGGAGCCACAGGAGAGAGGGACAGTGGACGGTGGGACGGTGGGACAGTGGGACGGATCAGGTTATCTCCCCCCCCCCACACTCCCACCCCCGAGGAAGGACATCTTTTCACTCAAATCCCATTCAGATTTAACTAGGTTAACATTTCCTGTGGATAGAACATACATCCTAGCCCTGCCTGGGTAAAAGCCATGACACATAGTAGAGGATTTTAACTCGGAACTGAGAGGGACATGTTGAGAAGAAAAGATCTTTTTTAATTTTATTTATTTATTTATTTATTTATTTATTTTGGTTTTTCAAGACAGGGTTTTGCTGTATAGCTCTGGCTGTCCTGGAACTCACTCTGTAGACCAGGCTGCCTCGAACTCAGAAATCTGCCTGCCTCCACCTCCCAAGTGCTGGGATTAAAAGCATGTGCCACCACTGCCTGGCAAAAAGTTCAGTTTTGACACAGTTCTTTCCAAAGCCAGCGAAACAGGACAGAAACACAAGAAACCACTCCAGATGGGTCAGTAGAATGGCCTGTGTAGAGGAGGCTTCTCAGCTCCTGGGCATGAAGGACTAACTCATATGAGACTAATTTCTGACTGAATGTAACTAGACACTCAGGTGAAAATCATCTTGAAATGTGTTTAAGTGGATGGGGAGAGCTGAGTATTGTGGTGTATGTCTATAATTCTATTATGCAAGAGTATACACACATACACACACACAGAGACACATATACACATATACACAGACACAGACACATACATAGCCACAACACACACACAGACACACACAAACACACAGAGACACACACAGACACAGAGACACACACAGACACACAGATACACACAGACACACAGAGACACAACACAGACACACACAGGCATGTAGAGACACCCACAGACACACACAAACACACAGAGACACACACAGACACACACACACCACGAGTGCATGTGTGCATGCCATGAGGACACAGGAGGCTGAGACAGCGAAGCCAGAGGATTAACCCAGATACAGTTCAGCACCACCATAATTCTCCAGCATCTACATGGTTTTCAGAAGCATAGGGTAAGACTCCTGGAAACCCCAGAGAAAGACACTGTTCAGAACCATGCACTGTCTGTCTCACAGGTGGAGGAGAGATCAGAGAGGGAAAAGCGAGACGCCCACCAGCACTCAGCCTCTCGGCTGTGGTGAGGGACTACCCCACATCGCAAACAGCACTGACAGGTTAACAGAGCTCTTGGTAGTTTCATGTGCTTGGGAACGACAGCTACAGTTCAGAAGCTTCCTTGCCTTTGAAAGAAGGCTGGTAAAAAGTCAATCAAACAAACATACAGGTTTTAGGTTGACGGGTGTTTAACTCTAAGAAACTGCCAGACATCTTTGCAATGTGGTTGTCCCATCTTGTTTGCCCATCGATAGCACGGCAGCTCTGGTTTACACAGCCTCAAGAACATTTCGGTGTTGCCGACTTCCATTCTGACGTGTCATTCTGACACCTCTAACTGTATCACAAAAAGACAAACAATCCAGTTTTCTAAATGGGACTTCGATAGACAGTGTCCCAAAGAAGATAAGCAAACCAGTGCACACGTGGAAGGATGTAGCACCATCAACCTTGGCAAAAGCCGGTAGACCATGCTGAGACACTGACTTATAGCTATGAGGATGGCTGGGTTTGTGTGTCAATTTGACACAGGCTGGAGTTATCACAGAGAGAGGAGCTTCAGGTGAGGAAATGCCTCCATGAGATCCAGCTGTGGGGCATTTTCTCAATTAGTGATCACGGTGTGTGTGTGTGTGTGTGTGTGTGTGTGTGTGTGCCCATTGTGGGTGGTGCCACCCATCCCTCCATGGCCTCTGCATCAGCTCCTGCTTCCTGACCTGCTTGGGTCCAGTCCTGACTTCATTTGGTGATGAACAGCTGTGTGGAAGTGTAAACTGAATAAACCCTTTCCTCCTCAACTTGCTTTTTGGGCATGATGTTTGTGCAGGAACAGAAACCCTGACTAAGACAGCCACACTGAGAAGCACAGAAAATCAGAGCTGCCAAGGGTGTCAAGGCAGACCTCTTGTGCATTGTTTGTGGGATTGTAAATTGGTATGGCTGCTTTGGAAAATGGAAGGGTAGTTTCTCAAAACACTAAAAACAAAATTGTCATGTGATATAGGCATTGGAATTCTGAATATGTATATATATACATATTTCATACAATATATACAATTTTCAATTTATTTTTATTTTCTTTCTTTTTTTTGTCTTGTTTTGTTTTTGTTTTTTGAGACAGGGTTTCTCTGTATAGCCCTGGCTGTTCTGGAACTCACTCTGTAGACCAGGCAAGCCCAGAATTCAGAAATCCACCTGCCTCTGCTTCCCAAATGCTGGGATTAAGGCATGTGCCACCACGCCTAGCTTCAAATTTCAACTATTAAACTACATACACATATATATTTTTGAGACAGTCTAATTTTGTAGCCCTGGCTGTGCTGGAACTCACTGTGTAGACAAGAGTGATCTTGAATACACAAAGATTCACCCACCTCTGCCTTCTGAGTGCTGGGATTAGAAGTGTGTGCCAGACCATAAATAAGATTTTTATTTTTATCTTTTCTTATTTTTATAAATTATTATAAACTTTGACATATAGGCAAATCCACACATATTTTACTATATACTACTAATGTATATACTATGTACTAATGTTTTAAAAGTTTCAAGTCTTTTTTTTTTTTTTTTTTGCCATTTAGGCAAAATAGTAGGTAGGAAACCTCAGTTAAGTTTCCTCATACAAGCATCCTGGATAGGCACCAAGGTGTTTGGTCAACAAAACTCGATGCCCACTTACTGTGAAGGCAGCAATTATAAATGTCCTCTGGTGGGAACTTCCTTCTGGAAACCCATGTCCATTCATGTCCCTTCTCACACCCACAGCAGCAGTTTAGAAAAATGCTTAAAACAGTTTGTGGTTCAAAAATGGAAGGCAAGGTGGAACTGGTTGTGTGTGGTGGCCTGCAATACCAGCTACAAAGGCTACGGTGAAAGGGTGATCCAGATGCCGGAAAGAACACAGAAATCCTGTTCCTCCACTCTGGCCTTCCCAGGCAGAACATCTGGGAAGAGGCAGATGTGAAAGATTCTCTGAGAGCTATGTGGATGGAGGCGTGGCTGGACTCCAGAGAACGTTCAGGGCTAGCCTAGTTAACAGTGAGCCCCTGTTTCAAAATCAAGTGATAAAAATAATATTTAGTGTGTATATGTGTAACACATACACACACGCAGAGCCGGGGTATAGCTCAGAGGGAGGTCACTTGCCTAGCACATGTGTGACTCTGGGTTCAGGCCCTAGTACCCAACAATCAAACCTAACTGATCCCTATATCTAAAGAAGATGGGTGATAATGCCACAGCAAGTCCGTGACTTTGTATACTATCCAAAGACTTAATGATCCCCCAAGATGATCCAAGAAGAGCTGTGTCGGGCTGGGGGTGGGGTTATAAAGCTAAAAGTAATAAATATATCTGGGTAGTTTTTCCAAATATGAGCACTAAGAAAGAAGCAACACATTAGTAGACAGGAGCAAACAGCACAAGGCCAAAAAAACAAAAAATTCGGAACCGGACGGCCGAAGAACGCCCTGGAAGGCGAGGACCGCTGAATGCCCGGGAAGGCGAGGAAAGCGAGTTGCGCGCAGCCCAGTCTTACCGGACCAACCCAGCGTGCGGCTGCATCTACGGGATTCATTCCCTCCTACAAGCCAGGATACCTGTGACCTGGCAGCTGAGAGCGGAGTGTAACAGAAACAAGCCCAGGAACCGAGTCTGCACAGCCCTTTAATTCCGGTCAGGTGGGACGAGGTTTCCGTCCGCAGGACCTCAGATAGACGGGCGTGGTCCCTTTAAACAGCTTCTCAGCCCATCGTGATGTTTCAGTTATCAGCCTAGCCTTTAACAGCTGAAGCACCTCCCCAGCCCTCAACCCTTTCTCATTAGCAGCAGGCCGAAGAAGAGATGACACCTGTGGTGAGTTTTGGCGACTCTCAGTGGACAGCATGACATGAAAAGCGATAGATACTTTCCTCCATTTCCTCCCCCTACAGACAGCAAGGCACAGCAGGAATGGTCTGGACCTCAGGCCTGGAGACCCTTATTTTAGCCTATGAAATTACATTGTGAAGGGGGACACTAATGATTCCCCCCCCTTCCTCCTCTACCTCCACGCACCATTTCAAATACAGAAATTCTGATCTTCATCTCCTGCCTTCCTCAGGAAAGTTTATGGAAAAAAGGCAGCCAGCAGATGATCCCCCAAGGGCTGTGTGGGGGTGAGGGTGGGGTTATAAAGCTAAAAGTAAAATAAAAGCATTGCCTTTGGTACACCTGCCCCCCCACCACCACCACACACACACCTTACCAGAGGAGGCAGGCTCAAGGGGGACTTTAGAGCACCTGCAAAGGTCCTATGGTCTCCTGTCTTTCCTTTGTAGAGAAAACACATCTTAATCAGTTGGGATAATCTGTAAGACTCCTGCTATTATTCATTTTTATTTCACGTGTTCTCTTCTCACCGTTAAATTTCAGAGGCAAGGCATCTATTCCTGCTAGCTCCATGATCTATGTCTGCTAACTCCATGATCTATGTCTGTTAGCTCCATGATCTATGTCTGCTAGCTCCATGATCTATGTCTGTTAGCTCCATGATCTATATCTGCTAGCTCCATGATCTATGTCTGCTAGCTCCATGATCTGTGTCTGCTAGCTCCATGATCTATGTCTGCTAGCTCCATGATCTATGTCTGCTAGCTCCATGATCTATGTCTGCTAGCTCCATGATCTATGTCTGCTAGCTCCATGATCTATGTCTGCTAGCTCCATGATCTATGTCTGCTAGGTTCATGATCTATGTCTGCTAGCTCCATGATCTATGTCTGCTAACTCCATGATCTATGTCTGCTAGCTCCATGATCTATGTCTGTTAGCTCCATGATCTATGTCTGCTAGCTCCATGATCTATGTCTGCTAGCTCCATGATCTATGTCTGCTAGCTCCATGATCTATGTCTGCTAGCTCCATGATCTATGTCTGCTAGCTCCATGATCTATGTCTGTTAGCTCCATGATCTATGTCTGCTAGCTCCATGATCTGTGTCTGCTAGCTCCATGATCTATGTCTGCTAGCTCCATGATCTGTGTCTGCTAACTCCATGATCTATGTCTGCTAACTCCATGATCTATGTCTGCTAGCTCCATGATCTATGTCTGCTAGCTCCATGATCTATGTCTGCTAACTCCATGATCTATGTCTGCTAACTCCATGATCTATGTCTGCTAACTCCATGATCTATGTCTGCTAGCTCCATGATCTATGTCTGCTAGCTCCATGATCTATGTCTGCTAGGTTCATTATCTATGTCTGCTAACTCCATGATCTATGTCTGCTAGGTTCATGATCTATGTCTGCTAGGTTCATGATCTATGTCTGCTAGCTCCATGATCTATGTCTGCTAACTCCATGATCTATGTCTGCTAGCTCCATGATCTATGTCTGCTAACTCCATGATCTATGTCTGCTAGCTCCATGATCTATGTCTGTTAGCTCCATGATCTGTGTCTGCTATCTCCATGATCTATGTCTGCTAGCTCCATGATCTATGTCTGCTAACTCCATGATCTGTGTCTGCTAGCTCCATGATCTATGTCTGCTAGCTCCATGATCTATGTCTGCTAGGTTCATGATCTATGTCTGCTAGCTCCCTTATCTATTCCTGCCAGCTCCATCGTCTACGCCTGCTGCCCCACCATCTCATCACTGTTCTCTTAACTCCCCAAATTACTGCTCACCAGTCTGCTCACATTCCACTTTCAAAAGGCACTTCAGCCTTGAGTTCCAAGTAAAACTCTTGCTCAGTTTGCATTGAACACTCACAACCCTCCTATGTATAGCTCCACAATACAGGATGCTGTTATCTGAGGCCACTATAAACTTTCTTCCTTTCCTTTCCTTGGTCCTGTGTCTTCAGAGCTGTACTGAACCCTCCATACACTCTCCTCCACTGACAAGTCTTCAAAGGAAAAGTCTATTCCTTACCAGCTATAAAGACAGCGCCGTTGTTCAAATCTAATATCGGCCATTACACAGGTTTATCCTCCATGTCTGGTTGTTTGGGTTTATTGTTTGTTGTTTTTAATTTTACTCGTTTCTTTGACTTTCTTTGACTTGTTATCTCTATCACTGCTCTGATGCAGGCTCTTTTCTAAGCAGGTCTGACTAGGTTGCAGTGTCCTAGGATTCAGCAAATTAATTCAGTTCATCCCGCTCCCCTTAAGTTACTCTGTTTCTACAAAATGTGATTATGTCTGGTTACTCACACAGTACGTTTCTAAGTGTGGTATCCCAGGCTCCACAGATTGACCCCACTTTGCCCCCATTCCCAACACTTACCAACTCCCTATACAAATTATCAATGTCCTTGCTATCACACGAGAGTATCCAAGATGACTCTCTACCTGAAACTCCTCTCCTCCCCCTGCTACCCACATCACCTCCTCTTCCTCTTTTCTTCCAATCTCTCCCTTTTCCCCTCCCTCCATCTTTTCATCCCTTGCAGTGCAGGAGAGGTAAAACCCATGCTGCACCTTTATGGCAGCTAGACAAGTACTCTTCTATAGAGATACACGCCCAGTCCCAGATCCTATTGTTTCTCATACAGTATAGGGTTTTATTTTTTTCTGGGTCTTCCTGAGACCTTCCACTTGACACCTCACTGCCCCTGTGACTCATGATCCCACTTCCACGGAGGTAACAGCATGAGTAAACTATCCACAAAGCACCCAAACCGGTCGGGACTACAACTATCACTCCAACCAAACCAGAAAGCATGTGATTCGCAGGGAACAGAAGGACAGGAAAGCAAGGATCCTCTGTGCCTGTTTCAGTGGCATCAAGATGCGACTCCATTACAGAGGGCGGAGGGGGAGGAGGAGAAGGACAAAGGGAAGGGTTTCGATCCGTGGCTCGGTGAAAGTACAAACAGAACCTGACCAGTGTCCACTGAACCAGATCCATTGTTTCTGGTAAAGTAGCTCTGCTGACGCGTAATACCTCTGTGGACGTTTGAACTGCAGATGAGTTACTCATCTGCTTCATTTCCAACTTCTCAAAGGTCAGTGTTCACAAGCACATCTCAGCGGGTAACTGCATCCGCACTGACACTTGGAGTCACTGTAAGCGGCTCTTAACTTACTGTAGCCTTGAGGTCACAGCTAGTGTTCAGGCCTGAAGGCTGAGGTCCCGTGAAGAAGCTAGAACCTGTTTGCCAGGCAGAGGAGGCAACCTTTGAGAATACCTCTGGGGCCCTTTCCTTTGAGAATACCATTCCCTGACCCAAGGCTCCAATCAGATGGTAACAGTTACTTATACTTCAGACACAAAGCCAGCCAGCCACTCCCAAACCTGTAACAGAAGCCCACTGCATTCTCTACTCTCTCCCTCCACTTTGTTTTTCAGCTACTTCACGATTCACCTCAGCTGTACTCTCCTATACTGGGACTTCAGAATATTGTAGAGACTCTCTTTTAACTATGAAAAGAAATCCCATTATCAGCCTGCCCTCTGAACAGTAGAAATACACTCACACAATCCACACATACCTAGCCTCTGATGGCTCAGAGTCATTTCAGGAACTGCAGAAGAAGAAACCGATTGGCTTATCTCCAGTTTTACCACGACAGCTATTTACACTTGATCTTAGCCAAAAGGCCGAGAAGCGATGACGACAGCTATTTACAAGCACATCTTAGGCAATAATTGTATCTCTTCGACACTAGGACTGGAGAGTAATCTAGTCATCAACCAAGAAAGCCTGCAGCCCCAGTGATCCGATTTGTTCTGTATTGCCTTGTAGTCAGTTGCTGAAGTGCTAACAGTAGGCTCCATACAGACCATCTCATCCCCTGCACCACCGCAGTAGTAGAAAAGGTACCCGACCCTCCCTGTATTCCCGAATCCCTCCATCTAAAAGCTATCCTGGGATCAAACCAGTCTTTCCTCCGTATCTTTCCTGGAATCCTTTGTGTACACAGTAGCACAGAGCTATATAAGCATTGTCCTCAATTCTTCCTCTCTCCCTTGACAAAACAGTCACATTTAGATCCAGTAATCTCACTTTTAAATAGATGTTCAAAGGTTTTGTCCTAATGGAATTTATTTTTATTTTATGTGCATTGGTGTTTTGCCTGCATGTATGTCTGTGAGGATGTCAGATCTTGGAGTTACAGACAGTTGTGAGCTGCCTTGTGGATGCTGGGGATTGAACCCAGGTCCTCTGGAAGAGCAGTCAATGCTCCTAACCACTGAGCCATTTCTTCAGCCCTGGTGTTCAAAGTTTTAAATCACTAGGCAAAGAGATTTCTGCACTTGCACATGTAGTATAGTTTATTCCCACCAGCCACTTTACAGAGGAACCTAAGAGTCCATCAACAAACGTGATAGCTGTGCAGGAGAATTCGATTCAGTCTCAAGGAAGACAGACATTCCATATTCATATTACAATAAAGCTGAACTTTAGGACATGGTGTCAAGTCAGATACGCTAGGCACAGAAAGCTAAATTCCACATGTTCTTTCTCATGGTGAGCAGAATATATGTGCGGGTTAGTGTTTGTCAACACAAGACAACCTACGATCATCTGAGAAGACAAATTCTCAGTTGAGAAAATGTCCCCATCAGACTGGCCTATAGGCAAGTCTGTGGGGTCATTTGTTTTTATTGATTGATTGATTGATGTGGTGGTGGGCGGGCAGTCCCAACCTCTACATATAAGAGAATGCCTATGGAAACAAATGGGTAGATTGGTTACAAAAGAAAAGAAAAGAAAAGAAGAGAAGAGAAAAGAAAAGGATCTTTTAAAAAAAGATTTATTTATTTATTGTATATGTAAGTACATTATAACTGTTTTCAGACACACAGGAAGAAGGCATCCCATCTTATTACAAATGGTTGTGAGCCACCATGTGGTTGCTGAGATTTGAACTCAGGACCTCTGGAAGAGCAGTCGGTGCTCTTAACCATTGAGCCATCTCACCAGCCTGATTTTTGAATTTTTAATACTTGTATCTACTTATGGATATCAGATTGAGTTATTTACTTCTTCCCTTTGGGACTTCTAAAGAGCAAGCATCAGTTTAACATTAAAAATGATGTTCATCTGAGTAAATCAAAATGTTTCACATGAACTATCTCATTAATCTTCCATGGTATTAGAGGGATAACATTATTTATCAATATTTATAGCCTTAAAAGGGCAACGCTGTCTGGTCAAATGTTTTATCCACAATCACATGGTCTCTTTGTCACCCTGGAGCTTCTTATAGGCAGAAAGCTATTTACTTCACCTACCTGAAGCAGAAAAAGGTACTCGTGTCGATATGGCAGCTCAACAGAGCAGTGCTGGTGAGTCAGAGTTCAAATCTGGCCCTCAGCCTGATATTACAAATAAAGTTTTATTGATAGGCAACCTCAACCACTCATTAAAGCATTGCCTTACCACTTCTGCTGCAAGGTGGCAAAGCTGAGTACTTACCTTAGGCCATTAACCCTAAAGACTAAAGGATTAATTATTTGGCCTTTTACAGGAAGAGTAGTAATTTACGCCCTTAACTCAGAGAGAGTCCCAATCAACACAACAGATTAAACAGCACATCTGCCTGTTACTTCTAACTATTACTAGAACTAAATTACATTTATTACATTTATCTAATTACATTTATCTAATTGAGGGAGGCGGGGCAAACATCTTGCACAAGACTTTGTAGGTCAAAGGATAACTCGTAGTGGTTGGTTCTTGAATTCCACCACCCAGGGCTCGAACTCATGTCTTCAGATTTCCAGCAAGCACTTGAACCCACTGAACCTTCTCTCCAGCAATTGGATTTTGAATTCTTCAGTAATTCTTAAATTCATTACTTTTCTTTCCCTTCTCTCACCCTCACCATTGTAAAAGCAAGGCACCTTGACAGGGATGGGCTTTGGCGAACACATCTTTATTGGAAAGTAAAGCTGTATTAGCTGGGTCCTAAGAGAATCCTTAATCTGCACTAGCTTGCCCTCTTTGCCACCTACTTGTTACAAAGGAGATTATAAAAGAATAACATTCAAAGTATTTAGTTTAAAAGCTCCAGATTTAGAAATAAGTCTACCCATCTTTGATTCAAAATTCTGCTTTTCACCAAAGTGCTACTAGTCAGGCTGTGATCAACACCAGCTAGGGGCTTGAATTCTCAGAAGTTGAAAATCCAAACCAGGTGTCAACAGTTTAAAAAGGAAGACACTTGCCAAAGGGGTGGTGGCGCAAGACTTTAATCCCAGCACTTGGGAGGTAGAGACAGGCAGATCTCTATGAGTTTGAGGCCAGCCTGTCTACAGAGCGAGTTCCAGGACAGTGAATACTATAGAGAGAGAGACCCCGTCATGAAAAACAAACAAGCAAACAAACAAAATCAACCAGGCAACCGAACAGACAAACAAAAAAGGAAGAAACTTCATTTTCCTGAAATTCTGTTCCTCTGATGGTCACATAGAACAAACCCATCCTCAGTTCCCAAATCTGTGTTTCCTCTGCCTACATGCCACAAAAGACGGCTCTCCCTCTGCATGGTCCCTTCTAATTTTATCATTTTCTAAAGATAAATGTAAATTTATGCAAAAGCAAGGTGCTAATTCAGTCCTTCCTGGCAGAATCACTTTCATTAAATGATCTCCCCATTAAAAACAAACCTCTCATGCTGAGCTACCCACACACACCAGCAACTCGGAACCAGTCTTAAAATTACCAGGGACAGTGAACACATTTCAGGTAAGTGTTTTCTTCGATGACATTAACAGAAAATTGTTTTTTAAAGGTACAGATATTATTTAGGATGGATGATAGTTCTGTAATCTTTATACTATATTAAGAACCCTTGGATAAACCCCTTATCTCCCATATTTTATCTTCTCTCCATCTTTGTCTTGCACAGATGAACAAGTCCAATATGAAAAGAAATGAGGGGTGAGGGTGTAGTTTAGTGGTAGAGTATTGCCTCACACCTGCATGGCTTTGGATTCAATCTCCTAAAGGGAATGAGGAAATATACCCAAGGGAGCTATGCTGGAGATAGCTATTGCTTTGTCTTAATTCAGCTCCCAAAAGCCACGCTTCCAGACGATGAGGGTCCCTGCCACCAGCTGGCTTTGATTGGTAATAAAGAATTGCCCTACAGCCAATGGCTGGGCAGGGAGATAGAGTGGGACTTTTAGATTGCATAGGCAAGGGACTGAGAGGGAAGAAGAGGAGACAAAATCACAAGGATGGGGGAGCAGAGAGATCAGACTCAAGGTCCCATCAACATCTAAGAGTCAAGGAAGCTTCGCCAGGGGTCACTCTCCCCAATTGGGTCTTGGATAGCAGAGATAAAATATAGATTTAGGAATATTAACTCAGGAATACCGGAGGGGAGTTAGTCTTTGTCTCCGGGAGGTTCGGGAAGTGCCCAGCCATTGAGCTAATAAGGAGTATTAAAAATATTGCTCTCTCTCTCTCTCTCTCTCTCTCTCTCTCTCTCTCTCTCTCTGTGTGTGTGTGTGTGTGTGTGTGTGTGTGTGTGTGTGTGTGTGTGTTTCACTCATGAATCCAGAGCTCTTGGGCGGGTACAGAGTGTGTACAACCTGCTGGGAGCTCAGTGTAGATTAACTATTCATTGCTACAGAGCTAAGGGTCTGCTCATACTTACACTTCACAAATTAGGGAGAAACAGCATATACCTTTTCCTCAAAAGAAAGAATGTTAAAATATAGCATATGGGAATGATTTAGGTAGGACTTTCCACTATATATGGTCTTAATTATACATAGTACTTTTTGTTAAAGAAAAACTTTCAAAGAAAGCTGTTAGTAATATTTTAATGTTCTTCAAAGTCAAGGATAAGGTCCTATCAAATGTCATGACTAGCAAGTTGTATGTGGTCTGAAGATGATGCTGGTGCTACAACCAAAACCATGGGAGTTGGAGAGCTTACTCACACGCAGAAAGATTGTGTGTAGCTTTTCCACAAAGACCCTGTCTTTGTCAGTATTCTATTGTGAAGAGACACCCATGACCAAGGCCACTCTTACAAAGGAAGGAATTTAGCTGGGGGTTTCTTACAGTTTCCAAGGTTTAGTCTATTATAAGCATGGCAGTGTGCAGGCAGACATGGTGCTGGAGAAGGAGCTGAGAGTTCTACATCAGACACAGAGGCAGCAGGAAGAGAGAGACACAAAGTCTGGCTTGAGCACTGAGTACCCCAAAGCCCACCCTCAGTGACACACTTCCTCCAATAAGGCCACACCTTCTAGTGTCACTCCCTGGTGACAAAGTGTTCACATCTATGAGTCTATGGGAAGTACTATTCAAACCACCATAGACCCCTTCCCAAGAAACATGTGAAAATACAGTACTAAACTGCTGACCAGCCATGACAGCAGTCACTTTTCCTCAGGATGGTTTGATTGATTGATTGATTGATTGATTGATGATTGATATGATTTCTCTGTGTAGCCCTGACTGTCCAGGAACTCACTCTGTTGACTAGCCTTGCTTTGAACTCAGAGATCTATTTCCCTCCTGATTGCTGGGATTAAAAGTGTGTGCCCACATGACTGCCTACTCATGATGGCTTTATTAACAGGGCTTGAAGAGTGTTCCTTTCTCCAACACCATCCAGAACTACCGTGCCAAAGTGCTGTCCAGAGCTTACAATATGGACGCACTTCTGCATCAAGAGATGACTAGTGTTCATAGGGAGTAATGGCTTTGTACTGTTTGTGAAGAAAGATGCTTGTTTGTTGCTATACAGGGAAGCAAGAACTCTTAAAGGCTGAAGTGACCAAGAGGGACACTCATGTACTTCTGGGGTGCACACAGCAAAGCTGACAAAGGAAGCGTGGCCTCAACACTGGATCTGAGTCTCTCCCTGGCTAGGTCCTTCTGAGCTTGCGGATGCCAGAGGCAGCCAGGTGACGTCGGCTCGATGGAGATGGATGGGATTGCTGCCTGTCACCAAGTGACACACATTCCCCTCTCTCCCTGCAGACATATCAACATAGAGATGACAGCTAGCTATAAAAATAAAGCATTATTTCCTCCTAAAACAAACATCAAGTGGACAATTTAGCATCTTCCATTAAACATCCATAAAATAGCTGCCAATTAAGCTGCAAAGATTGCAGCTCCAATGCTCCGCCTCCCTATTTTTGAGGTTAGCATGCAGAGTGCACACTGGGTCTACTTTTATTCTAGAAGGCAATGGCCTGGTGGATAATCTTTATTCTTTCCTTTGGGGGGCAGTTATAAACAGTTATTTACAGGAGTTCTGGAGGGGGCAAGAGACAGCCAGGTAAAAGCACCATTTCAGCAAAATAGAGGAGTCAACAGGCAGCTCATGGTCAGAAAAGCCAACCCGAAGGATCCAGGCTACCTCTCCCCACCCCCCTCTCTTCTTTCTCCTTTCTTATTTTTACAATTTCATACATGAACAGATTTAACCCCTATTGTTTTCTCTCCTTCCCATTCTTCTCCTGATAACCTATTTTTTTCCAACTAGCCCCTCTCCTCCCTCCCTCCTCAAACCCCACCCCCTTGCGTGTGTGTCCTACTGGGTTTAGGACTGCTGGATGTGTACTGATGGGGAGCTATTTCTTGAGTTTGGACAATTTATCAGTAGCAACAACACTGGAAATGACTCCCCTTCCCCTGGCCACCCATTAACTACCAACAGCTCCTCAAAGAGCTCTCTCTCCCATCCATTATGGAAGGTGGATTGGGCCAATCCAGTGCTCATTTTATACAGGTAAGTAACCACAGCTGCTGTGGGTTCAAGGCTGCACTGGCCACGTCATAGGATCCAGATATGTCAGAGACACATCAGGAAGACAGAGAGGCCAGAGAAACAGGGCATTTGGCATCCCTATTTGATCTATGCAGAGATTCTTCACACCAAGTGTCTGTAACCATATTGGGAGGTTCCCCTATGAGCAGCTATTGCAGTGCTGTGAGATTGCATGCATGTGCATGTCTTCCTTTAGACCTTACCTCATTCTCTAGGGGATTAGGTGACTTCTAGCAAGTATGCATGTAGCTCAATAAGAGTAAACTGTGGATGGAAGTTGAGAAATCCAAAGGATAATTAAAACCACCATTCCCAGGCTCCAATAGAAGGGCTCACTCAGTAGGGTAAGTATTAATGCAGGTTAAAACTAATCAACGCTAGGCACTGTTTGCCCAAATCACACACAAAACTATTTCAACAGCACCTAGAGTGACAGGCAGGGGCTACTGAGTCTCACTGTGAAACCTGACTGTGCCATTTACTACTGTGTGAACTTTGGGCCTCAGCCTGGGAAATGGGCTGATAATATTACCTCTCTGACAGGATAATTGTGGGTTTTCAGTGGGCAATAAGTGTAAAGCATCTAAGACAGCTGGCAGGTGGTGAATGCTTGCTTATGAGGTACTACTGTCCCACAAAAGTCTCCTTCCTCCTTCCTCAGGTTATCTCCAGATCCCTGTGTCTGCTCACTGCTTCCCTGAGGTCTATAGAGTCTTGCAGGAGGATTATTTACCTCCAGCCCAGTGCCGAGGGCTTGGCCATGTGACCAGGCTTGGCCTGCAGCATGTGAACCCCCACGTTTCCACTGGCTCTGTCTTCCTCCCTCAGCCGCCAACCTAGCTCATCTCAAAGAGGGGCTGTTCCTCTGGCCTAGATCTAAGAACACAAAGACACAGGGCTCAGGAGTAGGTCTGAGGCCAATTCGCTCCAGATACAGAATGTGGGCGAGAAATAAATGGTTCTTGCAAGCCCTGAGGCTGGAGATCTGTTGACCACAGAACAGCTGGCTAAAACAGAAATTATTATTTTATTTTAGTTCTTGTTTTGTTTATTGGATCAAATTGTGACTTCGACCAAAAATAGTCTGGAAAAACTTACTCAAAAAAAAAAAAAATATCAGTAGATAAAAATGGTAAAGTCTCCACAATAGATTTCTCACAACAAGTTAAAGCTGGCCTACCAGTGACAAAGACCTCATGTAGACACATAGTGGATGTACTGGAGCGGGCCGTTTTTCTCCTCCATCTGCTGTGTCCCTTGACTAAACCTCCCAGACAGCAAGGAGTCCCTCTGCTGGGCTATTTCACTCTCCCCAGCTCCCTCCGAAGCAGTCATGATTTATCTTCTCCAAGCCCAACGGCCCAGTAAAACAAGCAGTTTCTCATTTTAAAGGGAATTCCTAAATGCAAATTTCTTCTTAGTTTATTACCAAGCTTGTTGATTCTCTTTTTCCTGCCCTTTCAGGGGAGGGTATGGCTTTTAGAAAATTAGCTTATGAAAATCATCAACTGTCACATTTAAATCTTTCTGAATACATCAAAGGGGGATGCATCTCCTCTCTTGGTCCAAAGCACTGTGGTCATATTCAACGGTGTTAAGTGGCGGCCACTGTCATTAACCTCTCTTGGTACCATGAGCTGGTTCAACCTGCTAGTGGGAGGAGACAGAGTCAAGTGGGGAAATGGGAGAGAAGCAAGCACACAACAATGTCTCAACATGAGAAACACCAAGGAAACAGGATAGAGGGGAGTTTGGAGACAGAAGAGTGAGGTGTACATGAAATGCAGGAGCGTCACTTGGGTGATTAGGGAAGAGATACCTGAGGAGCGCAGTCACCGTGAGGCCTGAAGGGTAGAGACTGTGTAATGCATGAGGTGTGCTCGTGTAAAGCCCTGACTGAGAAGAGATGAGAGTGCTTTTAGGAGCTGAATGAAACAATGTGACGTTTCTCTTGCTCTCAACAGTTCAGTGAAAGAAAGAGAAACATGAGGTGGAGTTTGTCTTCCTTAGGGTTTTATTGCTCTGTAGAGACACCATGACTAAGGCAACTCTTTTTATATATATATATATATTTATTTACATTCAAAATCATTTCCCCTTTCCCGTTTCCTCCCTCCCCAAAAGTCCCATAAGCCCCCTTCCCTCCCTCTTTTCCCCATTCAACTCCCTCTCGCTTCTCTGTCTCGGCATTCCCCTACTCTTATAAAGAAAAACATTTAATTGGGGCTGGTTTATAATTTCAGAGGTTTAGTCCGTTATCCTCATGGTGGGAAACCTGGCAGCATCCAGGTGACATGATGCAGGAGGAGCTGAGAGTTCTACACCTTCATCTGCAGGCAGCAGAAGGAGACTGTGTACCACACTGGGTGTAGCTTGAGCACATATGATCTCCAAGCCCGCCTCCACTGTGATGCACTTCTCCAACGAGGCCACATTTCCTAATAGTGCCGCTCCCTGTGACTGGGCATTCAAACACACGAGTCTATGGTGTTCATTCCTATTCAAACCACCATGGAGCTGAAGAGCAAACAAACCCAGGCTGCAGGGAGCTTTAGAGGTCTGAGAGGAGTAAGAAGACATGGAAAGGTTTTAAGGAAGGAAGCAATGTGCTCTGTTCTGCAAGTGATTAAAGATATGTGGGGATGGAAGAAATGGAGAGAGAGAGAGAGAGAGAGAGAGAGAGAGAGAGAGAGAGAGAGGAAGCAGACAGGAAATGTCTGAAGGGGAGAAGAGGCGAGACCATGAAGAGGAAGTAGGGACATACGAAGCACATCCTGGGGTAAAAATGAATGAGCCAGCAGGGGGAAGCTGGGCGTGGTGGGAAAGGAAGGCTAACTCATCTGGCCTGAAGGACGGTGGTGCTGATACAGTTCAGTGAGAGGGAGAGAACTGGAGGAGAAGCATCAAGATAGAAATGCTACTTTGAACAATCAAGTCTAAGACACCTGTAAGACAACTAGCCCCAAAAAAGTCAGGGTGCAATCGGATGAGCAGGACTGTGAGGTACAAGCGTCCGGATGAACAGTAAACGTGGGAATGGTCCCCCTTAGGTGAGGAGGACACTCTCATGGGAAGGTGGCACTGCACAATGTCAAATCCAGAGAGCAAGGAAGTAATGTGAAAGAAAGGGTGGCATAAAAAAAAAATAAAGAAATATTAAAAAGGTAATAGAAAAGAGCTTTTGCTAAGATGGTTTCGAAAGCAATGAAGGAAGCTCCTGCCCTCCCAAAGCTGAAGCCAAGGTGAAGGCCTTGAAAGCCAAGAAGGCACAGCCACACAAAGAAGATCCTCACATTGCCAGCCTTAAGATGGCCCACGACTCTCTATCTCCAGAGGAAGCTGAAGTGCCCTTGAAGAGCTCATCCAGGAGCACTATGCCCTCATCCAATTCCCCTGACTGCCCAGTCAGCCCTGAGGAAGACAGGATAAGAGTGTGCTGTGTTCACTGTGGATGTCAAGGCCAGCAAGCACCGGCTCAAACAGGCTGCGATGAAGTTCTGTGAAGCTGATGTGACCAAAGCCAACGCCTCAATGAGGTCTGAGGGAGAGAAGGTCTATGTTCAGCTGCCCCCTGATTAGGATGTGTTGGATATTGCCAACAAAATTGGGATTATCTAAATAGAGTCCAACAAAAGGAGAAAAGGAGGAGGAGGAGGAGGTGGTGGAGAAGGAGAAGTAGAAGGAGGAGAGGAGAAGAGGGAGAAGGAGGAGAAGAAAAGGGAGAGGGAGGAGAAGAGAAGGAAGAGGAGGAAGAAGGAAAAGAAGGAGAAGAGGAAGAGGAGGAAGAAGAGGAAGAGGAGGAGGAGGAGGAGGAGGAAGAAGAAGAAGAAGAAGAAGAAGAAGAAGAAGAAGAAGAAGAAGAAATTTCTCAGTAGCCAAAGATATTTATTACAAAAATAAGATTAATTTCAGTGGAAAACTCAGCAGTCACCATCTTGAGCAAGGGTCCAGAGTCAACACTACGATGAATCACAATTCTCCGCCACCTGACCCACACAGTGAGAACACGAAGCGGAACACTGTGATGAACTCAATTGCCTCTTGTGAATTGAACCATGAGGAAGAGAAACAACGGCAAAGTGATCCCATTTGGCAAGATAACTGGCCTGTAGTCCACAGAAGTGTTAGGGTCATGGGTGGACTGAAGTCACACTCACTGACAAGCATGGATCTTAAAGACAGTGATGAATGAATACTGAGACACTGGCGCTGGGGCAGACAGAGTCATGGCGGGATGTTAGGTTCTAAGACTGGTGTTGGGGCATCCGTGGCACGTCACACACAGTCACTACAATACTACAGTACTACAGTTGCTACAGTCACTCCATGAGGACTCAGCGCTGCTGTTCAGTAAGATACATATATCTTCTTATGTATGTAATTTAGAAATTATTGAATTGTTTTTTAATTGTTTACATGTCTTGAGTGCTGACAGTGTGCCAGGTACTGTGATGGGCATATGTATACAAACACACACACACACACACACACACACTTTATCCTTTTGAAACATCCAAAGTCTGTGGAGCAGGCACCAGGACAATTCCCTCCATGTTTCCCTAGGTGTAAACTGAAGCTTGGTGCTTATTCAACATGACAGCCAACAAATGGGAATGCACTCTCATTTAAGCCATGTCTAGAACCTGCTCAGTTAGTGGCCAAACTCTGCTCTCAAGCATTGCTTTCCCATATATGTTGTTAGGATTTGGGGTGTGTGGGAGTTTCTCTGTGATTTCCACAGTATTTAGTACAGCCCTTTAGAAATTGACTCTTCTTTCCCCCTCGCCCCTTGATTTACTTGTTTTTATTTTATTACATTATTGTTTTTCCTGCATATATGTCCATGTGAGGGTGTTGAATGCTGGAGCTGGAGTTACAGATGGTCTGTGAGCTGTCATGTGGGTTCTGGGAATTGATTCTATGTCTTTTGGAAGTGCGGTCAGTTCTCTTAACTGCTGAGCCATCTCTCCAGCCATACAGACCTTTAGAATGAGGATTAAAAAGATGACTAACCCAACAGTTACTCACGTCTAATAAAACCATCAGATGTGTACCACACTGTGATTTTTTTAAGTCTTTCAATCCTGTAGAGACTCAGTTTTTAATTATAAGAAAAAGGCCTTCAAAAAGTCATTTGAACTAGGAAATTTCACGCCAGAGCCAAAGCTGAGAGACTTACATCAAGAATACTACAGCAAGCTGGAGTAGAGTAAGAGGGTCGCTCACTCAGGCACAACCTACCTGGATTGAATCTAACCACTAACATTCAAAGGTTTCAAAAAACCAGGCTTTGGTCTGACTCTCCTCAGCCAGTTTGCATGCACTGTACTCTCAATAGGCACGGTATCTTCAGAGTTAGGGTTCTTCCTCTACATTTTATTTTACTCAAGCGTCATTTCATTTATTTTCCAATTTTCAGGGTTTTTACTTGCAAGTAAACAAAGGTAGAGCATTTAAGAGCAACTGTATGAACCTGTGCTTAAAAAAAAAGCTGATTTTTTTCGCCTCCACCTGGCGTTTACCAATCTTAAACTGTACATTTTGAGGAGTTTGAGAATTCGGTCTTTCCCTTGAAAACCTAGAGCTTTGTCATACTGAGATACAGTACCATATGGCATCAGGCGTCTCCTCTTTAATGTTAGCCAGGTTTGTGGTGCACAGAAAACACAGCCAAGGTCAATTAGCAGGACCGAGCAGAAGCTAATCCTGCAGCAGAGTACAGAAAGGAGAAAGGTGGTAAAGCATCTCAGCATTTTCTTCTTGCTGTGGATAGAAAATCCATGTTTAAATGTAGTGAATACGATTTGAAGCCCGGGCCGTGGCAAAGCGTGAAGTCACAGTATTTGCCCCGCACTCCTGAAGCGCTAGATCTGATTATCAGCACCACAAAAGCAAAAAAAAAGTCTAAAGACAAACATTCCTACAGTTGACACTGCACAGCAGAACATGCCCAGTTCAGTGTGATGAAACAGAAAATGAGAATAACGTGAAGTCACAAGAAAAAAAAAACAGGAAAAAAAGACAATGTCTAGTAAACATTAAATGATGTTCAACATGATTGTCTGTTGGGAAAATGCAAATCGAAAGCATGAAATACCACTTTTACATCAATTAGGATGGTGTATTGATTTCCTGAGACTGCCCCTATAAAAATGACAGCCACAGCTGTGGAGGCTGGAAGTGCAAGACCAAGTCATGAGCAGGCTTTGGCTGTCCCAAAACTTTTCTCACTGGCTTGTAGATGACCGCCATCTTGGCTTGTCTTCATATGGCCTTATTCCTATTCCTGTGCACCCCGCTGGTTCTTTAAGAGTTTTTAGAACACTGTCATAGTGGATTAAGACCCATCCTTATGACCTTGTTTAATCTTAATTTCCAATAAGGTTCCATCTCCAAATACACATGGAGAGTCATAGACAAATTTACATTACGATACGAGCTTTCAGGGAGACACATTTAAGTACGCAACAGATGACTATAACAAGAGTTGTGGAGATGTGGAAAACTGTGGTCTTTGTGGTTCTCGTGCACTGCTGGCGGGGCTGTGAGATGATACAAAAACTCTGGAAAGCGGTCTCAGCATCCCAGAAGGTAAAGCACAAAGCAACAACTTCCGAATCAGCTTTCCACTTGGAGGAAGATGCCACAGAGAAGTCTCTGACGCCGCAGATAACCAAGTGTAAAAGGAGGAACACAGACCACTTAGAACGATTAGAATAAGACATGGGACTTGATACATGTGTGGACGAGGTTAAGAGTTACTTGTAAAACTCTGAAAGTATGTATTGAATAGATCAACTTTTATAAAAACATAAAACACACAAGGTTCCTCAGAAACAGAAAACAGACTAGTCTCATAGATGGAAAAAAATACAAAATATTTAAGAATATGATTCAACGCTCCAGTTAGGTCCCCTGGCACAAATCAGTCAAAATCAACTATGCCTTCCTGGGACATAGAGCTTCCTAATCCCCAGCCATCCACCCAGATGCCATGTTCTGACCATTGTCACCCTTCTCCTGTCTCCCATAACTCAACCAGTCCCCGAGCTCCAGTCTTGCCTTCCTTCCTACCAATGAGTGAGATCTCTCTAATAAAGAAATAGAGTTCTGGCTCTTCCCAGCTTACACTTCTTTGCTGGTTCTCTTATTAATCTTTAGGAGAAAACCGAAACACTCCACGCATGCTCCACAAGACTTTTCAAGTTCCTTTCCGGGAAGCACTAGCCTCATCCCTTAACTCCTCCTCTTCATACATCTGCTCAGTACTGCTGACCTCTGAGCAGTCGTCCTTTGCCCAGAGGTGTCACAGGATTTTCCCTGTCCAACTACATTAGTGCAAAGAAGGTCTGGGATTGGACAGGGAAAAGGCAGGCGGAGCTAAGAGTGGCAGAGAGAGGGAGCGAGCCAGAGGGTAGGAAGAAGTTTGTGGACATGAACCCGCCTGGCAATTACCAGCCACAAGTAGCTAAGTTTTCACAAGGTTAGAAATGTTGGGATAGATCTTTTATCATTATCAATTGGCTCTAAAGTTATTGTATTGACATCTTGTAAATTGTGATATTATTTATAGATAAATCTGATTTGTTGAGTAAGCCTTAAGAATCTTGATTCTACTGGGTAATTAGGAGTTGAGGTGGCAGATTGAGGGGTTTGTGGGGCATTGCGTGGAAGCGAGAGGTATTTGGGACCCCCGCCGGAGAGATGGCCCAGCGGGGGCAGGAGAGCTGCCGGGTCGTTTTTTAATATTTCACGCAATACAGAGGCACTGTGTTCTCTTTTACCTGCCAGCTTCCTGTTAGTCCTTCTACTGTCCAGTGGAATAGACAGGCCTAGTTCAACACCAGTCTAGAGGCTACCTCCTCTGAAAGGGCTATCTCCTGCATCTGAGAGGGATCTCTCTTCTTCATGCCGTGAGCTTCTGCTGCAGTTGGATTTCAATCCTGTGCTTCCGATTCCTGTTTGACTAACTCCCTTTACAAGTTCATGATGGTAGAAGTTTCATCATCTTGTCCACCGCTGAAGTCCTAGTACTCAGTGGCATTCCAGGCATGTGTCAAACATTTACCGTGAGCTTATTAAAGGATCAGTGAAGTACCACACCTAAACCAACGGCGAAGACGACAACACACACTGAAGCTGTAGGTCAACGTCACCTGGGAATACAGATGTCAAATCTGAAATGAAGTATGAGCAAGCAAATGCATCACCCTAGAAAAATAAAAATATATCATGGTCAAGATGAATTTACCTCAGGACTGCAAGGATGATATATCAGTAGGAAACCTAACAGTAAAACACACATACAATCACTTTGGTAGATGATGAAAGTCATATGATGGACTTCAACATTCATTATGGGGATCATTAATCAACTTAAAATGGAAAGGTATTAACTTTGTACAAAGCATCATCGTGCCCCATGACATATCAACAGAAGCAAGATAGGAATGGGACGGGGGCCTGTGAAAATGGCAAGGAATGTTTTGTACTGTAGCAGAAACACAGTAAGAAAAACGAAAAGTGTGGGGCTTAGGGCACATCTCAGTGAGAGCGTGGTTACCTAACATGTCCAAGGCCCCAGGATCCATCTCCAGAGGATAAAACAAAGGGAAGGAGGGAGGGACAAATGAGGAAAGAAGATGTGAAGGGAGATGGGGAGGGGAGAAGAGGGGAAGGGAAATGTGTGGGGAGCAGAGGAAGCACTGAGTGACAAGGATCAATGCCTCACACCAGTGGGGACTGGACAAGTCTGCCTGTGGGTGAGGCTCAGGAACATGGTGAAGGCTTCCTTGTGTATTTACATGAACCAGTGTGTGTAAAAACTACCAACTGCAGCTTCCTGCTGCAGGCTGACTGCAGCCAGAGACTGCTCTTGTACAGAGACCTCCCGTGGACACTAGCCAGCCCCTCCTTCTAGTGCTGTGCATAATAAACCAGCTCTGTACAATAAACATGCTGAGGTTCCCAGCCGTGCAGTTGGCTCCCTCCATTAACGCAAGCAGTGTACCTGACACCAGCTTCTCTGTACGTTTGTCTGTCTGTCTGTCTGTCTGTCTGTCTGTCTGTCTGTCTGTCTATCCTCTTTAGTCCCTTGTTGCCCCAGTCAGGTTTCCAGGGCTAAGCTATGCATAGCAGTGAGGGAGGAAGTTGATTATTTCTAATTATCACTATCTACTCTAATACTACCAGAACTAATCAGAAATCTTACTAGGTTTTATAGAAATGAGCCAAAAGTCTGACTCATGAGAATGTTAATTTTCCAAGACTAAGCACAAAAATATAGAACTTATACGAAGAAAAATTTCCACATTAATCTCTAGATTTAATTTAATTCAGGTTCAGTCAAGCCAATGGAACTGTTCTCTGAAATTAGACACTGTACATCTAAATCTCTTATAGCAAAATAGGTCGATAATATGGATTTTTTTTTATGGTTAAAGACAAAAATCAGTGGAAACAAGCTCCTTTTATCAGATAGTAAAATGGAACATAACACTGAAATGTCAGTACTGTAGCTTGAGAAAAGGAATGTCCAAGCATGATCGTGGTCATCTCCTAGGTGAGTCTAAATGAAGAGCAAATATTACACTTAGAATTTTAAAAGAAAACAAAGCCAAGAATAAAAGAGGAGAGACAGGTGAAGGTGGCTATATTTAAATTAATTTCACCTAGCCCAAGACATGTAGTACAGAAGGAAAAAGGAAAAAACCAAAAAGATAAACCCAGGAAAAGGTTTGATAACCCTAGGACAGTGCTTCTCAACCTTCCTAATGTGGTGATCCTTTCATACAGCTCCCCATGTTGTGGTGACCCCCAACCATAAAATTATCTCATTGCTACTTCATGACTATAATTTTGCTACTGTTACGAATTGTAATGTAAATATCTGATATTCAGGATATCTGATGTGTGGCCCCCAAAGGGGTCAAACCCACAGGTTGAGAACTGTTGCTGTAGGATTTCCCAAAGATAAAAAGGAAATATATTGATAGTAAAAATGCCCTTTGAAAAGGGCATTGTTTTGATCTGAATGTGAATTGTACACAGTAGGTTCATGTTCTGAATGGCTGACCCTGATTGATGGTTGTATTAGTTATTTCTAATAAAACATCTTGACAAAGCAACTTAAGGAAGGGTGTTTTCATTAGGATTTCCATTGCTGTGAAAAGACACTATGACCAAGGCAACTCTTACAAAGAAAAACATTTCATTGGGGCTGGCTTGCAGATTCAGAGGTTTAGTCCATTATTATGATGGGAAGCATGGCAGCGTGCAGGCAGACATGGTGCTGGAGGAGGAGCTGAGAGTTCTCATCTTGATATGCAGACACCCAGGAGGAGACTGGATTCCACAGTGAACATAGCTTGAGCATAAGAGACCTCAAAGTCCACTCCCACAGTGATGCACTTCCTCCAACAAGGCTACACCTACTCTAACAAGGCTATACCTCCTAGTGGACCACTCCCAAGGACCAAGCATTCAAACATATGAATGTATGGGGGCCATACTTATTCAAACCACCACAAAGGGTTTATTTTTGGCTCACTGTTCCAGGGTAAAGTCCACCATGGCCAGGAAGTAAAAGTGGCCGTAGGAACGCAAGGCAGCTGGTCACACTGAACCCGGAGTCAGGATGCAGAGAGAGATGAACATTTGGGCTCAGCTTCCTTTCTGCTTCTTAGTCAAGGAGCACAGCTCATAGAATAGTGAGTGCTGCCCACTTTGAGTCGGGGAGTGGGGGCGGGCTTTGCATCTCGCATCTCGATGGAATCTAGGTAATCCTCAACAGTCCTGTTCAGAGGCTAACCCAAACTAGATCGTCTTTCCTAGGAATGCCCAAAGGCTTGTCTCATAGGGAATTCTAGATCCTGCCAACTTGACTATTAACCATCTCAGTGGTACTGGTTTTCAGAGGGGAGTTGGTTCTGGAAATCTTAAGAGGTGGGGTCTAGCTGGTACAGCAAGGCACTTGGGGTGTCAGTGAAGGTCAACCCCGGCCCCTGCTCTCTGTTTACCTCTGCTTCCCCAGTCTACAGTAAGACGAGAACCTTCTTCTATTCACTCCAATTGTCATGATCAAGACCAAGATAAACCTTTCCCCTTTAAGTTGTTTCTATCAGGTATTGTGGTCCCAACAATGGAAAATACTAGTATAAGCCCTATGGTAATACTTCATAAATCAATCAATCAATCAGTCAATACAGAGGTGACAACTGAAGAAGCAGCTAAATTATGGCACGAGAACCCATCTGCTCAGTTTTCAAAGGAATCAATTAATACAATGAAGTACCTATCTGTTCATTAGATATAACGTAGGTGCCTATTTCTTGAGATAGTAAATCATCATGGCGTATGGAAAGCAGTACAGGGGTTAAGAAATAATCCATATAGTGCCAGAAACCATGGCTACGTTCTGCCTATGCCCTGGATGAGGTTAAATTCTAAGACAATACACAAACTTTTTTTTTTAGTGGAGAAATGTTCCATATGATCTTTACTGAATCTGAGGCTTATCATCTAGACTAGCGAGCAAGCTCTGTGGACCCCCAGCTTCTGTAGCCAGTGTGCAGGGATAACAGAGCCATGGCACTGTGATAGGTTTGTTTTTACACTGGGGCTAGGGACCTGAACTCCAGTCTTTCAGCAAGTATTTTAATCTTCCCCGGACTTGGCTTGCTTTATTATTTATTTATTTATTTACTTACTTACTTAATTACGGGCAGGCTCTCACTGTGTAGATCCGGCTGGTTCTGAGGTAACAGAGGCCTGCTTGCCTCTGCCTCCTGAGGGTTGAGTGTGAGCCACCATGCCTGGCTTGCGGCTTCTGTTTTTTGCTTGCTTGCTTTTTTTTTTTTAAACACTAGAGACATGGCTTTGAGGGAGGGCCTGGCATTTGAGTTCTTCGCACACTTAGAGCTTACAGCAGGGTGGCTCCACTGGAGGTTCCCGAGTCAGACCTCTGATGTTGTCACCCTGCATCCTGCCTCCTAACTCTGTTTTTATGCAGGGCTCCCCAAGCCTGCATTTTCTTCCCTGGAGTTTGAACTAACACGGCACCTTCCCTCAGGAGAGTTGTGAAGATGATGTGCCATGATCTATGTGGGGGTTTGAGGACAGTGCCTATAATAGAGTAAAGCACAATTAATTCTTATTATTCCATAAAAGGCAGATAAAAAAGGATGGACCCCAGGGCACATGGCATAGGAGCTAACTGATGGGAGCGGGTAGCTGACAGAGGCAGACAGATCTAGGTCCATGAAGGGCTGAGTCACCTTTGGGGACAGCTTTTTATTTACCTAGGCGGCAGGTACACAGTTTCAGAGAACAGTCTGTTGTGGGCACAAGTACTTACATAACACAAGAACATTTGTCATTCCACTAGGAAGGAGAGACAGACACTCAACAGTACGGTGCGGCTTCATCAATCACACTTACTAAAGAAAGATTTCTCTTGCTGATGTGTGCACACACACACTTCAGAAAACAAGGCTACCGAGGGAGCAAAACAAACACAAACTAGAAGGGTAAATAGAGAAGGTATAGAGGATGCTACTGGCCCAGGGAACTCTCCCCAGAGTCAGTGAGAGTCACTTCCAGCCCCTGCCATGATCAGAGTGAAGGTTTAGAGAGAACAATGGGCAGGCCTGAGGTACAGAGAGGAGCCCTAGAGGAGTCTGACAAGCACAGGTCCTAGCGGCTATGAGTCTCGGGGACACTGGACACAGGAAGAGGACTGAGGAATGAGATTCAAGAGGGTCAACTTTGAGTTTCCAAAAGCAAGGGAGATAAAATGCACACAGCTCGTTGGGGCCAAGCCTTGAACAGATGCGCGCCGCCGCTCTGATGTGGCTGCGTTTTTTGTTTTGTTTTGTTGTTTTTTTCTTTTGAATGCAGAGTGAAGCAAAACCAAACAAGTTTTTAGCAAGTCAGAGAAAAGTGTTGAAAACAGACAAGGTTTGCATTGTCTATTATGAAAGTCTGGCTTTCAAAACCTGAACAAACTGTAGTTATATTATGACTTCAGTGTCAGAATCATTACATAGATAAGCAAGTATGGGAATATATGGGGGGGGGGTGGAAACCAAGGTTCAAATGTGTAGAGGGAAGCTATGTTCTTTGTTTATTATATAAATGTAGTTATATTTGTGCATAAAGCATTTCCTCTTATGTTAAGTGTTTGTATTCACCCCCATTTCAGGGACATAATCCTATTTTTACCACGATGGGTGCTGTCAATCATGTAGTCACAGAGAAGCTGTTCCCTTCCCCTCAGGCTGGCCCCATAGCAAACATTTCTCCTGAGGTGGGCTGGAGGTTCCAGGGCCATGGCACAAAAGGGAAACCAAGCCAGCACTGCGTTGACATTCTTCTCAAAGCTGCCTCCTCTCTCTTCTCTCCCCCTCCTTCCTCCTTCCTCTCTCCTCCCCCCTCCTCCTTCCCTCTCCCTTTTCTACCTTTATCTTTCCTTTTGATTCCTTGCCCTGGTTTAAAGAGTCAAAGAATATCAGTTTTCTTGCCTCTGGAGATGCAACAAAAATGAAAGGGGATGGACAGACAGACAGGCAGATAGGCAGACAATAAGGATGAGAAAGAAACAGAAGAAAAAGGAGGGTGGGTGCTGTTTCCTGATTCAGTCAGAAGACAAGGAGTTGGCTGGGGTTTTCTATTTGCTAGTTTGGTTTGGTTTGGTTTGGTGTTGCTTCTCGGAAGGCTCAGCAGACAGGCATAGATAGGCCATTAATGACCGAATGTTGAAGCGATGCTTCGAGTCATGTACCACAGGGAATCCAGTTTTATCAGCCCATATGTGAGGACAGAGAAGGACTATTGACGACCAAACCTCAATGAGAACTTTCACATTTCTGGCTGCTTTGAGTGGGGTCAAGGATTCTCACGACTCTCCCAGGTCACTCTGCTCAGAGACTGTGGACGTCTGAGCTTTTATACATGTGGGCATCACAGAAACTGCTTGTGCTTCAGGATGACACACAGGAGAAGCCTGGGCAAAGGACACGGTCAATAGGACAAAACGGCAACCAACAAATTGGGAAAAGATCTTTACCAACTCTACATCCGACAGAGGGCTAATATCCAATATATACAAAGAACTCAAGAAGTTAAGACTCCAGAGAACCAAATAACCCTATTAAAAATGGGGTACAGAGCTAAACAGGGAATTCTCAACTGAGGAAATCTGAATGGCTCTGAAGCACCTAAAGAAATCTTCAGTATCCTTAGTTATCAGGGAAATGCAAATCAAAACAACGCTGAGTTTCTGCCTCACACCAGTTAGAATGGCTAAGATGAAAAACTCAGGTGACAGCAGATGCTGGAGGATGTGGGGAAAGAGGAACACTTCTCCATTGTTGGTAGGATTGCAAGCTGGTAAAACCACTCTGGAAGTCAGTTCGGTGGTTCCTCAGAAAATTAGACATAGTACGACCTGATGACCCAGCTATACCACTCCTGGGCATATACCCAGAAGATGCTCCAACATGTAATAAGGACACATGCTCCACTATGTTCATAGCAGCCTTATTTATAATAGCCAGAAGCTGGAAAGAACCCAATGTCCTTCAACAGAGGAATGGATACAGAAATTGTGGTATATTTACACTATGGAAAAGTTGATCATCTGGAAGAGCAGCCAGTGCTCTCAACCAGGGAGCCATTGCTCCGGCTCCTACTTCCTACATTATGTAAACACAAGGTGCAAATTAGATAGTCACTTCTTGTTAATTGCAAGGCTTTAGGTAGAATAAATGCTCAGCTATTATTGGACTGAATTACAGTTTTCCTTACATTTTATATTCATATTTATTATATGAATATATTTATAATTAATATTATATTATTATATTATTGGCTGATGGTTGACTGACAGATTGATAGAAAAACAAATCTAAAGTCAAGGCACTATCTTAATTTTTTGCGTTTGAAAATAAAAACATTAACAATAGCAAATATGTAATTCCTTTGACTCCAATGTCAAAACTCTACCTATAGGACACATTGTTCTTTGGTGTTTTCATGACCTCTAAATTGCTAGCTAGTATACTCAGCACAGAGGAGGAAATATAATTTAGATCATCACTAACTGTTCGTGCTTCTATATAAACCATTTCTGATGGAGAAAATGGGGTTTTCATATTGAAAGATTTAAGAAAATCTTGTATATAGGACCCAACCAATAGCAGAGCTCTGAAATGATGACGTGGGTGACCAGATCGCCTACAGCTTCCTCCCTGTTGGTCAAGGCTGCAGATGAGGTCACATGCTAGCACTCTCTGCTTTTCAAAGCCAATGGCAATGGCTGCCTCTCTGAGTCACAGAGGTCCCTTGACCTTCCTCCTCCTTCTCATCAGTATTACAGCGTATATTTATTTTAGATGCTTGATTTAGACTAATTGGAAAGAGACTGAAGAAAAGAAAAGCCCCAGGAAAGTGTTTACTCAAAGACATAGGTACCTAGTAAGTGGCTATTAGTCACGCAGTCTAAAGCAGGGTCCATGAGGTGGTGGCTGCCATTCAGGAACTTCTCTACAGCTGACTTACATTGAACTATTTGAGAAAGACATAAAACAGATTACAATTGTCTTAGTCCGGATCTGTATTCCTGCACAAAACATCATGACCAAGAAGCAAGTTGGGGAGGAAAGGGTTTATTCAGCTTACATTTCCACACTGCTGTTCATCACCAAAGGAAGTCAGGACTGGAACTCAAGCAGGTCAGGAAGCAGGAGCTGATACAGAGGCCACGGAGGGATGTTCCTTACTGGCTTGCTTCCCTTGGCTTGTTCAGCTGGCTTCCTTATAGAACCTAAAACTACCAGCCCAGGGATGGCACCACCCACAATGGGACAGCCCACCCTTGATCACTAATTGAGAAAATACCTTACAGCTGGATCTCATGTAGGCATTTCCTCAAGGGAAGCTCCTTTCTCTGCTTTCTCCAGCTTGTGTCAAGTTGGCACACAAAACCAGCCAGTACGACAATAAATGGTGAAAGCTTGTGGAGTAGTCATTCAGAGAAGATGGATAAAGTCAGTGTCCCATAGATGAACTACGTCTTGAAGGAAACCACGCAGGATTTCGATTGGTAGAGGTGAACGGGGAAACCTAGTAAAGGTTTATGATACACTTGCCATGTAAACACATTCACAAGCCCCTACTGAATCTGGTCTCGTTGGAAGCAGACCAGTTCCATGGAGGATCTTGATTGCATAGTCAAGCCTGAAGAAGACTCTCATGAGTGACTTCACCAAGTGTGATGCTGTGTACCTGAAATCCTAGCCCCGAGGCAGTAGAATCATGATTTTGAGCTAACCTGGACCGCACAGCAAGTCTTTGTCTCAAAAAAGACTAAAGAAGGTGTGTGTGTGTGTGTGTGTGTGTGTGTGTATGTGTGTATTGTGCATGTGTGATGGTGATGGTTACTAAAACCAGAATGAAAGCACCCATGATCAGTCCATACCTACACCGCATGGGCTATGTCCATCCTAAGATGACTGCTTTGCTGTGCCTTTTCTGGGAGTTGTCATACCAGTAAACCAAGGACTCCAGCAACTGCTCTGCCCAGAAGAGTCATTGACAAGCTACAGTCAGAGTACACTAGGTCCTGACTGAGTTACTCCATGACGTCCCATCAAGTCATATGCACACCAAACGTTGTCTGAACACCATATAGATGATTTTACAAAGATATTCTCATTCTTCAAATTAAATGGTTACTATTGTTTTTGACTTGTAAAATATATTTAAGAATATGACTGAACCATCCACACCTTCATTTTCAACTGGATGTCCTCAAGGTTGTTAAAAGTTATTTGTTTTCCATGTATTTACATGGGGAAGCCCTAAATTATTATTATGTACACCAGAGAGCATCTACCCATCCATCTATCCACCCACCCATCCATCCATCCACCCATCCACCCACCCACCCTCCCACTCCTCACCCATCCACCCACCCTCCCAACCCCCACCCATCCACCCATCCATCTATCCATCCATCCATCCCCCCATCCACCCATCCATCCACTCACCCACTCATCCACTCATCCATCCATCCATCCACCCACCCATCCAACCACCCACCCATCCACCCATCCACTCACCCATCCATCTATCCATCTATCCACACACCCACCTATCCATCCATCCCCTCACCCACTCATCCACCCATCCACCTATCCATCCACCCATCCACCTATCCACCCATCCATCCATCCATCCATCCATCCATCCATCCATCCACCCACCCACTCATCCACCCATCCACCTATCCATCCACCCATCCACCTATCCATCCACCCATCCACCTATCCATCCACCCATCCACCTATCCATCCACCCATCCATCCATCCACCCATCCATCCACCCACCCACCCACCCATCCATGTCATATCTATTCATGTTCGGTGAAACAAGAAGTCCTTATATCCAAAGACTTGGAGCCGCGTCAGCTGGACCGCTCGCATCCCAGATGAGCAGATTCTACTTGAGTCTTTTGTGCATACAGCTTCATGCTCACCAGAAGGTTGAAAGGGACAGTGCAATGCCCAATAGGCAAAATGAATGACACTGTGCCCATGTATGACTCTGGGGCAGCCTTAGATGAGCTGATTGAAAAGCAGTAAAGATAATTAATGGATCTCTCATGGTGAGTTAGGCAAGCGTTCTGCAGCATACTGGGGCAGCCCATTCAAACACTCCAGCTGTATAAAATGTACATCATCAGATCTGTTCTGAGGAGAAGACACTGAGGCTGGGGGATGTCCAGTAACCTGGACCTGTCTAGAGCCTTCAAAGCCTAGGAGAAGAATTCATATTCCATGACCAGACTTGAGAATTAAATCCAGGTTAGCATATTGGTTTCAATTTCTACTTAAGTGTGGATTCAAAGTAAAATAGTAATGCATGCAGTGCACATTTCCATAGAATTTTCATCCAGTGTTGTACTTTATGACAGGTAGACAATCAGGGAAGGGTTACTATAGGACAGGAGATGACCCTTGGGAAGAGAAATGTACTTAGACTTAGATGCCTTACTGAAGACAGGACAGGCATATGAAGCCACGAGTCTAAAGGGGGAGACCTAATTCCACTGCAGTGAAACACAACTCACATTTCCTGACCCTGTGTGACAGCGCTATCTCACAGAAACAGTGCACACCACACAGGTAGTCCGAATAGATTCATAGCCACGGCAATACAAGGTGGATACAATTAACATGTATATCTTCTGCAGTATTTCAAAATGCCATCAATATGAAATTATTAACATCCTGCACACTTAAAAAAAAACAACACTATTGAGATCCAGTCGGTATGGAGTTTACACTTACTGCATTCCTCAGCTCAGGCTGGTCACATTTCCCGTGCTCAGGGTAAGCATGTGTAACTAATGGCGCCATATTGGACGATACAGATCCCAAATGTGACAAATTCTGCATGGTGTCATCCCCCCACACCCCTCCCCCCCACACACACACAACTGAGGTATGGTGGCAGACCCAGACAGTGCTAAATGCTGGCAAGTTCTAACTCCAAGAGGTTCCTGATTTTCCTTGCAGCCATTGGTGGAAGGTTGTTTGCTACAATGCCTAATATCCAAACTATAAGGAGCATTCTCACAACATATGCCAAGTCTCACACATTAAATATTTGAGAACAATCCAATATTCAAAATATGACACTTTGTCTACATTATGTGTACACCTGATTGAAATTATCTCCAGTTCAAGATCTGTGCTATTCAGCACTGTGTACTCAATGTACTGACCACATAAAGAAGACACTAAATAAATACCTTCTCAACAAATTATGTAGAATTATTGTAAGAGTTCACACTGAAAACATCAACCAGGTGGGTCACAGAGAGAGCTCAGAGGGTAAATGTGTTTGCCACAAAGCCTGACAAACTGAGTTCAGTTCCCATAACCCACAATGTTAAGGAGAAAATTAACTTCTGAAAGATCTTCAACCCACCATGCATGCTGTAGCTTTCACATATGCGTGCACAGGCACATGCGTGCACACACAAGTGCACAACATATACACACAATAATACAGTTAAGAATTAAAAAAGAAAATGTTACTTCTCAGCCTTTTGGTCAAAATCAAGTATAAAAGAGAAAACAAAGAGATATTGAAAGTTCTATTTATAAAACTTGAGCAAACACTTGGTGTATGTAGAATTTCAAGGGCTGAAGAGATGGTTCAGCAATTAAGATCACTAGCTGCTCTTCCAGAGAACCCAGGTTCAATCTCCAGCACCCACATGGTGGCTCACAACCATTTTCAACTCCAGTCCTAGAGGACCCGATGCCCTCTTCTGGCCTTTGTGAGTACTGCATGCACATAGTGAGCAGATATACATGAAAGCAAAATACTCCTGTTTTTAAATTTGTCAAAAAATTTAAAAGTAGAATTTTAAAAACTATAAGCAGTATAATCATTAGATGCTTTTTAAAAACAGAAGAGACAACTATTAGGAGGAACTGAATCAAACAGAAAAAGGTATCTACCAATTTAGTCCACAAAGTTCAACAAACCCCATACTAATACATTACCCAAGCCAGACATTACATATCATTAGCCAGGTGGGGGCTTTTCTTCTTCATGAAACTTTTTTTCCCTAAATGAGCATCTTGCTATGTTCATGAGTCAATTATTTATGACCAAATGACACAGATGCTTGTGGTAATTGGAGCACAGTGCCAATGGGGACATTAGATAGGTCTCCTTGGAGTCAAGTGGAGGGAAATCTTATGATTGAGAAAAGACACTGGTAGGAGGAGGGGTGTCATGTCACTGCAACCAGAGACGAGGGATACGAGGCTGAGGAACACTGCAGAATCACTTAAGGATTTGGAGAACACTGCCCCAGTTACAACCAGCCACAAGTGAAGCACTGTGACAAGCCTGTCAGACAGAGGGACAGGGAGGACAGATGGGGCTAGAGGGACATGCAAGAAGAGTCTTTCATGGGGAAAAGCCGAGTTAGTGCTTCCTGAAGAGAGAGGCTGCCTCTGCACATTGCCTGCCAGGAGTTTATAGCCTAATGCTGCTATACCCAGCTGTGAAGTCTGCAAGCTACATCTATGGCTGGGCTGGCAAGACATTTCCACTGGTGCAGTAATGGCATGAACATCATGGGGGTAACCAACCACTCGTAGATTTAAGTCCTGCTGAAATCACAAGATGAAGCCCATGCCTATACTATCTTTTGGATGAAGAGTCTATGGATAGGCAAATCACAAGCCCCAGGGGTGAGCCTACTACTATTGCGCTGCTAAACAGACACTGCATTAAACCAATTCCTAATGACTGATCATTATACCCATAGATCAATGTGTCTTTCACTTTTCATCTTAGAAGCTTCTATTTGCATTAGATGGTGATTAACATATAGTCCCACGGATGGTCAAGGTGCAGAGAAAAAAGAAACTGCATAACACTTAAATGGTACGTACACACACACACATATGCATATATGTACACATATGTATATGTACATATATGTTGTATGTGTATGTATATATATATATGTGTGTATACACACACACACACATACACACGTCACCCTCTGTCCAGGCTCAGGGTCACTGGGGAAGAAGCAGAAGAAATAGGGTAAGAAACAGAGGTGATGGATGACTAAAACAGAAAACAGATCAGGGCAGTCGTGCGTATGAACTCACACCAGTTGTGACAACACATACTGAACTCAGCATGGAGAGGGTAGTTGGGCACACAACCCCACCCCCGGTGTTAGAGTGACTGACCAGCTGCTGGGGAAGGAAGAGTCAGTTTTCTCCAAGAGTGTAGCCCTTGGTGAGTGGATGTACAAATATCTCAAAGAACTAATAAA
This sequence comes from Tokudaia tokunoshimensis, assembly GCA_036184795.1. Lineage (NCBI taxonomy): Eukaryota > Metazoa > Chordata > Mammalia > Rodentia > Muridae > Tokudaia > Tokudaia tokunoshimensis. Next base: position 30,177,993 of record BTHU01000014.1, read on the forward strand.
ATTTAAAGATGTATACTAAAGGAAAGCCCGTACACAGTCCAATAGGACACAGGGAAGTTGTTTATCAGAGGAAGAGAGAAAGGAAGGCAGAGGGAAAGGAGGTCTGTGGTACCGAAACCCTGATGCGGTGAGACACTGAGCAACGTGAGCGGAGATGCCAAGCAGTGAGATACGGGGCTGCAGGCAGGCAAGAGCTGGGCCACGGTCAGGAGTCTCAGCATCCAAGTAGGTCAGGGACACAAAGAACTATGGAGATGTCGAGCACTGTGCTCGAACTGACTAGGTTAGAGAAGCAAGTGAGATAAACCGGAAAGCAGACAACCCAAAAACCTCTCAGCTGCCCAGAAATCCAAATTTAGGCAATAATAAGGTTGAGGATGACAGAGTCATGGTGGGTAGCACAGAAAGATGCAGATTAAGAGAACGGACATTGTGGCGGTTTGAACAGGAATGGTCTTAAGTAGAATGATTGGCCCATAGGGAATGCAAGTATTAGGAGGTGTGGCCTTGTTAGAGGAGGTATGACCTTGTTGGAGGAAGTGTGGCACTGTGGGGTGGCTTTGAGGCCTCCGATGCTCAAGCTATGCCCAGTGTGGTAGACAGTCCCCTTCTGCTGCCTGTGGATCAAGATGTAAAACTCCAAGCTCCTTCTCCAGCACCATGTCTGCACTCCACCATGCTTCCCACCATGACTAGAATGGATTAACCTCTGAAACCACCTTCAATTGAATGTTTCCCTTTATAAAAGTTGTCATGGTCATGGGTGTCTCTTCGCAGCAATGGAAACCCTGACTCAGAGAAAGATGTATTGATCTTTGATTTTTTTTTTTTTAGTTAATTTGAGGGTTTCACACACGAGTACACTGTATTTGAAACTGTCCACACTCCTCCCCATCTAACTCCTCTCCTGTACCCCTAACCATCCTCTCTCAACTGATGACCTCTTCTGACTTTATTTTTGGTACACACACACACACACACACACACACACACACACACACACACGGATACATACACAATCATGTATACACATACACACACACACACACACACACACACACGGATACATACACAATCATGTATACACATACACACACACACACACCATACTGAATCTACTGAGTGTTGTCCTTATTTGCACGTGTGTAGGGTGACCTCTTAGGATTGGTATCTTGTCTCTGAAATAGAAGAAAAAGGGAAACTGACTCCCTCCCTCAGCAGCCACAGGTGGCCTGGATTAAGCTTCCATCTTAACGAAAAGATTTAAGTAAATTCTAAGATGGTTTTAAAGTAAGACTAGAATAACAATTGTCTGATAACAACTGGTGATTAGATATTTATATTAAGGTGTTTTCAAATCTTGTACAATTTCTCGAACATGCCTGTGGTGGTTTGAATAGGAAGGGCCCCATTGGCCCTTGTGTTGAATGGTTGGTCATAAGGAAGTGGCACTGCTTGACAGGGATTAGGAGGTGTAATCTTGATAGAGGAAGTGTGTCACTGGGGGAGGGCTTCAAGGCTTCAAAAACTCAAGCCAGGCCCAATGTCTTTCTCTTCCTGCTGCCTGCAGATCAAGATGTAGAAGTCTCAACTCCTCTCCAGCACCATATCTGCCTGTGTGCCCCCATGCTTCCCACCATGACGATAAAGGACTAAACCTCTGAAACTATTAGCAAGACCCAATTAAATACTGTTCCTTCTAAGAGTTGTTGTGCTCATGGTGTCTCTTCTCAATGACTAAGACAATGTCCTTTAACGTGTTATCATTAATGGGACACTTGGGGCTTTTATGATTTTTTTGTTTATGGTTACCGTTTCACAGCAAGGAATCACAGAACCATTGGCTTGCAAATCTACTCTCGCTTTAATGGAACTCATAGTCACACAGGCCTGGCTCAGACAGCAGCGCTTGGATGATATCATCCACATGTCTTTTATGTTTCTATAGCAAGGCGAGTATGAATCCATCATTTTATGGTCTGTATCTCCCTCCCACACTCTCCTGGAAAGTCCGGTGGAGCACTGAGTTGTTCTGTTCATCTCATAATCCCAGTGCCTAGGATAAAGCCTTACCCACATGAAGCTCAAAACAGGCTTGATAAAGTCTGGCTCTGCTGTGGTATTATCTTGTTTGGACCAAGAGCCATGCTCCCGGCCCATGCCTTCCCAAGGCTGCCAATGCCCCAGGGTGCAGCACATGAGGGAAAGGGATAGAAATAAGTCAGGTGTCTGGCCAGGGTGGCACAGCACACCCCTTGTGTCAGCACGCCTTCTGAGGTGGATCCAGGAGCGTTCCTGTGAGTTGGAGACTGGCCTGATCTACAGAGGAAATTCTAGGCCAGTCAGGGTGAGACCGTGGAGAAGGGGCCAGGTTAGAGGCTTGCGCAGAACACGGGAGACCCTGGCTTAGAAAGCGAGGCAGTTCACATGAAGTCCAAACACTTTCATCTTCATTTTCTCAGGGTGAACCTGATAATTCTTTGCTTGGTGAAAAGAAAAAAGCTCTACAGCTAAGCCAGACCAATGAGCAATGCTGCTAACCTTTTTTATTTTTGTAAGGAATCCCCCCCAATAATTATTTGATGTATCTTCTTAGCCAACGAAGAATAAATGCTAGCTTGAGAACTTTTACCTCAGCAATATTTTTCTTATCGACACACACATTAAATGCCAAGAGCGGCTAGAAAGATGGCTGAGCAGTTCTAAGCACTTGTTGTTCTTCTAAGGAACCAGAGTTTGGTTCCCACATCCACAAGGACACCCTGTTCCGGCCAGACACTGCACACACATGGTGCATGGCCATAAATGCAGGCAAAACTCCGGAACGCATAAATAACTCCTTTTTAATGAACAATTAATTGTAGAGAGATTCCTTTATGTGGGAGCTTGGACAATTTTTTAAAGGATGCGCTATTATTCAGCCACACATCTTATAGAAATAAAGCCCAAAACACTTTCCCAATTTCCTTTCCAGCATAATCATAACTAAAACTGTCAGTGAATGACAAGATGGCCTTGTCAAGAAACATTTGTTGTGACAGAATGGAAGGTGTGCCCTGCAGATGGAGACCAGGCACCAGGCTGAAAAACTTTTAGAACAAATGATGGGGTGTGGTAGGGGGAGGCGGGGAGAGGAGGGGAGGGGCACAGTGGGAGGAGGTGTGGAGGAGGGGAGGCACTATCTTAGGCTGAGGCAGCTCTGTAACAAACCTCCCACAGGGCTCCAAGTCACGCTCTGCTGCCAACCTTAAGTCTAAGATCAGCAATAAATTTATATCAGCTATTATTTTAGACTCTCAGTCCAGACAGCTTGAGATAAACTTATTGCCTGGCTCATTCATATTTGAAAAAGCATATATTCACGTGTGTGCATTTCTTACCAGCATTTATTTCGATCATTTTCACACCACACACATGGGCACACTCACATCCTACACACTCACACATACTCACACCCATGCACCCAAGCTTACACACTCACACTCCTGCATACACACACAGACACAGACACACACACACACACACACACACACACGGGCACACTCACATCCTACACACTCACACATACTTACACCCATGCACACAAGCTTACACACTCACACTCCTGCATACATATACACACACTCACAGACACACACACACACACAAACACACTCATGCACATGAGCGTGCAAACATGCCCTTGATGACAAACTCCTATCTTGTTCACTTAAACTCATTCAATTTGTCTGTCCTTCGATCTCTCGCACTAAAAGAAAACACGAGAGACAAGGTAGTGATATTTCCATCCTCCACCCATTGCGATACCGACGACGGTGTAACAGGAGTGTCCCTTTGTGCCAAGAGCCAGCAGACAGCTTCCTTGGAACTGACTTTGGCTGCCGGGAGTGCAGTCGAGATTTAATGAGGCCTTCCAGACTGAAGGTCACAGTGGTGTGCTGAGTAATGGATCTCTACTGAGAACCAATACACCAATCCCAAAGAGCTGCATAGGACTCGGTGAGAGCCGAGACACCTTAATAGAAGGGACAGGATGCCCTGTGACAGCATTTCCTAAAGACAGTCATCTACACAGCCAGGTGCCTGCCTGAGGATGCTATGCAGTAGGCAGACCCGGGCACAGGCAGGGGATTCTATAACCTGCTCACTCCACAAAGCCCTGTCCTCACTTCTATTTCTGCTTCCAGGAATATTAGTCAGCTTTCATATAAACATCACGGCAAAGGACGAGAGAAAAGGGGATTGCAGAAAAAGCTTCAAAATGAAAAACACTGTCCTTTTAAAACTAGAACTATTGAGTGCCCTGTGTCTAAGGACTCTTGTCACATGTGTGTGCGCATATGCATGTGCCCCTAGGTCTAGTCTGGTTTCTGCTACTGTAGAATTCCAAGAAAGTGACTGAGTTCTCACTTAGCTGAAGCTAGCATATAGCATATGACTGTGGGTGGGCGTTTCCCAGGCTGAAATCCATTTCCATTAGACTTTTAGAATTGCTGAGATTTACCAGGACTGGTAGCCCACATCTACAATTCCAGCATTTAGGGAACAGAGGCAGGGGGATTCAACAAGTCAGAGGCCCAGTCAGGGGAGAAAAAGGCCGAGATTCAAAATTGCTTAATGATTTCTATGAAGAAGTCATAAATCAACCACAGCTCTGATTCTTTGGAAAACAGAGCGAGTGAAATTAGAAGCCAGTTAGAACAGAAAAGACTGGACATTTTCATCTTAGGGAACAGAAAAACTCAAAGCGCTGTTTATTTGGCTTGTCTCAGTGAAGAAATCCAAGAGACTAAGGCAGTGGGGAACAGAGTTGGAGGAGATGAGCATATCCCAGACCTTAGATTCCAAATACTTCTCACACGGTAATCCTTGAAGGGAGCACTTTAGGTCTGCTCTGGGGCAGGGAGGAAGGTGAGTCAGGCATACCTTGTCTGACCATAAAGCAAGGAATCGATCACAGACTTATGGGATGTTACAAAAACTGAGGAGGCATCAGAAGCTTCCTATAAGACCAAACTAGGGTGATGTGAGCATCTGAAAGAATAAGACCAGTGGGTGAGTGCAAATTCCTGGATTCAATTCAATCCTCACCATATATATATATGAAAGAGGTATATATATGAAAGAGGGAGAGACAGACAGATGATAGATAGATAGATAGATAGATAGATAGATAGATAGATAGATAGATACATACATACATACATACACACATACATACACATACATACATACATAGACACATAACATATATATACATATATAAATGTATACATAGATAGATGATATAGACAGATGGATGGATGGATGGATGGGTAGATGATAGAGACAGATGAAAGATGGATGGATAGATAGATGGATAGAGTTATAATTGATACCCAGAATGAAAACTAAACAGGATGAGGAAGGAGCATCACCAGAAAGCAAATAAGAGAGTGAGGAATAATCAAAACTATCCCAAGAAAAGATTGCCAACTAATACATGAACACAGATGAAACAACAATAATAAAAAAGCACCACTCAAGGAAAAAAAAAGAAAAGCACCACTCAGCAACCTCCGGATAATCATTTTAGGCAAAGATCACAAACAGATGTAAAAACCACTTGGTGAAAGTGATTTTTCTTTATTTTATTGTATTTTATTTATATGTGTATGGGTAACTTAGTACATCTGTGAACCATGTGTGTGCAGAGCTCAGAGAGGCCAGATAGGGGTGTTGGATCCCTTGAGACTGGAGTTATAGCTGTTGTGAACTGACATGTGGTTGCTGGGAATCAAACCTGGGTCTCCTGGAAGAGCAGCCAGTGCTCTTAAATGCTGAGCCATCTCTCCAGCCTCAAAGTTGAGTTTTATATGAGGACCCATTCCCTAATACTAAATTCTCCAGTTCCCAAACCCAGATTTTAGAATGAATGGAGCATTAGATCTTCTGAGCACTCTGTGTGTGTGCCTGTATGCCAGAACAGGGCGTCAGATCCCATTACAGATGGTTGTGAGCCACCTGGTTGCTGGGAATGGAACTCAGTTCCTCATAGGTAACAGACATTACTATCTCTTCTAACTAGAGGGAATCATGGGTAACAGATGTTAACTTTATTATGTTGCAGTGATACTGGGCAGCTGGATCTGGTTGCCATGGCCACTGGTTCTGCTTGGAAACACTACAGTCTGCAACCGTTCTACTATCTTCTCCTGGGCTTTACGGACAATAAAAAACAACTCTTCCTCAGCTCAGCGTAGAGAAAGACAACACAGAAAATTTGGGTCATATTTCTTTAACAAATAAAGGTAGGGGGAGATTCACTATTGATGAACAGAAAATGGAGGACTGAATCAAGCAGGTACAATGTTGAGATCCCTATCTTGAGCCTGGCTCCAACTGTGAAAAGATATTTATGAAGTGGGAAGGCGGTAACCCTGACTGGACATTAGACAGGAAGGAGCTGCTTTTAATTTAAGGGTGTTATTGTAATGAATTTCTTAGAGAGTACTTTTGAGACAAGATAAATATTGAGGAATTTGTTAGCAAAATAATATAATAGCTAGATGTTTCTGTCAAATATCCCTGTTGGATGACAGTGAAGGGTACACATCGAGCAATCCCATGTTGGTATTTGTCCACTGAGGGTGATGGGCTTGCCCTTAGCGTCCACCCATCTTCTCTAGTGTTGTGTGTGTTTAGAAATCTCCACCGTGAAGACTTGGTTCTAAAATAAGAAAGCCATTTCAGCTACAGGCATGGAGAAAGTGTAGCCAGTTAGAATACGTGCCTGCCCAGATTCTGGGTTTGCACAGTTCTGTTCAATCGCCATGTACTTTCAGAATGCTAGCTGTGTTCCAGAGTACATACAACTCAGTGATACTTGGCATCCATTTAAGGGACCAGGGAGCGTGGTGGTTACTAATATGGTCCAGAAAGCCAGATGGTTTGGCACTGCCTAGCTCTGCCCACAGCTGCCTGGGTGATACACGGACGCTGCTGGACTTCAGTTTATCTTTGTTTCTTCTTCTGTCCGTCAGGAATCAAAGTAGCCACCTGATGTTGACTGTATCACTTCATCACAAAACCGACTTGCTGAAGCACCCACCTCCAAGGTGATTGCACTTGAAAATGGGGTGCAATTAGGATTAAGTGGGGGTGGGGGGTCTTCATCATGAGCTAGTGGCTTGATGAGAGGAGGTTTTCCTCTCTCTCTCCCTCCCTTCCTTCTCACCCTCTCTATAGGACACAAGAAGGCAGTCCTGTACAGGAAGGAAGAAGGCCATCACTAGGAGCTAACTAGGCTAGTTCCTTGATCTCAGACTCCCCAAGTCTGTAAAACAGTGAGAGATACGTGTGTCTATAAAAGGAGAATGAACAGATGTTGCCAGGGTCTAGAATGGGAGTAGTAGGCCAGGAAAGAGAGCATGGATATTGAGTGAAAAATACAGTTAGCTGGGGGAATTAGTACTAACATCCATGCACAGTAGGGCAAGTATAATTCACAACAGCTACTGTAGACTCCAAAGTAACTAGTGGAGAGACTCTAAAGGGTCCCCAAACACAGAAATGAGTAGGTGTAAGTTGACAGAGATACTAATTACTTTGACCTGATACAGCAAGTACAAAACCAGATGTCGATTTAGAAACTACATTGAAGAACATTATTCATGAGATAAATAAGTACATGAGCTATGTGTTATTTAAGACACATGGCTATAGCAGCCTGAGCAGAGCAGTTAGATCCACAGAGAGTAACTGGAAACCTCACACACAGTCAGCACTCAACACATGCCAACTATGATCATCACTACCCAACAGCTAGCTGATCGCATTAAGACCAACTCTGTGCTGCGTACTCTACTGCCACCGACCACGTCATATAAGCAACTGTCTCACTTTGATAGCCATGAAGCAATGTAACTCCATTCCAGAGTCCCTAAAATTGGATGTATGTGGCATTTGATTGTGGCGTATCTATGCTTATAACAGATTGAAGGAACATTATATGCTCCTTCACAGTAATTGACAAAAACCCCCGAAATGCAGAATAGCAAGAAATCACCCCGTCTGCCCTTTAGTGAGTCACTTTATGCAGAAATACATTTTGTCCTGAAGCAAGAGTTCCAGATACCCGTCTGTATATACAAGGTCGCAGCAGCCCGTAAGTGGGGCTGGGAAGTGACAATCCGCTTGACTCACGAATTACTGCTCTTGCGACTGAGATTTTGAAACACAACAAAGCCAAGGCATCCAAGCGAAGGGGAGCTCTGTCTCTTCTATGCAAGTGAGAATTTGGGGACAGCTGATGGTACTGAGGTCTGGGTAAGGGAAGGCCACGGTCCTTGCTGGAAGCAGAGGGATCCCCAATCCACAAATCATGTCAAGACAGAAGCAGTGCATATTCATTGCTCACTGTGAAGTAAAACAGTAACTCGGGATGCTAATCACATGCAGCGCTGTGGCAACGATCTACTTTAGTGTGAGCAACACGAGGAGGTGATGTCTGTGGAGAATTTTTAAAACACAAACCTACTTTTAATTCTCACAGCGCCCTGGCAATTCAAGCTAATGGCACAAGCTCCTCCCGCCGAAGCCTTTTCTAGCGTAAGTTTTATCACTACAGTCCCATCAAGGTCTAACACTGTGTAAGCCTCAAGTTAGCACATTTTGGTTTTGTGTCTCCAATAAAAATTTATTGTGCGTGGAGGTTAGTGTGGAGGGTGCCCGGTAGAGACAGACTCTGCTACACGGATTCATTTGCTCCGACTCACATACACTGTGAGGCTGTACTGATGCGTCCTGAACAGCAGATTTGAATTAACAGCGATTACCCAGTTCTGCCCTATGAGTAAGAAGATTTTCAATTATTTCACTTCTGTTGTTTAGGTGACCTTATAACAGGTAGAACATTACTAAATGCCAGGTATGATATTTCTATTTGTAAGAGTAAATTTTATCACCCATAGGTGATATTTTAGCTAATATTAGTATCTTTATGATTGAAATAGTTGAAGTTTTTTTTTGTTGTTTCAAAACTGAAGACTGTAGAAACTCGTTATTACTGGTATTAGGTAATTGTGAGTGAAACATAATAGCCGTGGTCCCAGGCAAAGGGATTTAAAGAGTGATTTGTTCCAGGAGACAGAGTCGTGACTCAGTAGCAGAGTCCCATGGATTTTGTAGGTGCCAGCACTACAAAATAAATATAACCAAAATGGCGCATTTGGGCTTAAACATAAGGTATGCTATGACCTGATACCTTGGTTCTGATATCAATCACATAGCACTATTAATAAACAAAAACAAAAAAACCCACACCTTGATTGTAAGTATCAGAAAAAGCACTGATTGGCTGGTCATGGGTCTTGACTGTGAAAGACGAGCGTTGACACCTCTGTTACTATGGTATCACGCGCATATATCAAAAATGTTTCTAAAATGGCAGGACAACTCAGGACCAATGGATAGTTATGTTTCACAAAATAAAAAAGACCCAAGCTGCAAACTGCTGGCATCGAGATTATCAAGTCACCGTCCCTATACACATATTTATAGCCCATCACTGGCTACTCTGTCACGCTATCCAATGTCCGCATTTGACTTACAACCATCCAGGTAAGAAATCATAGGCTGGAACTTCTTAGAGCTGAAAACTACTTGAATCTTATCAAGAGTTTTTACATAGATTAATAATATATTCAGAAATTTTGCAACTTGTATGAATTCAGTTGAAGAAGGCTAAGGTTAATTATTAGAAAAAATGAATAATTCTAAACTTCTATATAATTTAAAAATTATTCATCCAGCTGCTTATTAATAGAGAACAATTTAGCAACTTAGAAAAGGTAAGTGTCATAGTTTCCTATCATTCTTGCCATTAGTTTTCAGCCTCAAAATTATGTGACTCACTCTCTTAGGCAGCAATCATGATGGGCAAATGTCAGCAAATATTTGCGGTATCCTTAGCAACTTGCTTGTCCCCATCATTGGTTTGAAAGACAGAACCAGAGTCTCTCTTGGGCGCTGGAATGAAAAATATAACCAATCATAAAGTGTGACCAGAGAGGACCCAATTGCTACAGCGAGAAACGAGCAATTCAAAGTGTGCTCCAAAGCTCCTCTGTGTCGCTTTTCCCGGGGCCATGTGAACTGGCCATCTGTTCACCCAAGACTGAACCATCACTAGAAACAAAGCAGTGATTCTGCCCGCGTGGGAACCAGAGAGTTTAGCCGTGGTTACGTACAGGGGCGTGGTTACGTACAGGGGCGTAGGTGAGAGGCTACCTTGGAGCATGGGCAACTGCACCACCAAAGTCTCTCTCTCACCCAACAACTGTTAACAGACCCTCACAGGACAGGGGACATGTGAGCCCCTTACCCAACAACTGTTAACTGCCTGTCTGTCCTCAGAGGGGGTGTCGAAGCCTCGTGAGCTCCTTTGTGGCATTAATGGGCTTAATCTAGGAAAGTCTCTTCTTGCAAATTACAGCTGTTGGGCATTTAAGAGGGCAACGGTCAGATTCAGCCCCTGTGGACATTCCGTGCCAGTGTCTTGTGGAAGCTGGACTCGCATGTCTGTAGTCATAAGAGGTGGACATGCTGACATTGAGGAAGCCATCAGGGGCCAAAAAACCACTGAGGATTAAGGGAGGCCATTGGAAGCAGAAATGACGGGGAGTGGAGCCCTGTCTGTAGGATTTCGCATCAGTACTGAAGTGCATGCCTTACCCCAAAAATGTGCCAATGTTTCTAAATCATGTGTCCATTTCTTCTGCTCAGAGGAGGAGTGCCAGTCCAAGGATAGTCCTAAATCTGCCACTCACAAACTGGTTGATCATGGGCAGCGTTGTGTAATCTCTCTAGGCTTCTGTTTCCTCATCTATACAATGAGCACAGTGCAGTCACAGGTTAGACCACACAAGGCTTCTTAAGTGAGATGAGAGGTGTGCAGCACGTAGCCCAGTATCAGCATTGCCCTACCAACTGCCTGTTGATGGTACTGGCGAACCTTTAAAAATTGTAGTAATTGTAGCCGTGTAGCTAGAATTGAAATACTGACTGTAGTGTCCTATATGTTTCTGTTTTGTTTAGGTTTGGGTCTGGTTCAGGCCAACCTTTACTCTTTCTTAATCGAGAGGGGATGCTGGCTCAGAAGAAGGAGAACACAGAGGTGGGAAGTTCAGTAGGTTTTTATTCTAGCTCAGGCAATGACTGCGTCTTTTCCCTATTGGGGTCTGACCTCACAGTTTTATTCAACTGGCTAGTGTGAAAGGAATTGGTACATAGGAAATAGAGGAGGAAAGGGAAAAGTGTCACTGCTGCAGGCCATCAAAGTCCCTGAACATGGCAGAGGGCCTTTGTGTAAACAATGGTTTTGTTGGGGGGTGGAGGGGAAAGCAGTGAAACATTTGCATAAAAGTCTTACAAGGTGGGGGAGATAAAAAGATTGAAATTCCTTATCCTAAATACAAATTTATAGTATTTGATAGAAAAGATTCACATCTAATATTTCTTACAAATCCCTCCTCTTATTTTCTTTAATATTTTAAATATTTATTTATTTCATGTATGTGAGTACACTGTTGCTATCTTCAGACACACCAGAAGAGGGCATCAGATCCCATTACAGATAGTTGTGAGCTACCACGTGGTTGCGGGGAATTGAACTCAGGACCTCTGGAAGAGCAGTCAGTGCTCTTAACCACTGAGCCATCTCTCCAGCCCCCTCCTCTTATTTTTAAACATTCTTATCGTCCATAAAAAGCCAAATGGATAGAGGCTTTGGTAAGCCCACCAAGAGATTCTAATGGACTTTGATTTGGACATTAAAATGTCTCAGTCCACATACCCTGTAAGCTCCAATTGCCCAAGGACAAGCAACTTCCTGGAAGGCTGTAGAGGCTGAGCACGTAAAATAACCAGCCATGTGTTTTCACTTCAGTAAGCAAGGTTGGTTGTCCCAACTGCGCAGGACGGGCTTGATCACATGTAGGCAGGAAGCAGTATATCAGGGTGAATGGTTGCCCCTAATTGGACAAAGGCAGAAAGTACATAGCCTTGTGGGTTTGACCTTTGTAGGCACCTGAGTGACCTAATTCAGCACCATTTCTCTGAAAAATCCCAGATATGGACCTTGCCAGAGTTCATCTTCCTGGACAGTATTTAATAAAGTTCGCTTCAATCGGACAATCATAGATTTGATCGTCCTCAAAATTTTCAGGTTTAACAATATCAGTCATATATAGGGAGTCCTTTCCTCCCTGTATCTGACAATTGGGGTCTTCCAGATAGGCCTTCTGGGGGGAGGGTTACCACTAAACTACTACACCTGACACCCCAAATTCATAATGGAAGTTCATAATAGCAGTTGGGGTTACCTCTTCAGAGGGAGGAAAGATGATAAGAGCAAGATGTGGCTAAGCAGTTTAGGGTAAAAAAGACCCCAAAGAAAAGTAAATTTCCTTCTTGGCTAAAAGCAAGAAACGTCCCTTGGGACCCTTGGAAACTTCATCCTCGCCAGAGGACAAAGATGCCAAAAGTGTCTGGGGAACTCTGATCTCTGTTCTGTATGTCTTGAAAGTATATTTCATCTCTTGGTGGGTGGCCTATGGAGAGAGTCTTTGTTGAATGAATAAAAAGTAATCCACTGTATTACATAGCTTGAGTATTCTCTCTGCTATCCCCTGCAACTGTCACTGCATAAATGATTGAGAAATTATTGCACCAAATGAGAATTACCCTTTAGTCTTCTTTTCCCATTGACATTAAACAATAAGTTTCTGCCTCTGCTCCTTTCATTACTTTACACAGTCTAAGTATCCAGGAACAAAAGCAAAACAATATCGTTTTCTAGTCGTCAGTATAATAAAGGGTAAAGATTTTCAGGCAGCAGTCTCAGTGTGTCCTCCAAGCTGTGGCTCTGTGACCCCCACCTACTGAACCAGCATCTGTTCCTCCTGTAGGCTTCCAGACACCTTGAAGCCAAGACTGTCTTCAGGATACAATTAGTGTTTAACATGAGTAGTCAGGAATGGATACAGGCATGATTGAATGCATGCATGCGTGAACGAAAGCATTCAGGAGCACATGGGATAGGATAAGTTACCTGGCACAAAATAAGAGGACCTGGACGATCTCTAAGATATCGATTTTTTGATTGATGATTGGCCAATGATTTACAAATCATATTGGCATTGCATGAGTCCCCACTGTCACTAATGTATCAGTTGAATAGCAAGAAATTATAGGACAGACTTTTATTAGTATCAGAACTTGGAAAGCATTTATGAAAAAACTGCCTATTTTGTGTTACTAAAAATAATAAAAAAATACATAAGATAAATGTACCACCATCACTAATTTTTAAATATATATATACATATATATACATATGTATATTTTGCGTGTGTGTGTGTGTGTGTGTGTGTGATATGGATATGCATGCCATGGTGCATGTGTGGAAGTCAAAAGACAACTTTGTGGAATTGAATGTCTCCTCCCACTGCAGTGGTTTTAAACATATTATCAATATAGTACAACCATTACCACCATCCATCTGGCAAAATGGAATCTCTGCCTTTTAAACAGGAAGTTCCCATATGCCTGGCAACTGTCACTCCATTGACTCTCTCTATGAGTCTGACTGTATACTCATGTATACCACACACCCAACATTTAAGGCAAGTATTTTTAAACTGAATAAATTTCCTTGCAGAAAGATTAGTGCACAGACCTGTTAGGAATCTGAAGTGTCCTTTGAAGAGCTCTGCCAAGCACAGCTCTCTTTCCCTTGCCCTATATGCACGCCCTGGTTCTGCAAAGTGAATTTAGAAGGACCTGGGGTTGAATTACAGTACCTCGCTCTCACTGACCTTGTAAAACAAAGGTAAAGTCTACCTCACAGAAATGGAGATCCCAACCGGGTTAAGTAAGTCCTAGATAAACCTGGCTCCACTTTCTCTCTCCCTCTCTCTCATTCTCTCCCTCTCTCCTCCCTCTTTCTTGTGTCTGTTGGTCTGTCTGTCAGCCTCTGTCTCCTCTGTCTTCTCTCTCACTCGCTCTTCCTCCTTTTCCTCTCTCTCTCTCTCTCCTTCCCAGCCTCTGCCCCAAGCGTGTACTCCTTCCCGTATGCATCATGAACCCAGACCATCAACCCGGCCTTTCTGAGTCACAGAGCAGGAGCAATACCCCTCATGGAACTGGATAAAATCTCTCCACACACCCGGGGGAAATGGGTCTATGACTCTGACAAGACCTGTCTTCCTCAGGACTCAGATCACAACTAGGCTTGTTAGTAAAAGCAGTTATTCAAGGATACAACAGCAAGCACCTAACACTGACTGGCGAGGACACAGTCCTCTGATCTCTTTGATTCTGAAACTGGGCCACCGTCCCCTCAGCAGTAACCTTGGAATTCTAAGGATGGGAGGACCCAGGCTGCAAAAGCACAGAATGCAGAATAAGGTTCAGAATAAGAATGGCACTGGCAGGCCTGGCTGTGTCAGCAGCAGAAAACTCCAAGGTGAGGAAGCGTCTTGTTTCTAGTAAGAATAGAGGATCTTGAAATAGTGTTCTCCCGGCTTCTCACTTCCTCCCGTCTACAACTCATTGCCTAGTTAGTAGACAACTACAGGGACTAGGAAGAGAAGCCAGGCTGATCCTGGTAAAGGGTATCCAACCATAACCTCATCTCTCCATATAAATCAGGTGAGGTTGGACCACATGATGCCTGTAGCATCTTCTGACATGAAAACCTTATTAGTCTAGGAGCGATGGAATTTGTAAATGAATTCTTTCATTTAACCTCGTATTTATGCAGTAGCTTTGCTTTTGAGCATATACATACACACAAGCCTAGAATACCCCCCCCACACACACATGGGGGCGGGCGGGAAATCTTAGATACAGCCTTTACTCACATTAAACACAAAATTAATGGTGCCTAATTTTTCAAATTGAAACTAACCTAAGGGATGGGGGTGGGGGGAACCCTACCAAGTCAAAGGAAAAGATTTCCAGTAATACTGTTTATATACAACTTCTGTTTTAGTCTATTTTTTTTAATCTCCAAGAAGACTGTAGTGTTTTTCTTTTTTTCTTTCTTTCTTTTCTTTTTTTTTTTTTAAGACTTGTCAGGCAGAACAGTTGCCAGATTGTAATAAAGTTGTACTTCCCCTAGCTATATATCTGTCTGGAATATTTTATCACCTTTTTTTCTGTCTTGAGATTATTATATGACGATCATAAATAATTCACTTCTTAGGTTACATTAAATAGTTTTAATGAAATATTTAAAACTTTTTAAATACTTGACATTTGGGGAGCTAATTTTTTTTAATGCATGTTTGCTTTACAACCAAAGTTATATAGACGCACTGAAGGATTAGAGAGTTCTGCACACCTTGTCACACAGCAGCTGTGCCTTGTCCATCCGTTTTCCCCGACTCCCAGAGGCACTCTCGTTTAGGACTTTGAGTATTTATTTCTGTAGGCATTGGGCTCCTCCACTGTTTCATTTGCTACTCTTCATTTTCCTGTTATCTTTCTGTCTTTTGACTTCTCGCCCTGGCGATCCTCACGAGTTCTCGCCACCAACTCCACCCACCCTCCCTACCGACCACATCAGTTTACCATTCTCTTAGAGTCCTGTTTACACCAATCCTGTATAAATGCTACGCACAGCTGAGACATGTGTCCCTAATGACTATTTGTTGTTTCTTCAGGAACTCCAACATGCTTAGTCCCCTCCTATCCCAGTAACTAATTATTTTAATGTAGGTTTATGTGTTGAATTCCGATGACTTTCACAATCATCCACAAAGTGCACCTTTTCTCTTGGAAAGTTAAATCAGGAATTCCGACAATTGTGCTAGGTAGGGGAGGCAGGAGGACCACAGCCTGTATGCCAGTCTGGGCTATATAGTGAGATCCTACGTCTCAATGTCAGAAATGGCTTTTTTTGCAGCCTCTCGAAGACATGCATCGTCCCCTGAAACTACCGATCTGTCCCTACTTGAGCTAATCTGCCTTCTACCCCCACCTCAAGGCTGTTATTTTGAGATTTTTTTTCTTGTACCATTCTGAAACTTAACTTTCATTGACATGTGAAACATATTTCCTGATTTCCATGGTTTCCTTTTCTTTTTGATATCCTGTTTTGATTAAAAAAAAAAGTAATTTCCCAGTAAAGGGCGTCTGAGAGGGTATGTCTGTGTGTGTGGCTGACAGGTGTCACTGTCTGATGACCTCTGCAGCCAGTGTAAGCTCTATTACAGAAACACAGCCTGGGCATCAGAGCGGGAAGCCTAGCCTCCAAAACACCTTCGGTTTTCTGGAAAATACAAGTCTGCCTTCTTTTTAAAACCATGGTAATTATCGCAGCTCAATGGTCTTCATTAAATAGCTTCATGTTCTCGTACAACCTAAATGAGATCTGATTATTAAAGGCCAAGTTATTACAGAGGAGGCAAAGGGCAAAAAAAAGAGGAAAAGAGTAATGACTTCCCCCAGTCTGCTCTGATAAGCCAGACTGCTATTTGCTTTAAGGACTTACAAGACACACTCTGACTATAAAATAGCTTTTCGGGAGGCCGATGAGAAAATTTCCACACAGCTAACATTGAAAGAGATTGCCGATCGGAATAAATCAATCTTTCCCCGCTGGAACTTTCCAGATAAGCCATTTAGACTAACAATGAAAAGAAGGCCAAGAAAGCAAAAATATTCTTCGGTAAGGATTTTTGTTAGTTGCTTTGTGGAACCATAAGCAATTACCTCATTCACAGAGAGGAGGAACTGTTTATTTAGGCTCATGATTTCAGAGGGCTCAGTTGGTGATTGCTTATTTCCAGGTGCGGCAGAAGTATGTGCTGGAGGAGGCTCTCACTCCTTGCCCATAGTGGACAAGAAGCATAGAGAGATACGGGAAGGTGCTACAGACAGTTGGTCACACTTGCGTTGTCCACTGGGGCGGGGAGGGGGTACTGCTTTTAGTTGTGTGTGTGGCTCAGCCTTAGTACATAGCTTTAATCCAAGAACTTTCTGTTTGAACATTGTAAACAGGATTAAATAAAGACAACCATAGGTCAAGAGACGGAGCAAGCAACCAGTTGACAGGAAGTAAACGCTGGATCACTAAGAAAAAAGCATAGAGAGTAAGAGAGTCAGGAAGACAAACAGAGATGCACAGGAAATAGAAGAGAAGGCCATTGAGTTGGAAGGTTTTTTGAGACGGTGTGAGAGAGAGGCATTCCTTCAGCTGAGGAGGAAGTTCGGCTGAGTGCTTTCTGCCTCTCTTTTCACTCCAGCATCTGGTTCCCCCATTGGTGTAATCTAACAATTGAGATTTTGTTAAAACAAACAAACGAAACAGGAAGAGGTCAGGGATAAGATACTGTCAAGGACCCACCCACTTCCTCCAATTAGGTACCAGTACTTATGATTCCAGACCCTCTCAGAAGATTGCACTGTGCATTAGTGCATGAGCATGCAGGAGACATTTCATATCCAAACCCTAAACGGAGCGCTTTCAAACGTTAACAGTCTCTAGAGTTCAGTTTTATAATTACTTAGGGAGCGATCCACTCTTGGGACTTGAACTTCACATCTGTGATTACTGGGCTCTTCGGTTGTTTATGGTTTATGATTCAGAACCTCCTCAGGGCCTTTCTAAACTTATGCAGATGTCTAAAGAAACAGAGGGGCTCAAGCTTAAAGATGTGTGACCTAGGGACAAACAAGATAATTTTTAAAGTGTTAAAAGAGTGCGGTGTGCCTCATGAGAGTTCCCATGGGGATGGCAACAAGAGAGTACCCAGGATGATACTAGCACTTCATGTGGTCCTGAAGGTCCCCAAAGGATGAGTGAGCTCTAACACAGTCATTTCAATACATGATTTGCCACTTTTCAGAAAACAGGTTTCAATGAAGTAAAAACTCAGGTTGGGAGAAGACTCCTAAAGGCCACAAAGAGGATTGTCTGATGAGTTCATGGGGTAAAATAATTTGCAACTTTGTCAAAAGCCAACTCTATAGTCCAGACGCCATAAAAGAAGCAACTGAATCTTAAATTTATTTTTATAATATCTTGAAGACAGGGTCTCTCTAGGTAGCCCTGGATGGCCTTGAGCTCAAAGATCAACCTGCCTACTGTCTCCCCCCAGATGCTGGGATTAAAGGTGTGCACCACCATGCCAGCTACAACTGAATTTTCTAGGGATGGATTTGCAGAGCAGCTCGACTGGAAAGGAAAGGATGCTGGAGTTAATATAATAAACGCCCAGCACCCCACAGAGATATTCTGCATTTCCAATCAGAGTATAGCTAATCTGTTGTCCCAGTGGGTTAGGGTGGAAAACAAAGGTATTAAATGGGAAAATATGACATCCCTACCTAAAGGGACAGCACAGGTTTGCTAGGGCGAACATCATTAGATGATGAAAATGATAACAAGAACAGTAATAACCAGCACGAAACATGGCGCTTACTGCCTAGGAGGAAAGTCCCAAACTATAAACTCATTTGTCAAACCTCAGTGAACCTGAGCGAGTATATGACAGGTCCGTGAGCTACAAATTAACACATGTAATTAAAAACAAAAGCAAATTTGAATTTGTGCCTTGCAGCCTGAAGAATTCAACTTCATCGGGCCTTGTTTATTTGTAGTGAAATACAGAAATAACCTTATGCCCTTAACTATCAAGTTATTTGAAAAGTCAGTAATATACTACAGGCAGACACCTTCTATTCCAGGGCGAAGGAGTTACACTTCCGCGAGGGCAGGGAGTTTGGTTTAATTAGTTTTAAAGGGCCTGGTTGGTATTCTCGCAACACTAGAGTCACTCCTTGCAGGCAGTAAAAGCAGAGCGTTCACAGGGCGGAGAGCAAAGTCCAGACTCCGCTTAAGCTAGACAAAAGATGTGGCAATTTGTTATCCATCTTAAAGAAACATTTGTTTCCTACCTATTGTTAAATGAATTGTTTCTTTTGATAACGATTGAGAATTACCCTGAAGAATTGGGTCTCTTCAATATTTTAAGAACCACAGTTATAGTCATAAAAAAAAAAAAAGGAAAGATGGTTCCCCTGCTCCTCTACCCTAGGAAGTCTGGAACTGTGAAAGCCACAGGACATTGAAAATAAATGTAAACCCACAGGGTAGCGATGCGGTTTCATGGTAGCTCACCCAGCACCTTTGAGACTCTGGGTTTGATCCCAGAGGTGAAAATATAAACATTTTAAAAGTGTGATGACTTCTTGGACTCAGTTTGGGCTCCATCAGAGGTTCTGTTATGCTTTAATGTAACAAAATGATTAACCACAGAGAGGAAACATATAGGTCTCATGTAAGTCAAAGTCGTCATTTGTGGGGGAGGAGACAAAATGAGATCTATTCATTAAGGCTTCCCACTCAGTTATGGTTTGGATCTGAGTATCTCCCTTCCACCAAAGGCCATGTGCTGGAGGATTGATTTCACTGCCATTATTGGGAGAGGTAGAGCCTTTAGGAGGCAGAGCTCAGTAGGAACTAAGTGGATCAAGGTTAGGGATATGCCCTTGGGGGAAGAGTGCAGATTCCCTCTTCTCCCTCCTCCTCCCTTCCTCTTGCTTTCTGGCTGCAGTGATCTGAACAGCTTTTGGGTTTGCCTTGATTGATGTCAAGCCTTGATACAGGAAACCGGAATACCCAACTGGGATCACTGGAGGAAGGAACTCTGGACTAAGCCCCGCCCCCGCCCTTTAACTGTGAGCCGCAACCCAAATAAGCCTCTCCTCTCCTCTAAGTCGTCTCGGATTTTTTTTTTTTGTCACAACTACACAAAGCTGGCGAGCATCCTCTAAGTTATAAATGACTACAATAGGAAGAGCAACAGCCTGTCAACCCTGTCACTATTCAAGCAACGTTTTCCGTAGAGCGGGAATGGCTGGCTGGCTGGACTCAGAAGCTCTCAAAAGCACAGCCTGGTCGGACGCGGCCTTTGTAGGCAGAGATAGCTCAACCGATGCTCTTCTGACAAATGATCTTCCTTTTCCCGTCTCCCCTACTTATCTCCGCACTGCGTCCTTTGAGACGTGAATAGACATCTTTAACAGTCTACAAGATTTGTTCTTTTCCAAAAGACCAGACTGTAGGGGTAAGTTGGGGAAGGAATAGGAAAATCCAATTAGGCAGACAGCTTTGCCTCCAGGAAATCAGACAAGATGAGCTTTGTAAAGACAGACCACTTATTCATTCACTCTCTTCACCAGTGTTTACTGAGTTCTCGCCATGTGTCAAGCACACTGGTGAAAGCCAGGGATAGAAAACGAGAGCAGCAGACTTAACCCCTGACTCCCTGAGGCAGCATCCCGGTCACACCCAGGCATGTAAACTGGTCACTGTGATGAGGACCCTGCAGGAAAAGGTCACGTGAGAGCCAGGGTTAGGGCACTTCCGGTGGATGGATGGGACCGGAGCCCAATGGTAAGGAGCGGGGAAGCTGCGGGTGGAGTGTTCAGAGGAGTCCCGTTCAGAAAGGGGTTCAGCAACTACAAAGACAAAGACAGCGTGGCTGTAGGCCTGAAGTGGGGAGAGGTTCGAGAAGGGTTTGAAGAGAAACAAATTCAGTAAATGAAGCTCACAGTTTCCATTTCCCACGGCCCCGAGGTTCCCGGGACTGTGGAACGCACCCCACCCCCCTCCACTATAAACTGCACAGGCCCCTCTAATGAACAGAGCTAGAGACAGTCTCAGCCCAGACCCTGCTCAGAACCACACTCAAGGGTCACTCATTCAAATCAGTCACGTGTTTGGAACAAAAGTACAGAAGATTGAGAGCCCTGGCACCTATGTTGGGAACCTGAGCTGCCCACTTATCTAGTCTATTTTCACAGCAAAACGACGTAGGTGCATAGTAGGTGCACTCATTGTACTCACCTCTGAATAGAAAGGGAGAAGGACACTCCACCAAAGCCAAGTGATAAGCAATTATGAAAGAGAGCTAATATTTAAAGGCATTCAATTGGCCCCAAAACCCTGCTAGCAGGAAGTGGAGCCCAGGCCCTCCAGGAATCCAGCAGGACTATAAACTGCCGGCAACACCAAGAAAGACCATTTGCAGTTTCTAGAAAGACTGAAAGCAAAGTGTGTACCCCCTGTGAGTTAGCAATTCCACCCACAGACACATACCCTAAATAAAGGCTCATACACATGCACAAAAAAATGTGTATAAGAATAGTCTCAGCAACATCCTGAATGACAGAATCCAGTTAGAGGCAGCCGAAACATCAGAAATGGAACATGGAAATGCAGCCGGGTCTGACCTCCATGTTCACTGCATCTGTTCTAAGCATGGGCAGACGATTCCTGTCCTTATCCCCCAAAACAATACAACGGAGCAGCTATGTTAGCTGTCATCTTATAACCCCGAGAAACACTGAAGCAGAGAGGTTATAAATTAAATACAAACGCTATTTTATCTGGCTTGTGCTGGAACAGTATTTTTAGCATCAAGGATAAATTCTGTAAATAGGCCTCAATGGAACAATAACAGACTTGGGGGTGGGGTGAGGGCTCAGTGGGAGAAGACGCTCAGTCACTGCCACACCTGATGAATTCCACCACAGGAACCACTGGGGAAAGACCTTTGACCTTCACACACATGCTGTAACATGTAAGTACACATAATAAAAAAAATGAAAAATATTTTTAAAAGAACAACTTGAGATATGTATGACATGTTTTTATATAACATTCAATATGGGGGGAGAAGATAGGAAATGTTTAATACTGATCTTTAACAATTAAGTTTATTTTTCACTGAAACAAAAACTGTACATGTTTACAGATACATTATGTGCTTTGTGTGTATGTGTGTGTGTATTTGTGGGTGGTGTATGTATGAGTTCGTATGGATATGTGCACATGTGTGCAGATGTATGTGCATGTGTGTGCATGTTTGTACTTGTGCCTGCAAAGACCAGAGGTTAAGGTTCTGTGCCTTCCTCATTTGCTCTACATTTTATTTCTCTTTTTATTATTGATTCTTTGTGAATTTCACATCTTGCACCCCAGCCCCACTCATTTCCCAGTCCTTGCATATATGCCCTCTATCCTTGTAACCTCCTCCCCCAAAGAAAACAAAAAAGAAAAAAAGAACGATGTCTTGCCGAGGTGCGTCATGGCGCGTCACACGGTACACCCTTCAGTTCAAACAGCTCACTTGCAAATGTTCACTGCAATGAGTCACGGTCTGGTTCGAGGCCTCTGACTTCTGTGTCTTGACTGACCCTGGACCCTTTTGGACGTCCTGCTGTTTCCCTGAATCGTGGAGATCCTGCAGCTTTGTCTGTCTCTGCAGGTTATTTCTTAGGGTTTTTCACTGAACTGAGAACTCATCAGTTTGGCCTGGATGGCTGCCCAGTGTGCCCCAGGGTTCCGCATGGCATGGGGTTAGAGACATGTCACCATATGTGCTGGGATCCAGACTCAGTTCCCATGCTTGAGCAACACACACTTTACTGACTGAGCCACCTTCCCATCCCTACATCATGTACTAAACATGTTTATCCTCACAGCATTTATTATGTCTTCATAGAAACATTCACTACCTAGTTTTCCCTGTGTGGCTCAGAGCTACTCTTTGGTACCCTGCTGTGCACCAGCACACCACCGGCTCTAGCTCATAACACCCACAACTCATACTCACAACTCACCTTTTATCATTTTAATAAAACTGTAAGATACTCATTGAATACAGTGGCTAGATGCCAGATTCAAATAGCAGTCACCTTGAGAAAGGAAAAGAAAGAAGCTTGACTTGGCTTTTAATATTGTAAGTGGTAATATTGTGTAAGTGTAATATTGCAATGCTCAAGTGATTAGGATCCTAGTCTTTATCCCTTTGCATGTGGAAAGTACTCACAACAACAAAAAGAGAGGAAAGAGAAGAAAACCAGGTCGCTTGTCTGAGCCAATCTTGTCAACACAGAAGGAGCTAGATGTCTGTAGACACAGACCTGGGTAAAGAGAAGGTTGAGGCTTGCCTTGAACCAGAGAAGGCCTGGGTTCTGGGCATGGAAGAGCCCATCACTAGCCTGGGTAACTTCCAAATAAAAGTCTATGTGCAGGAGGAGCTGGATGGTCCACTACAAATGCAGATTTTACAATAGGTGATGGTCAAAGATCCTTCCACATCCAAGGCCTCACAGTTTCCTATTATATAGGGCTCTGGTACAGGCAACAGAGGAAATGGCATAAGTTTCCCCCACCCAGATCATACTTAATCCACACTGAGGTTTTGAAAGTATCATTTGCTTAATTCCCTCCAAATCTCATGTTGTTATATTCTCCCCGTTCCTCCCCTTTGTGCTGAGACAGAGTCTCTATACATAATCTCGACTGTGCTGGAACTATGCAGACCAGGCTGGCTTTGAACTCAGAGGTCCATCTGCCTCTGCCTCCTGAGTGCTGATATCGAAGGCACGTGTTGCCATGCCTGGCTCATGTTGTTATTCTCTTGATCACAGTCAATAGTGAATTCGTTGACCAACCACCCCAGGCTAGGTGGCTTAAACAATAAAAAAAATCCCACATACAGGCAACAGCTTTTGGGATAGCCCCCACTCCAGTTTGTTCAGGACCCACATGAAGGCCAAGCCACCCATCTGCTACATATGAGCAGGGAGGCCTGGTTCTAGCCAGTGGATGTTCTTTGGTTGGTGGTCCAGGTTAGCTGACTCTGTTGAACTTGCTGTGGAGTTTCTATGGAGTTTCTAACCCTTTCAGGGCCTGAAATCCTTTCTCCCATTCTTCCACAAGAGTCCCCAAGCCTATCCACTGTTTGGCTGTGGGTGTCTGTATCTGTCTGAGTCAGCTGCTGGGTGGAGCCTCTCAGAGGACAACTTGCTCCTGTTTACAAGTGTAAGAGTATCATCACTAGTGTCAGGGATTGGTGCTTGCTTGCCCATGAGATGGGTCTCAAATTGAAATGGTTATTGGTTGGTCATTTCCTCAGTCTCTGCTCTATCCTCCATGCCTGCAATTCTTGTAGACAGGATAAAGCTTCAGTTGATACTTTTGTGGATGGGTTGGCATTTCTATTGTTCTACTGGGGTTCCTGCCTGACTAGAGGAGGTGGCCTTTTCAGATTCCATATCCCTCATGTTATGAGTCACAGCCAAGGTCTTCCCTATTGAGTCTATGTTCTTCTAGATGGGCTGCCTTGTCTGGCCTCAGTGGGAGAGGAAGTACCTAGCCTGGCAGAGACTTGAAGTGTCAGGATTGGGTGGGGGAGAAGGATACGCAGGGGCAGGCCCACCCACTCAGAGGAGAAAGGGAGGGGTAGGTGGAAGGATTTGGGGAGAAAGTGACCAGGAAGGGTTCAGTGAGCAGGATGTAAAGTGAATATGGAAAAAAATAAAATTAAATAATAATAAAAAAAGAAGGCAGGCGTGTTTTTTAAATAAAGACACTGTAGATGCACCATTTAGTCTCAGATATTTTGGGAAAATCTATAAAGTCATACACACACATATATTCATATATATATATTATGTATACAAATACATGCATGTGTATAGTAGGGAATATGCAAATTGTTGAATTAGTATCAATAGAGCAATTTGAGTGAAAGAAAGAATAAAGTCATTTGCATACTTAAAAAAACAAAAGAAAACAATAAAGAAACTCCCAGGGCTCTGGAGGCCAGAGCCTGAAATCAAGATGCCCACAGGTTGGTGTTTTCTGCTTGGCCACCTGCTCCCTGTGACTTCCTGTATCTCTGTCCATTTATGTCCAAATCCCCTCGCCTCATACAGACAATTGTCACAGTATATTAGGGGCCACCCTAGGAGCTTTATTTTGTCTCTGCAAAGACCTTTTATCCAAATAAAATAGCTGTGAGGCACCAGGGGTTAGAATTTTAATGGGAACCCAGTTCAGCCCCTAGGCAGAAAGTTCTTCCTATTGTCAGGAAGGTGGCAAATCTACTGATTTAAAGTACTTGTTCTCATAAATTCTGTAACTTCTGCTTCTTGTCACTGAAAATGGTAAATGGCTTTGCACTTAACCTAGAAAGAATTAGCATAAATGGCAATTAGAAACGATATGTTACTAAATGTAGGCATGTGTGCTATTAAAGTCAGATTGATTATTTCTGATGTTGACATGAAACACGGCTTTCCTCTCAACAAACTTTCATTCACTGTTTAGAACTAACCTACCTAGCCAGAGAATACCACGCACCTGACTTCAAGGATCATGATTTGGTCTAAAAAGTGACACGAACATGGTTTTCCCAAAATACCTCAGTCTCTGGTAATTGAGAGAGAGCAGAGTTCTGGAGCGCACCCTCAGCAGCATACTGGGCACTGTCAAATGTCCAGTTGGCAAGTCTGCTCCACACATGCTAGTCAATTAATTTAGCTCAGTGAGTGACAAACTGAATTCTGGCTGGCCCACGGAAGCCTTGCTGTCTGCTAGCTCACACAAGGCTTCCTTTCTCATGCCTTGTAAGTCACAGGAATGAGAGCCAGGCCTCAGGGTGAAGCCATCAAAGGACCCCAGGAAGCATGGAAATCGGCCATTTGGAACAAGTAACAGGATAACAGCTTAAAATACCCCAGTGTGAGCGACTGAAGGACCCTGTCCCTCTAAGACACAGATGACTGTTTTTACCACAGGGAAACTGTGGTTTTGGCCAATTCATGCCTCACAGCAAAGACAGGTGAATATAATATCAAAGCAGGTCCCAGGTCAGCAGGTGTGTGTAAAATCTAACTCCACTTGACAAGAATGGGTCAGAAGAAACAGAATATTAAGACAGGCACTGAATAGCACAGTCATTGTAGATAGTTGCTGGTCTAGTCAACCCAAAGTCAACTCCATGTGACTCTAAAGGTATCAGCGAATTTCTTGAAAGATCAAATCCACAGTCTAAGAACAGACCAACGATTCAGAGGCCCACAAATACCCACATCCTCAGTGAAATCTAAGCAGCCACCGTTTCCTCAAAAAACGGTCAGTGTTCCACACAAATGCCATTTGCAATGGGATCATAAGGAGCTTCTGTCCTTTACCTTGGTAAGAAAAGCCACTGAGGTGGTAGGGTGCCAGTGTGTATGTGTGAGTGAATGACAGTGTGTATGTGTGAGTGAATGAGTGTGTGTGTGTGTGAGAGAGAGAGAGAGAAAGAGAGAGAGAGAGAGAGAGAGAGAGAGAGAGAGAGAGAGAGAGAGAGGGAGAGAGAGAGAGATCTCCTGGGAAGCAAGTGTTAACCGAGTGAATCACCCTGTTGATACCCCATAAGTCCTTGTTCTTAGTAAGTGGGGAAATGGCATTTAAACCATTGTTAAAACGATACATCAAATCTGTCACAATTAAAATAATTCTCTCAGAGTAGGTCAGAATAAACTTCAGTAATTAACTTGCATTTTAAATTGATAACACTTTGTAAAATTACCCCAAGCCATAATAGTTCATACATTTTTTACCAAGGTAGAATATATGGTATATCTAGTTGCCATTAAACTTCCCATACAAAAATGAAAAACATCAAATACATATATAAAAACAGGCACAGAACCCAATACAGGTTTACAGCCTATCCATACTGGATTCTGTCCCTCTGCCTGGGAGGCCCTTCCTCGTTTTCTCATTAGGCTTGAGGCTCCAGCCAATTTGACTCGAGCTTCAAAGACACTTTACTAAACACCCTACTTGGGTTTCAGCAAAAAAATCATTTATTCAATGAGCATAACACTCCAAAACTTCAAACAAACATCTCAGATCCCTGGGTAGGCTAAGGGGCTTTTAGAAAATTATCCTAAACAGCCAACAAAACCTAGCAAAACATTTGTGGTGCTTAATATAACTGGAAATATATATATATATATTTAATATGATAAAAATATTATTTTAAATGGTAAGAATCCTTGAGAGAAATGCATGTCAGTGAGGGTGAGGTGGGTATGGGGTAAACATAAATCAAAGTAGTTCTTTTAAAATAGTTCCCTAAGCTAGGTGGTGGTGGCTCACACCTTTAATTCCAGCACTTGGGAGGCAGAGGCAGGCAGATCCCTGTGATCTGAGGCCAGCCTGATCTAAGGAACTCACTTTACTGAGTTCCAAGATGGCCAGGGCTACACAGAGAAACCCTGTCTCAAAAACAACCCCCCAAAACAGGGTGTCTAAGACTAGATTAGATATGTGTGGTGGTTTGAATATGCTTGGCCCACTCTTAAGAGGTGCAGCCTTGTTGGAATAGGCATGGTCTTGTTAGAGGAAGTGTGTTTCTCTGTAGGTGGGCTTTGAGCGCTCCTAGTGTTCAAGCTCCGCCCAATGAGGAAGAGAGCCTCCTCCTGGCTGCCTTTGGATCAAGATGTAGAACTCTCAGCTCCTCCAGCGCCATGTCTGCATGCAGGCCGCCATGCTTCCCACAATGATGATAATGGACTGAACCTCTGAAACTGTAAGCCAGCCACAATTAAATGTTTTCCTTTATATGAGTTGTCTTGGTCATGGTGTCCCTTCATAGCAATAAAATCCCCAACTAAGACATTATAAAGTGGGAATACCACTTCTCTAAAATTATCAGAATTATTGATTATGCATAATAGTAGGCTTCATTATAACATCTTTATGCATGTACATAATGTATTTTTATCATATTAATATTGCCCTCTTATGCCTCCCCCACCATGGTCACCTCCCCTCCCCCATGTCCTCCTCTCCTCCCTCTCCCAATGGTCCCCTCCCTCCTAATGGTTCCCTCCTCTTTCCAACTACTCCTTCTTCCACTCTTCTCCCTTTATTTCCCCATCATGCACTGCACCAACTGAACTCCTGCTCACTCACTTTTTCACTACTGCATTATCTGACCATATCCCCATCTCCCAAATTCAAGCCATGTAACATCGGACCCAGTCTTTTGCAACAACATTGGAGTCACACTGACGATGCCCAATCAATCCTGGCTACACTGATTAACTGCTATAGACACAGAGTGCAAAGTGTTCACCATAGGACAATGTGACCTGGGACCTGGTTTCTCACAATAGCAACACAAACTACTCAGGGGTTTAAGTGGGTAAAGTGGGCTGAACCCCACTTTTTCTGGATCCCCAGAACCCACATAAAAGCTGGGGGGGCTGCTGAGTCTGCTGCCTGTGATCTCTAATCTCAATCTTCTGGGGAGAATCCCAGGACAAGCTGGTTAGACACACTACTTAGAATTGGTGTGCTCCAGGTTCACTGAGAGATAGTGCTTCAATAAATAAAGTAGAGACTGAGGAAGACACCTGACTTCATCTTTGGGCTTCTACTTGCATATGCTCACAATCATGCACACGCCATTTGCATAGGTATGTTGCACAGCCATGTATGCCAATACCCCCCCACACACACACAGGGTGAAGAGAGGAAGAAACAGAGAAATAGAGAGACAGAGGCAGAGACTCTAATATAACATGGTGGAGGTGAGAGCTGACTCCTCTGAGGTCCTCTGACCCACACATGCACATCATGAAACATGTGCACCCAAACCTTTATCAAAGTCAGCAGATGGTTCAGTGGATCAAAAACTCCCCAAGAACCCAGTGCACAGTGTGTGCTTCCCTTGATGACTCCAAGACCGTTCACACACAGCAGGCCTTCAGGAGGAATGAAGGAACCCAGTCTAAGGGAAACTAAAAGTCAGTCACAGTTGCTATTGGGTTAGAGAATCACTTATGGGCAATCTTGGACACTTAACCATTTAACCAATGGTTGCATTACTGGAAAGATGCTGCAGGTGGCTTTCTCTGCTCCTTTCATTTTAACTAGATTCTCATTCTGTAAATATCTACATCACTTTCTCACACACACACACACACACACACACACACACACCAAACAAACACACAAAGTAAACACACCAAACCTCTGATACAGAGCATGGAGAATTCAAATCAAACGACCTTAAACAAACAAACAAATCTGCCTGCCCAGGTTGGGTCTCAGAACACTCTGATGAAACCCAAACACCTTTCTCTCCATCTTCAGTCTCTCCACCGGTTTCCTATTCGTTTCCTCCCATCCCTGACTGTGGCCTCATCACCGCTCCAGGTCTGTGATGAGATCTGTAGGCATTCACAGCATGCACTCTCTCACATTACTGCTGAGACATTCAGAACTGCCTTGGCCATGTGGCCTCTAACTGTGGTGTGGATCTGGGTTAGGTCCCCTACAGCCCGTTCTGACTGAAGGCTTTGTGCTCAGAGTGGTGCTTGTAGGAGGGAGTGGAACCTCTAGAGGTGGAACGTATGGGAAGCTTTTTAGGTTGCTGGGTTGAGGCTGATTTTGTGAGAAACCTTGGGTTCTTGTAAGAGTTGTTATAAAAGGTCGAGTCTGGCCCCTCTCTGCTCAGAGCACAGGACCTAATCTTACACACACACACACACACACACACACACACACAGGAGATGGTGTCTCATATAGCCCTGAGTGACCTTGAACTCACTATGTAACCGCAGTTGACCTTGAGTTCCTGATCCACCTGCTTCCACTGGCCACATTCTGGGACTACAGGTATGAGCATAAAACCGAGGCTGGTTTTATGTTGTGCTGGGGATTGAATTCGGGGGCTTCATTCACGCTAGATGAGCACAGTACCAACCGAGCTACATGTATTTCTGTTAATGAATAAAGTGATTTTTAAAATGAAATTCTAAGATTAAATCATAAAATAAATACAAACCTCAAAAATGTTATGATGACTAGCGGCAGATGATAACCCTATCTATCAATCCACTCTGTAACGCCTCCTCCTTTATAGGCAGGCTCCTGGAGCATCACAATTGGGAACCCAGAATTATAGACTATAAAACGTGTAATACTGACCTAGACTACTCTGTCCAAATGATTCCTGTGCACACGTTTGCCTGCTAAGATCCCCGCAAGAAGCAACTCTGTGGGTGGCAGGTTAACAGTGGACTCCCTATCAAAAGAACTGATAGGGCTCAGAAAAAAAAAATTCTGCAAAGTGAACCCTCCAGTAACAAAAGCAGCCAGGGGGCAGTGAGGGACAAGAGAGGCGTCCTGTTTACTGCTTCACAAAGGGCCGAGGAGCCCAGTGGCTGCAGCGACACAAAAGCCTTTCACTTGCTAGTGACCCAGTTTAGCTGCTCGGGGACCTTCACTCCAGGTAAAGGTGTGACCTTCACCAGGCGTGTGCTTCACACACAGCGCCAGACACAGAAACATTCTAAACCCTGTCCTTCGAGTCCTTCACGGGGACTCTAGATATAGCTCACTCACTCCTCATACCTAAAGTACTATCTCCAGATGGTTACTCAGGCTACAATACTGAGTAAAAATTAAAATAATTTGGCAGAATCTGGTCCACGAGGTATGTCTGTACATTTAAAAATCAAATGAAAACACTGTTATCTTTGTATATCTCTTTAAAAACACCAAGGGTATATGGTTCTAGCTGTAGTCACTCTCTTCATTCCTATGACCAGTTAACTACCAGGCGCAAAGCTACTTAAAGATGGGAGAACGTATTGAACCTCACACTCTAAGGATACACAGCCCATTGTGGCTGGAAAGGCTCAGAGGTCACAGGCTTGCACACTCCTGAGTGAACTAGGATCCCGCAAGCAGGGCTGCCAACACTCCTTCAAACAATCCACTTCAAACA
This sequence comes from Tokudaia tokunoshimensis, assembly GCA_036184795.1. Classification (NCBI taxonomy): domain Eukaryota; kingdom Metazoa; phylum Chordata; class Mammalia; order Rodentia; family Muridae; genus Tokudaia; species Tokudaia tokunoshimensis. The sequence continues at coordinate 30,208,634 of BTHU01000014.1, forward strand.
TCGTTCAGAAGAACGATGGCACTTACTTCTGGATGGGTCTGCCCTCTTCAGTTAGAACTCTCTAGAACTGTCCTCCAACACCCAGGGGAGGTTTGTCTCCTTGACTTTAGAGCAATCAAGCTGACAACAGAGATTTATCATCAGTAAGGCAACGCCAGAGCCATAGAATGCAAAGGAGGAGAGAAGTCAAAGCAGAAAATGACTAAATGTCAAGTGTATGGGTACATGCCTGTGACTGTTGGGAGGAGGAGTCCAAGGCCAGCCTGAGCTACACAGGGAGACTCCATCTCCTGGAGCCTAAGGGCATGTCTAGCTCAGTAGTGCTTGTCTGGTATATAATTAAGCCCTGTGTTCCGTTCACAGCACCACACAGGCCAAAGCAGAATTACCTAAGAGACATTGTATTCCAGGTAAATTGATGATATTTAAAGTTAAGTCACAGCCAGAAAAATCTTCAGCTGCAGGCCTAAGTTCGTCACCTCAGAGAACAAATGTTGGACGACATATTAAAAATGTCACTCCAACTAGCCTCTTCATTTTCTCCTCTCCCTTTCTGTAACACAGATTGGAAGAATCAAGCAAGGAAGGCCACACACGGCCCATACTTTGCTTTCCTAGTTACAGGAGTTGACAATGCTCTCTTCAGTGTTTAAAGGGTTGTAACAGCAGCCCAGAAGCCGGAATCACTTACTCTCTGGCCTATTGTAAGCTGCCAACTTTAAGAAAGGTACAGAGTCAACGCCAGGGAAAGGTAGGCCACTTCTGAGGCTGTGGGGCTCAACTAAGACTCCACCTGCTGGGCTCTGGGCCCTGAGTTGAGGATATCCCTCACCACCTCATGGTAGCTCTTCTGACATAGCCAGCCAGGCGTAAATGGAAATAACTTCCATTTGGAGGTAAAAAGAGAACCACCTTCGGGGTTTCTGCCAGACCAAGTGAATAAACTTTAAAATACTGATTCTACCAGTGTTCCTTAGGGATTCCTGGTTGAGTAATGTGAAGTTTTTAGTGGTGCACAGCATACCCCTGACAGCCCGTCCACTCTCACTCTCATCAGGAGCCGCCAAACTGCCTCCCTAAGTCTATTCCCGTCTCCGTCACCAGGAAGTAGGATTCACTTATGGTCCAGCATCATGCATCCATGCTTATACATCTAAACCAACTACAGAGCCATGTGGCAGCTCATAGACACCGCAGTAACACCATCCGTCGTAAAGACAACAGCCTGAAGATATTTCCATGTGGTTTAAATGTCAGTCCGTTATCAAAATGTCTTTTTAAAAAATTTTAACCCGGTTTTCATATGCAATTCACTTGCCTTGAAGTATCTGTAATAATCAAAGCTGCCAAGAAAAATTCAAGTAGGAATCACACACACACACACACACACACACCACTGCATAAATTTCTGGACAGACAAGGCTGGTTTCCATGTGAGTGCTCTGTGATGGAAGCTTGCCCATCCATGAATCGCCTTGTGACAGGCAGTTAGTGGCATTCACCAAGAAAGGGTAGTGATAATTTATCTGTCTATAGGAATCACTGCACAGCCCTTATCATCTCTCTGGACATTTCTCAGTGCCAGGGGGGCTGGAGCTGCTCCCAACGGTAACAATATCATAAACAACATAACCAAAACCTTCAATCACAAGAGGCCAGAACCAAGAAAACAAATACAAGTTGTATACTGTTAGACTTCTACATTAAAATAGATTTTTAGAAATCCACCTCAGTGTTTCCAAAGAAATGCTGGAATGGTATCTTAGGATATAGTCTTCAGTGTTCTTTCCATATTATAGCATTCAGGGTTCTATACTGAAACAAAACCAATGGAATGAATATATATTACAAAAGAGATTTATGACATTGGCTTTCACATTCTAGGCTACATCATCAAACAATGGCGGACTGTAATGCAGAGGCTGAGAACGAAATAGAAACACAGTCCCTGAGGCTGGAGGCCTCAACAGCCTCAGTCTGACACTAAAGACCCAAAGGGTTCTTAGAATCACTGGCCTTTGTTCTACATAGGAAGGCAAAGTAGCTGGGTTCTAATGTCAATGAATGATAGTAGCCACAGCTGCCATGACAGAACTGATGCATTAACCAGCAAGGAGTGAAGGCAAGCAGGCAAAAGCCACGTTGTTTTTCCTCGGACCTCTATATCTGAGGTGTGAAAAGTGAGGACAACTCTAGAAGAGTCTAATGGGGTCTTCCCCACTCAGTTAATCCTTAAATATACCCACAGACCTACCCAGTCTTCTAGCTTGTCCCTTAGTTGATCCTGGGTCCAATCTGAGATAAATCATCACACAGGTTCTATTAAAAAAGGATTACCAGCCATTGAGACAACTCAGCAGGCAAAGGCACTTGTTGCCAAACCTGATGACCTCAGTTCAGTCCCTGGTACCTGCACGGTGGAAGGGGAGGATCAATCCCTGCAAGCTGTTCTCTGACTTCCACATGTGTCATGTGCGTGCACACACACACACACACACACACACACACACACACACACACTGAGAGAAATAAAGGAGTAAAGAAAAATGTCATTGTTTAGAAGTTCATATGAGATTTTTATTTTTAGTGAAAATAAATTGCAAAAGAGGAAAGGCAGCAGGAAGAGGGGGAACCAGAGGGACAAAGACAATCCTGACCAAGGCACAATTCCTGACTGTGAAGCCCACTCTACGTCCACAGTTTTTGAACACCCTAATTGTCTTGTTTTGGGAGAGTAGAGGCCTTGGACTTTGCAGGTGATGCACAGCAAAGGGCCCAGTGACATCCCCGATCGATGGGCAGATGGCAGGTGTCTAATATTAGATTTCTAATATAAAACTTAGCTCTTGGTCCTTGCTGTCGGATCAACGCATTTTGCAAGACCTTATACATTTCATATATCATTTTAGCCAACAAACATTTCTTATGAACATTAACACTGGGTCTCAGATGTCTGTAAATCATATTTATAGCAGTTCAACTTAAAAACTTTTTCCTGTTATAAATAGATTCTGCTTACTTAGAGAGGCTTACAAAATGGGTGCACTGGGCACTTGCACAACCAATTTAGCCTATTTATTCAATTAGTTTGTCTGTCTGTCTTTCTGTCTGTCTCTCTCCCTCTCTCTCTCCCTCCCTTTCCCTCCCCCACCCATCCTCCCTCCCTCCCTCCTTTTCCCTCCCCCCTCTCTCTCTGGGTTTCTCCTCTCTCTCTCTCTCTCTCTCTCTCTCTCTCTCTCTCTCTCTCTCTCTCTCTCTGACCCCCCCTCTCTTTCTCTGGGACCCCGTTCTTTCTCTGGGACCCCTCTCTCTCTCTGGGACACCCTCTCTTTCTCTGGGACCCTCTTTCCCTCTCCCCCCCACTCTGGGACCCTCTTAGGGGTAAAACTGCACACACCACTAACAACACACTTTTCAGGCTGTCACCCGGCTGCAGCTTAGTAATGCCATTTCATCTTGGAAATGCTCCAGGGCACAGGAGGAAACAGTATTAATTTCAAAGCACTGTTGATATGAAAATGCTGAGAAAGGGTCCCACACGTGTGTGATTTGATCTCAGGTTACAACATAATTCTGGTAAAAGAGGAAACTAGTGGGCAGGACTGGTGTGGCATGGGAAACACATGCATTAGGAACTTTGGGGGACATTACTATTCCATATCATGTTCTAACCACAGCAGCCACCGCTGTGTATGAGGGTCTGGTGTCCTGGTTACTAAACAGTGGGTGTCTTTAGAAGCAATAAATATTTTAAACCTTGTCACTTGGACTTGCCACTGGAGCCATCTGTTGATGAGAGAGGGGCACCCGTTTTGTAACTGTATCTTCTAGAAAGCTGACCTCCTTAAGAAGTTGGCTTGTTACCAACACTTGCCATAGCAGTGTGGTACTAGGGTTCAAAGCAAGTTCCGCAAGAGTGGGAACCATTGTTCAAGTCAATAACCAGATTATACACCAAAGAAGACAAGAATCCACAACCGGCCATACAAGAACGTGCTTATGTGCACTATAAAGTTACTTTAAATGATATGAGACTTTGGGGACAGACATGACATCTGATCTTTGGACTTATCCCAAAAAAAAACACCCTTAGACACGTAAAAATCTGGTACAATTGAACATTTGATCAAGAACATTTGGATATGAATGATGCAGGAAGATGTACAGATGTCCCTCTTAGAACCGTTTTCGTTGCCTAGGAAAAATAGTATTTTGATAAGAACGCATGGCCTCGCTTCCAGAGGTCAGCCAATGAGTTAATTTTGGGATAATCAGTTTTTAATGCCAGCATTTCATTTAATGTGGTTCTGAAAAACAACTTAATAAATGAGACCTTTGGCTAATGACGTAAATTGTAAGTTACCAGTAACGACATTTCTAAATCTGTTTTCCTTATCCTGTTGTGTGTGCCCATCCCAGGCTGTCTTACAGAGCTCAGACTCTGATTATTCAAGGTGTTAAGCGGGCCAAATGCAGAAACATATACAGCTTTGTTAAAAGGTAAACATTAGTATTACAGTCTCCGTTGAGGTTTTGACATTTTGAAAGAAGAGAAAGATGAAAAGGAAAATTCAGAAGCCAGACATGATAGCACATACTCATAATTCTAACACTTGGGAGACTGAGGCAGGAGGATTGCCATGAGTTTGAGACCAGTCTGGACTATCTAGGGAGTATGAGGCCATCTTGGAATATATAACAAGACTCTCTCACATTAAAGAAAAGTATTACTAGGGGAATGTCAGATCTAAGCTTGGATTTGGCATAGATAAAATAAATAATTTTAGTCAAAAAGGACAGACAAAAATATCCTGGCCAGGGGAGGATGTGAGGTGATTGTCTAAGTATGACACATTTAAAAAAATGCTTTTAATCATCCACAAACAAACTCAAAAGGTGAATCTTTCCATAGATGCCTTTAGAGTCAACCACTACCTTCCACATCATGGAGAAATGAAAAGCCCTTTCAGTCCCTGCTATAAAGTTGTTTTAGGAAAACCTCCAGAGCCTGGTGTGTGGGCCAGCACGGTGCCTCTAAGTGGCCTCCCTTTCCTTGGCAAAACATATTCAACTCCACAGGAAAAGAACCTTCCAGCCCTAGCCAAGAATTCGTAGACTTAATTTCCTGAGACTCCTAACCTCACCTGATCCGTGTCTCCTGTTCCATCCTCTGGCCCCAAGAGCACTGCCTTTACAACGTGGGCTGGACAAACAAGCCAGTCCCTCCTCCATCCCCCTGACATGCTTTCATGCTGCTTCTGTGCCAGAGTAGACCTGAATAACTGTGCCCATGGTTAGCTCTGTTCAAACAGGCTACCGGATACATTTCCCCGAGATAGCTCAGGAAAATGCGCCACCACCAAACGTGGTCTTGAGCCTAGATAAGACCAGACAACTGAAGCCCAAGAGAAGCTTGCAATTTTCTTATTAAAAGAAGAGACCAGAAGCTAGGAAGTTGGAAAAGCATTTGCCTTGCAAGCACAGAGATCTGAGCTGCATCCTCGGGTCTTTATTTTTTAAAAAATAAAATAATAATAATAATAAAAAAAAGCCTGGTGTAGTAGCACTCTTGTAATCTCAGGTTTAGGGAAGCAGAGACAAGAGGATCCCTGGAGTGTGATGGCCAGCCATGCTAGTGAGCTAATAGTGAGCTCCAAACTAAAAGATGCAGACAACACGAGACTTGAGGTTATCCTCTGGCCTACACATGGGCACATACATGTGTGCACGCACTCACCATTACCCTCCACACACATGCATCCAAAAGAGGAACCAAATGGTGTCTGTCCTGTACCTCTCCTATGAGCCTAATAAATAATTCAGTGAATTATGAATACTAGCATTTTAATCTAGGTGTTAAATTAACAGCAAATATAGACAATACAAACTACAAAATGGTTAATTCATGCTGATGTTCTGATCCAACAGTCGTGGAATTTAACTCATTTCCCTGGGATGGATCTAGTAAAATGACAACATAACAGGACATTCTGAACAAGAGAAAGATGTCTTACTGTCTTAGTCTCTGCTGCTACTGTCGCAAAAAAATAGTTACTAAAGTAACTCATGAGTGAAGCCGTTTGTTCAGCCCACGTGGCAGGGAAGTCATAGCTTGGGGAACGGGTCACATCACATCCAGAAGCAGACAGTGATGAGAGCATTCACACTAGTTTACTTTCTCCACTTCCACACAGTCTCCCATCCTGTGCCTAGGGAATTAGCGCCACCCACAGTAGGCAGGCCTTCCCGTATCCACTAACCTAATTAAGGTAACAGGTGTGGCCAGAGGCTTGCCTTCCATTTGGTTCTAGAATCAAGTTGACAGATGGCACCAGACATGACACCTGGGTACAACTCTTCAACCACAAAACACCAACTACTTCTTAGTGGCATTGCTTTGCAGACCCATACCTCACAAATGCTCACTTGGAGAACCTGTCTTCTGGTGCCGTTGTGTGTATCTGTCCAATTTTTATTTTTCTTTAAAACCCAAGTAAAATAGATGCCTTCTCAAACTACATGCAAGCAGTCTTGTGGAGCTCGTGGTGTCCCTAACTCTACCACCATAGTACCCCACTGTGGTTGAAACTATCTGTGCCTTCCTTATTCACCTTGAAGGCCGGCAAACCTTCACACCAACTGTGGAAGCCATGGGAAGAGAAGACTGAGACAACCAATCAGGATGCACAGGTAACCGGGACATTCCTTTAAGTTGGGTCATAATTGTAGAAACTCTCCCACCTCAAGCAACTGCTAGGAGGAAGAAATCTCTTTTAGTATCTGCAGATGTTACTGTTATAGATTAACTGGGATGTAACAAGTTAACCTGACCCAAAGTCTACACATCTCAAGGAACTTCTATACAACGCATAACAGCACTTGATCTCTCCAACACAGACCTTCGAAAGTTTTTCAATGGTAAATTCACAGGTTTGTCTAGTGCCTTTCTGTAGGGATTATCTCTGTGTGGGAGCAACACCTGTCAATAAAAATCTAATGGTCAATAAGTTAAGGCAGTATTAGAAGGTGGAACATCTGGCAGAGAGAGAGAGAGAGAGAGAGAGAGAGAGAGGGAGGGAGGGAGGGAGGGAGGGAGGGAGAGAGAGAGAGAGAGAGAGAGAGAGAGAGAGAGAGAGAGAGAGAGAGAAAGAGAGTCTGACTCTGGGAAAGAGTCAGGCACAGAAGATTCCCCACTGTGTCAAGAAGGAAGTCAGATGTACAAACCTGAGGCCAGGTAACTTGCCATGTGGCAGACATAGAATAGTGTAAACAGGTTAATATAAGTTATGAGTGACTCAGGGAACAAGCCTTGCTCACGGCCTAGGCATTTGTTAAATAGTAAGTCTCTGAGCTGTTATTCGAGAACTGGCGTGCAGGTGGAAAAGTCCACGGTGACACCTATCCCACTGAATTCATAACCTAATCTAACAAGCGGACATGCCCTGACTCTATAATTTGGGTATTAAAAGGAACAAAGCTAGGGCTGGCCAGAGGCTCAGGATAAAGGCCCTTGCTGCCAGGCCTGAGAACCGAAGTTCTATCCCCATGACCTACAGGGTAGAAGAAGCAAACCAACAGCTACAAGTTGTCCTCTGTCCTACACGTTCATACCTTGGTATCAGAGTACTAACTCTCTCCACACACCCCTCCCCCTCCACAAATACACATACACACACATAAAACACAAACTCTCTCTCTCTCTCTCTCTCTCTCTCTCTCACACACACACACACACACACACACACACACACAATAAATAAATGTTTTGTTTTCTTTTTAAGGACAGTAGTAAAGCCGCCTTCAGCAGGAAGGTATGTTCCCAGCATCCGACCTGAGGCTCAGTGGAGAGACAGGACAGTGCAGAAGCAAACACTGGCATTTATAGTAAGACTGAATTGACTTTCATTTAGCACATGTATTTCTTTGTACAACACGGAGAATATTCTTTTCCAACACTTTCCATGGGAGTGTGTCGCATAACAAATGGCACTTGGAACAAAAATCAGGTTGTCAAGTAAGGTTGAAAAAAAAAAAAAACAGGCCGGGCGGTGGTGGCGCACGCCTTTAATCCCAGCACTTGGGAGGCAGAGGCAGGCGGATTTCTGAGTTCGAGGGCAGCCAGGTCTACAGAGTGAGTTCCAGGACAGCCAGGGCTACACAGAGAAACCATGTCTCGAAAAACCAAAAAAACAAAAAAAAAAAAAAAACAAAAACAAAAAACACACAGTCAAGTCCTTTTGATAAAATGGCACTGGAATAACCGCATACCCACGAGCCAAAGAATGAAACGGAGCCTTTCCTGGAACCAGACAAAAACACACCAGCTCGAGTGGGTCTCACGTTTAAACATGGCCACTAAAACCACGAAGCGTGCAGAAGAAAGAATGAGCATTTGTTTTTATAACTAACTATAGATAAGGTAGTGGATTTTTATTTTTTCAGGATAGGGTTTCTTCGTGTAGCCCTGGCTGTCCTGGAACTCTCTCTGTAGACCAGGCTGGCCTGTGAATTCAGGGCTCTGCCTGCCACTCCCTCCTGATGCCGGAATTAAAACCATGCTCCACCAGCATCCAGCAAGGTAGTGGCTTTTTAACAGGACTGAAACGCAAACATTAAAAAAGGAGAAGAAAAAAATCCACAGAACAGTGCAACAATAAAACCGTGGCTATCATGGAAAAGAAAGCTGTCAATTTTAACGTGTGTTTCTATATATCTCTTCTATTTTATCAGAAATATTCTCATTACAATATTATTATTGTAAATCTTCAATTTTATCATAAAATGTTTTTACTTCCTTTTTCAATAAAAGCAACCAACTAACTGGGAAATGATCTTTACCAACCTTACATCCGACAGAGGGCTAATATCCAAGATATACAAAGAACTCAAGAAGTTAAACTCCAGAGAGGCAAGTAACCCTATTAAAAAATGGGGTACAGAGCTCCACAAAGAGTTCTCACCTGAAGAATATCTAATGGCTGAGAAGCACCTAAAGAGATGTTCATCATCCTTAGTCATTAGGGAAATGCAAATCAAAACAACCCTGAGATTCCATCTCACACCAGTCAGGATGGCTAAGATCAAAAACACAGGAGACAGCAGTTGTTGGCGAGGATGTGGAGAAAGAGGAACACTCCTCCACTGCTGGTGGAATTGCAGGCTGGTACAACCACTCTGGAAAGCAGTCTGGCGGCTCCTCAGAAAACTGGGCATGACACTTCCGGAGGATCCGGCTATACCACTCCTGGGCATATACCCAGAGACTTTACCTGCATGCAATAAGGACACATGCTCCACTATATTCATAGCAGCCTTATTTATAATAGCCAGAAGCTGGAAAGAACCCAGATGTCCCTCAACGGAGGAATGGATTCAGAAGATGTGGTATATTTACACAATGGAATACTACTCTGCAATTAAAAACAATGAATTCACGAAATTCCTAGGCAAATGGTCAGAACTTGAAAATATCATCCTTAGTGAGGCAACCCAATCACAAAAGATCACACATGGTATGAAGTCACTGATAAGGGGATATTGACCCAGAATCTCAGAATACCCTAGACACAATCAGCATATCAATAGATTTCTAAAAAGATGGAAGGAGAGACCCCTGGTCCTGGAAAGACTGGATGTAGGGGAACGCCAGGACAGAGTAATGAGAGGGGGTTGAACGGAGAAAAGAGGGAGGGAAGGGGGCTTATGGGACTTTCGGGGAGGGAGGAAACGGGAAAGGGGAAGTGATTTGGAATGTAAATTAAAAAAATAAAATTAAATTAAATTAAAAAAAAAAAAAAAGAACATGCTTTTCAAAAAAAATAAAAAGGAAAAAAAAAACCCGTGGTGCCCCAGAGTTTAAGCTCAAATGAGAGGGCAGTTCACAAACAAAGCGCTTGCAAGTCACGCACTCCGTGACGGACTTGTGTCTATGAACAATAAAGAACTCTCCACTCAGTAATGAAAACTCAACGTAAAAAGGGGCAATGAATCCGAGTAGAAATGTTTCCAAAAGTATACAGGTAGCCAGTAAATCCATCAGAAGACGCGCACAACATCAGCCATTGGGAAAATTCAAATTAAACTAACAGGGAGAACTGGGCACGGTATGGTTCAAGGCTAGCCCCAGCAGCATGCCAAGTCTGAGGCTAGCCTCTATCTCAAGCTAGCATGCAAACAAACCATCACAACGTGCTATTACCTCACGCTCGCCAGCACCCTTGGGATGAAAATGACAGACAGACTCAGAGGTGACAGAGTGGTGTGGTACTTCTGTAATATGCATGAGGCCCTGGGGTTCATCCCAGTGTTGAAAAGAGAAGAGAGACAATAAAGGTTGGACAAACTGGAACTCGGATGTGCTGTCGGTAAGCATGCAAAATTACATAGCCACTTTGGGAAAACAGGTTGGCAATTTCTCATATTTTTGCTTTCTTTTGTCTTTGATTATTTGGGGTGGTACTGGGACTTGAACTCACGGCCTCATACACATTAGGCAAGGGCTCTAGTGCTGAGCTACAGCCCCAGGAATCTCTCATAATATTAAACACAGAGGTTCCCATGACCCAGCAGTTCCATTCCTAAGAATAGGTCCAGGGACTGAAAAATGGTGCTACATAAATTTTGTCCCCAAATGTTCAGAACTTTATTTATAGTTGTTTCAAACTGAAAACGGAGCTGGTGCTATGACTCGGCAGATAAAGGACCTTGACACCGAGACGGATGGTGTCTGCTCCATTCCTGGAACCCACACAGTAGAAGAAGAGAGTCAACCACAAGTCGTCCTCTGTCCTTCGCACAGTGGCATGTGCGTCCTTACACACAATAAACAAATAAATACAAAGATGTGAAAACAATTCACGCTCACCAACTGATAAATACGTGAGTTATACCAATGCAATCAAATTTTATTGTGAGATGAAAATAAAGAAAACCCCATACAGTCTATAACACACGTAAGACGTTAAGTAAAAGAAACCAGCAGTCACAAAAGACCTCACACCAATACACCCCATTAGCTTCATCTGTCTATGCAATGTCCAGTATATGCAGATCTATCAAGACAAAGTTTGTCAAGGGTTAGGGAGAGGGAGTAACAAGGAATGGAGACTAACAGCTCCATTTTCAACTCAGACAGTGACAATGGTCATATGTATTTAAAAACTGTATATATCTAAAAAAAACAATAAATCATGTGCTTTAAATGTGTGAGTTTTACGGTGTGTGAATCATATCACAATACAATTTTGTGAAAGGAAAAGAGCCGGAAATACAGATAGAATAAAAATTAATAGTTCTTTCTTTTAACAAGCTTGGAAGCGATGGCGTGGTAGGAATTAAGGCCCTGCTTCTAGGTACTGTCTTCAACGCCAGAGACTTCGACTGAATTCCTTCCTGTTGACTGTGAGAGGGTGCAACTGTGGTGTGTTCTGCAAGGGAACATGAAGCCGTGTGCTCTTTCCTCCACTCAGAGCTTTGTGGACACTCTCACGGCACAGACAGCCATGCATGGACTGTGAGATTTTCAGAACAAGCAGAAGCAGCACTCTTATGATGAATCTCAGTCACTGCTTAGAGTTTGCCTAATGCTCCAACCTGAAACTTCTGCAAAAAGTTAAAACACACGTGAGTCATGGTGGTGCACATCTAAAATCCCAGCACTTGAAAGACTGCAGCAAAATCGAGAGGTAGGTCAGCCTGGGCTACACAAGGAGACTGTCAAAAAAGAGAGGGAGAGACAGGGGAGGGACGTGAGGGCAGGGGCAGGAACCTCTAATTACTAAGTGGAAGTATTAACATTCCCATATTTAAAGGAGAAGGAAACCAATCTAAATCTTCCCTTTAACAAGATAAACATGACTTCAGATGGAAGAGCAAAGGCTGGACACAAACATTCATTGCGGTCGGTTGCCATAGGAACCAATGATTTTCTGCTCTTGAAACACGCAAGTCATCTTTCTGAAGAGATGCTAGGTGCTTCGGGTGCATATCACTGTTGTCAGTGCCTTTCTTGTAAAGACTCAATTTTCTCTTGTCCTGAGCTATCATAGGCTTACCTTAGTATAAGAATGTTAAGAGAATACAATTCTTACCCCCAAAAGAAGCAAGGTTCTTGATTCCTGGAAGTCCTCAGTGCAAACAGGGCATTGTGGGAGCTATTTAGGTTCAGGTAGTATTAAGAGACAGGTGTCCAATTTGAAAGGTCACCCGAGGTCTGACATGGTAATAATGACAGCAAACAGGACACAGGCCTCTCCAGACACAAGACACAGACTGAACATCTGTCAGGTAAGAACGAAGATTCTTTGCCTCTCTTGAGAGCCCCCCACACATACACACACAAGTCACCTGTCTGAGAGCCCCTGAGCTACAACATCATTCAGAGTTAAACAACAGACTCTGCTTGACTAGAAAAGGACAGGCACAAGTGTTCATGAGAAGGTGATGGCCTGGAAACACCTTAATTTTCCTCCCCATGACTGCCACCTGGAAGCGGGCACAGCTTCCACATGTGTCCTGGAAATCAAGTCAGAGGACTGCAAAAGAGGAAGGGAACTTCAGATACTTGGGCCAATATACATACATGTACATATACATATGCATGTACACGTACACGTATACGTACGCACATGCACACACATATACATACATATACACATACACATATACATATACATATTATACATATACATATAATTATACATATGCATTATATATACATAGTCAGTTTCTCCTTGCTTGCCTGGCTTCTCCCCTCTCTCCTTTCCCCTTTCCTCTCCTCCCCTTCCATCCCCTATCTCTATAATTCCTCCTTTGACCTGATCTATTTTCTCTTTGGGAATAGGGAGAAGCATTGGCAACATCCTTATTATTCCTCCTCAGTGTTCTGGCCCTTTCTACCACCTATACCCAGCAAAATGAAAGGGCTTCCTTGTCCTTTCCTCTCCCAGCATGAAATGATCGCAGGTGAGGTCATCTGAGGTTAGCACTGAGAAGTTTGGCCTAAATTTATTTTATATTCTTGTGATAACATTTGACCCAAGGCAGTCTCCATACATAAAGAACCATACTCGTATGTGTGTGTATATATATCTTCATCCCCATACACAAAATTTATAACCTAAACTAAGACTATATCCTTGTAACCAAGCAACTGAGACTTAGCCAATCATAGCAATGGAACCTCCAGCTGCCAAGTTATGACCAAATAAGGCAAATGCCCACTGTTGCCCATGAGGTTGCTTTTGTGTATGTTGCTTCATTTTCTCTGGCTATAAATACAACATACACTTCACTGGAAAGGGGCACTCAGAACCTACTCCAATGTGAGATGCTGTCCAATTCTACCACCTTTATTCTTGCTCAGTACGTTTGTTAAAATCAACCTCAGGTGCTTTTCAATAGAAAGGTTCAATAGAAAGGAATAAACATGGAATATCTTATAAGAAGGTGCTTAACTCAGCACACACCACACACACACACACACACACACACACACGTGCACACATACACCACACAAACACACACCATACACACATACCACATCACACGCACACACACATGCATACACACACACACATGTGCACACACACACCACACAGACAGACAGACAGACACACACACGTGCAAGCATGCACACACCACTACACCACACACATTACACAAACACATACGAGCGCACATGTGCACACACATACTACACCACACACACACACATCATACACACACACCACACACACCAACATACCACACATACCAAACATACACCACACCCACACACATACCACACCACACCCACACACCACACCATACACACACACATGCACACACATATTCATGCATACACACATGCATATGCATGCATGCAGACACCACTACACCACACAAACATGAATGCACATGCACATGTGCACACACATACTACACCACACACATATCAAACACAGACACCACACACACCACACATACCACACACACACATACACACATGCACACGCACATGCATACATACACACATGCATATGCACGTATGCACACACCACACAAACACACACCACACATGCACATGTGTACACATACACTATACCACATACACACCACACAAACACACACACCACACACACACCACACATCACACACCACACTACACCACACACACCATACACACACACACATACACACACACCACACTCTTAGCATGGCTCAGTGCTTTCTCCCAGACCTCTGCCAGGATGAGCTCATAGGCTGGCCTTCCTAAGATCCACCACACGCACTCAGCATCAGCACAGAGGAAAGTCCGGGAAAGACTTCACAGGGGTTTTGTCTCTAGACACTCTACATGGATGTATCCACTCTTCCTTGTTTTAAATCCCATCTCTACTAATGACTTCTAGTCTCTGACTCTAGCCCTGTTCAATTCACCCAAATCCAAACTCACTCGTTATTTTCCCACCCACATATCTGTGTCTGCTGGGTGCCTCCTGGGTTTCCTGTGCTGCCATAACAAAGGATCACAGCCTTGTGGATCGAAAGAGCATAAATTTATTCCTCACACTTCTGAGGTGAGATGTGAAATAAGGTCACATCTCCTCCAATCCCTGTACACCATCATACAGGCCTCTGTGTGCCTTTCTGGTCCTCTTCTTCTATGAAGACACTAGCTTTTGGATTTAAGGCTTAACCAAAGTGCAAAATAATCTCCAAGATCCTTAACTAAGCACCTACCTGAGTTTCTTTACCTGTTGCTGGGATAAAACACTGACACAAGCGACTGAAGAGAAAGGGTTTGTGTTGGTGCACAGGACAGAGTAGCCCACCACCACAGGAAGTCAAGGTATCAGGAGCTTCTTACATCATAGTCACAAACAGGAAACAGAGGGGCCAATGACCTTCAGCTCCCTCCCTAGATTTTATGCAGTCCATGATCCTCACTGTAATGTGAATGGTGCCACCCACAGGGGACACCTCAAGTAAAGCAATCAAGGTTATTCCCCAAGGCAGGTCCAGAAGCCCTTCTCCCAGGTGATTCAAAATTTTGCCACATTAACAACTAATGCTGACCATCGCAACTCCGCCCCTTATCAGCTTCACACACAACCATTCTTAAACCACAATATTCCACCTTTTGTCCCTGTAGTCTTTAACAAACCCAACCTTTTAAAAGTTCAAATTCAACTTTGGTTGAGCTCCTACAAAGTAAAACAAAAAATGTTACATACTTCCTCCATAAAATGGCTCAAAATAAACCATCCAATTCAATAAGAGAGGGATAGAGATGCAGTAGAGAAAAGATGAAACTCAGACCGAAACTAGACAAGAGAAAGAAAACCCTGGCATTCCTCCTCCGGCATCCAGGGCTTACAACGTAATTAACTGGGCTATGAAGGGTGTGAGCGGCCCACACACCCAGGCCTTCTACCCATGGCACTCATGACCACTCTCTTGGGCTGACTTCAATCACTTCTTGCCCACTGCTTTTTATTGGATACATCATGGCACCTCTGACACCCTGGGGTCTCCAGTGCCACTGCTGTTTCACCTACAGTTTGATGTAATGGCTTTCAAAGATTCAAATCCTGCCACAGAGTCTCTCTAGGACCCACACCACGTCTAACCCTCATTCCTTCATTCACACCCTGTAGCGCATAGACAATGCTGCCGAGTTCTTTCACTAATTCAGGATGGTACCTAGCTCCCTCGGACCACAGCTGTACCAGGGTCTATGTGGGGACCCTCTTAGGCAGTGACTTTAGAAGAACTGGGATCCCTCTTGCCTTAGACTTTCCTTTAAATAAATTCCAATATTCACAAGACAGAACCTAGGATGGATGAAGTTTTGCCCTTAGGACACATTTGCAGTCATCCAGATGCAATACAGGTTCTTAGGACATAGGCAAAAATAATGCCCCACTCTGAACCAGAGATCCCCTTAATGGTTCCTATTCCTGGTGGAGTTCTTAATCCCCTCTGAAAAGCCATGAACTGGGCCTCCACCACCCATGTTCCCCTCAACAGTCTTATCTTCCAGGCTTCCATCAGAATGACCTGTGAAGTTCCGCTTCCAGAATACTATGGCTTTTTTAACCCAAAGTTCCAAATTCTTCCACATTCCAGGCAGAAAACAGTTCTAAAGGCTCAACCACCACACAGTCAGGTTTGTCAAACAGCCCCGCTTCTCGGGGCTGGGTTCTGAGTTTCTTTTGCTGCTGCTGAGATAAAATGTCCTGACGAAAGCAACCTCAGAGAGAACGGTTCTATTCCGGCTCACGGTTCTGGGTTACAGTCCATCATGACAGGAAGTCGCAGCAGCAGGGGCCTGAGGAAGCTGGTCACATAGTGTCCACAGTCAAAAAGCAGAGAGGGACAAAAATCCCCCACCAGGGAATGGTGCCACCCAAGGAGGGTAGATCTTCCCACCTCAGTGAACTCGATTCGGATAATCCTCACAGACGAGCCCACATGCCCTTGCCCAGGTGATTCCAAATTCTGTGAAACTAACAACACCAACCACGTCAATACTTCCACAAAAACTAATTGTAAATAGAGCCAGATTCCACAGTCCCGGATACGGAGAGACACGAGGTTTTGAGGGCCACTACTCAACTCTCCGCAATATCTTAGGCCACCCTCAGTCAAACTCTTGATGACTTCCTTCAAAACAAAACACCCAGGCCTTCAACAACCGAGTCACCACCATCGTTGCCTTCTGTGCTCCGCCTCCCCACATTTAGGAACAAAGATTGCAAAGGTGCTTTTACATTGGCTTTAGACCTTCAACCACGATGGACAATTTCTCATCTAGAATCGGAAAGCTTTGATGTGTGCTTAACAACACTCAGAAAACATTTAAAGGAGAGAAGCTATAACAGTTGCCATATTTCTTATCTCTTGCTTGGGTAATCAATCAGTTGTCAAAACTAAAGAACTTCTAATACAGTTGTGCACACACACCCTAATTCCAGTATTCATGAGGCAGGAGATGAGCGAGGGATCACGTGTTCCAAGCTAGCAGGGGTTACCTGGTGAGACTCTGCCTTGAGACAACCCCCACTACCACCATCCCAGCAGAAACCAGCCAGCTGCTAAGTGGTGCTAAAGGTTTCCAGCTCCTCCACACACTGAACGGCACCCTTCAAAAGTGTCTGTTCAAGTGTTACTCAAGACAGTGAAAAAGTAGAAACGACCCGATGGAATGTTACTTGTCCATGAGAGAAGAGTGAATCTTTGACACATACTACAACATGGATAAAGCTTGACACCTTTAAGCTACATGAAGGGAGTAAGAAACAAAAGGACTCATGCTGTACAGTCCCCCTCATATAGGGTTTGGATTCTAGGACAGAGAGGTTGCTGGGGCTGGGATCAGCAAGTAGTACTGGGGAGTCTCTTTGCTCAATGAATGAGTTCCAAGCTAGCATGTGCTGGGATGATGGAAAGGTTCTAGTGAGGGACAGAAGTGATTATATAGCACTGTAGATGTGTCTAATATCACTGGGCTGTGCATCTAAAAATGGGTAAAATAGTAAACTGTAAGTCATGGATAATTTGTTGTAATAATAATAATAATACAACTAATCCTACCTGGCCATAAGCCCAGCAATCAAGTCAGTCTGACGATGATGATGTCCTAAGCCATAGCTCACTGAGGCTATAGGAAGTGCTGAGGAGTCAGGACTCATTCACCAGTAGAAGCATGACGGTAAGACCAAAGCACCTCCAGTCGCTACAGAAGGACGATGGGAAAGCACCGGCCCTCTGTGTGATCACAAAGGGCCGTGTAAGCAGGCTCCAGAAGTCTGTGTCTTCCCGAGGATTCCGAGTTCTCATCCTCTTCTACCTGGATTATCTCCCTCATCTGCTGCCTAGCAGACACCTGGTCATCCTGATTCTGGGTACCAACCTCAGATGACGTCAGTCATCACAAACAACGGTGACTAGCCTGTGCCCAGACAAGAGACTGCAAAAGAATACTGTGTTCTGGGGGGCCGAGGTTGACATTTTTGGTGAGTCTGTGTGAGATAGCACCAGTTCAAGATGAGAACAGAAAGCCAGATGGGGAACAGTGGAAAATGGAAAGGTTAAGAGAGAGTTTTGAGGCAGCTCTTAAAAACGTGTGAGTGTTGGCCAGGTGTGGTGGTGCACACCTTTAATCCCAGCACTCGGGAGGCAGAGGCTGGTCTCTGTGAGTTTGAGGCCAGCCTGGTCTACGATTGCACAGAGGTTTCCCTATCTCAAAATAAATAAAAGTGTGAATGAATGAGCAGAAGAGAAAAGATGAAATGGTATCTCCAAGAAGAAGTAAGTGCCTCCCCCATGTGTGTTTTTGTTTGTGTGTGTATATGTGTTTATATGTGTATGTATGCGTGTGTCTCTGTGTGCAATGTGTGTGTATGTGTATGCACTTGTCTCTGTGTAGTGTGTATGTGTGTGCTTATGCACATGTCTCTGTGTATAGTATGTAGTATGTGTTTATATGTGTGTATGTGCATGTTTCTGTATAGTATATAGTGTGTATTTGTGTGTTTATATGTGTGCATATGTGCATGTTTGTGTGTAGTACGTTTGATTATGTGTATGCATGTGTCTCTGTGTGTAGTGTATGTTTTGTGTGTGTTTTTATGTTCATGTCTCTGTGTGTAGTATGTGTTTTGTGTGTGTGTATGTCTTTGTGTAGTGTATGTGTATGTTGATAAAGGACAACTGAAGATATTTGTATTAAGAAAGAAATGAACTGGTGAGAAGTGAGCAGAGTCTATGAACAAACTTCCTGACACTCAGTGATAGAGCGCTCGCCCAGTTAAAAAACAAAACAAAACAAACAAACAAAAAAGAGTCAGCCTATACACCCCTGCACTCAGAAAGCAGAGGCAGGAGGATTACTGTGAGTTCGAGATCAGCCTGGGACCTTTCCCCCAACAAACAAATAAAATCCAGAGTTGCTGAGTGAAGGAAGTAAAGGGGTTAAGAGAGTAACCAGTGTGCTGGGCCTTGGAAGTACCTGGACTTCTGAGGAAGTCAGGAGGAGGAGGAGGAGGAGGAAGAAGAAGAAGAAGAGAAGGAAGAAGAGGCCCTAAGTGAGATAAAAGCCACGGGGGAGGTGTGCTGCTCAGTCCCCAAGGCAACAAAGAGCCACAGAGAACCTAAGACTCTGGGGTTATTAAGGGAAACGTCTGAGGTTTAGGAAGAGAAACAAGTTCCTGTTGGATTTCCCGAAAAGCAAGAGGCCAAGTCACTCAGAATGAAGGCAGTGTCGAAGTGGATGAAAGGCTTTGAAAACTCTGCTAAGGAGTCAAGGGCAGTAAAATCACATTACCGTAACTGGAAAACTCCATCACTGATCCATCACTGATCTACGTGTCTATCTTTTTTTAGTGTCATAATGGGTTTTTTAAATGTACTTTCATTGGATATAATTGTAAACATTTATGGGGTGCAGCACAATTTTTAGCGGGCATACCATCGAAATCTCTTTGTCCCTACAAATGGCAGTGAACACAGAACACAACCTGTAATACTGCAGTAAAGAAAGCTGGAGCCTGAGATGCACCCCTGGGTCTGCCTGCCTGGGGACAGGGCAGTGTTCTCAAAGGCCGCTGCCACTGCTGCTGCCGCCGCTGCTGCTGAGGGCTGCCAGGCTAGCTCATCAGGTCTACTCTGAGGATAGGGTAGGTGAAACAGGAAAGTTTGCAGGCAGGACTCTAGTTTATGGCCCAGCCTATTACCCTCTGGTGGTTTGAAAAAGAATGGTCCCCATAGGATCATATATTTGGGTTCCTGGTTGGTGGAACTGTTTGGGAAGGATTAGGAGGTGTGGCCTTGTAGGAGGAGGCGTGTCATCAGAGGCAGGCTTTAAGTTTCAAAAGCCCACACCATTTGCAATTAACTCTCTCTGCCTCTTGCTTATGGATTGAGATGTAAGCTCTCAGCTACTGCTCCAGGGCCATGCTTGCCTGCCTGCTCCCATGATTCCCTACTGTGATGGTCATGGACTCTAACTCTCTGAAACTGTAGGTCCAAATAAACTCTTCCTCCTATAAGTTGATTTGGTCCTGGTATCTTCTCGCAGCAATAGGAAAGTAAGTAAGAAAGCCCCTTCTAGTTGACCCAATAAGCTTTTCTTAGCGCAGGGGTGGAGCACAGGAAACCTTGCCTCAATCCCCAGCACAAAGGGGAAAAGGGTTTATAATAAAGCTTCACAAAGGTTTATCACTAAGAAAGTAGTGGGGTTGGAAGACAAAGAGAAGGAAGCTGTGGTTTACCGAGTTATGTGCAAGAAAGTCACAGTATACCAATTGTGGAATATACCGTGGAGGCTGTGTTCATTATGACCCAAACTAGAGTCTCCAGGGAAAAAGGAATATCTATTGAGGAAATGCCTCCATCAGATTGGCCTGTGGGCATATCTATGGTGCATTTTCTATTAATGATTGGTGTAGGAGGACCTAGCCCACTGTAGGAGATGTCATCCCTGGGAAGGTGGTCCTGGACCCTATAAGAAAACAGACTGAGAAAACCATAGGGAGTAAGGGCTGTTCCTTCATGGTCTCTGCTGGACTGGACTATGACATGTAAGCCACATAAGCCACATAAACTCTTTCTTCCCTTAAGTTGCTTCCCTTAAATTGTCTATCACAGCAATAGAAGCAAACTAGAACTGATGTCATGAATCCTATGACTTCCTCCTTCAATCCTGAACCCTGGTTGTGCAAACATTGTCTCTCCTCTTTAAACAATGTCAAATTATTCAAAAGTGTTCCATGAGGTACATGGCAGCTCACAAGAAGATCTGGATTCCCTCTTCTGGATTCCATGGGCACCAGGTACACACGTGGAATAAACACACATACAAGAAAAACAACTACACGCACTTAATTAATTAATCAATCAATTATTAAAGGAAACAGACAAAACCCTATACTGCTTGAATCTCCCTGGGCAACATCTGGGTCTTACGCTCTGAGACCTGCGATGCCACCCTCACCATGCTGTGAGCACAGAGCTGTGGATAACAGCTATATTCATGTTTTGGTTTCTACCTAATGCCAATTATGTAGTCCACTAAGAGTTACCAAATGCTAAAAGAGCAGCTATCTCTAAGCACCCCACTAATCACTTGAAACCTAGAGTCTTCTATCTCCCATCTTCATGTCTCTGCAACAGCATGTAAGAAAGCAATGCGATCTCTAAAACCATCCATGAACCTCATTCACTTAAAAAATTAAAATTAAGGACAAAAGACCATTTACTAAAAACATACATCTCCCCCATGTAGCTTCTCCTGAGGTCACTTGTGATGGTCTGTATATATATGCTTAGCCCAGGGAGTGGTACTATTAAAAGGTGTGACCTTGTTGGAGTAGGTGTGGCCCTTTTGGAGTAGTTGTGGTACTGTGGGTGTGTGGACTTTAAGACTCTAATACTGGCTGACTGGGAACCAGTATTCTGCTAGCAGCCTTCAGATGAAGGTGTAGAACTCTTAGCTCTGCCTGCACCATGCCTGCTTAGATGCTGCCCTGCTCCCACCTTAATGATAATGGACTGAACCTCTGAACCTGTAGGCTAGCCCCAATTAAATGTTGTCCTTTAAACTTTGCCTTGGTCACAGTGTCTATTCACAGTAGTAAAACCCTAATTAAGACATCACTCTTGAACGACAAGTTTCTGAAGATTCATTGGAAGAGTTCAGCTAAGTTCAAAGTTTAACAGATTACAGAAGAATATTCTTTGCCAGATGAAGAGAGTCAACAAACCACACCTGGGTGCTTTCTCCCTGTTGTAGGCTTTCGAGGGTAGTAAAGACAATTAAGCCTTTACTCAGAGTAAGTGCTGTACATCAGCTTCAGGTTGAAATCAGTGATTCGAGTCAAAGGCATGCTTTTGGGGAAGCTTGTATATGACAGTTATTCTAAACAAGCTTTGATTGAAAGCCACTGGGTAGTTGGAGCTGCAGCACTTAATCCTGACTCCAGAAGAAATAGTCTAAGTGACCCAGAGATAGTTGCCCACTGCACTGGTGGATGGCATGAGCTAAGGGAACAATAGAACTCTATCTGGGCAAAGTGGACATCAGAACAAAAGCAGTGTGGCTAGGAACAGCAGAGGATCTGTATGTGATAAGTTGTCAACCAACTAAGAAAAAACATGAACAGGGAGGTTATGGAAAGTTCTGAAAGGCAACACAGGGAAACCACACCCAACACCATTAAATGTCAGATGCTGTGAGTGCGGGAAGTTCAGCACCTGACAGGATTTACCCATGGCTTTGCCCCACGACTTCCAGGAGGAACATTTGTAACCTCACAGGTAGTCTAAATCCAGGTGGGGACTCAGACACTTGAGCACTTTCATAAAACATCAGCAATAGCCCCATCTCCAAGAGAAGCTAAACACATGCTTGCTGGTGTTATTCCACAGCATCCTCCTTTTGCCTTCATAAATAGTCTAGTTTTTTTTTTTAAAGTGAACTCTGTCCAGAGAGTGAAAAGAAAGGCAGGATGGGAGACAGTATTTGTAAATCATCTACCTGCTGATTGGTATCTAGATAACTAAGCCATACAACTCAACAGCAAAGAAAAGCAATAGAGAAGGGAGGGGGGAGTGGAGAAGGAGGGAAGGAATGAAGGGAGGGAGAAAGGAAAGGAGGAAGGAAGGGAGGAAGGAAGGAAGGAAGGAAGGAAGGAAGGAAGGGAGGGAGGGAGGGAGGAAGGAAAGAAAGACCTAACTTAAAAAATGAACCAAGGGTTTAAACAGACATTTCTCCAAACAGAATACACTAATGGCAAATAATCCCATTAAAGGGATATTCAAGGTGATTAGACTTATGGGTGTACAAATCAAAAGCAAAATGAGATTGTAGCTCTCATTCATTAGGATGACAAAAGATGTCAGGAGACAGAAAACAGCAAGTATTAGTGAAGATGTGGAGACTAAAATCCTTGCCCATTGTTATCAAGAATACAAAATGATGTAGTGACCATGTGATTTAGCTTGGAGAGCTCTTAAAAAGTCCAAAACAGAATTGCCGTATGACCCAGCACTGCACTCTTAAATATATCCAAAGAGTAAAAAGCAGAATACCACTACAGTATGTCCACCTTCACGGCAACTTTATTCACAGTGGCCAGAAATCCACCAATCAAAAAAATGCATAAGTTCTGAAGAGATAAATGTATTTTTAATCTTTTATATACATTCAATCATATCATATGCATTGTCAAAGAAGAAAGGCCTGGTACATACTCTTGCATGGATGAACCCTGAAAAGATGTGAAGAAATGAAACCCCCAGATGCAAATGTTATACAATCCTGCTCCTATGGAATTCCCAGGAATGGGCCAGTTAGCCCAGAGGGTGCCACAAAATTGCAGTAAAAACAGGGGAGTGTTCAAGCAAAATGAAGGAGAGCTGACTCCTCAAAATCATCCTCTGACCTTCATACACATGCCACCAACTCCCACTGTGTCCAGACGTAGAATAGGGTGATAGGTGGTTCCTATATTTAATATTCTGAATGTAATAAATGCCAACGGTTCACACATTTTAAGAGGGGTAGATGGCACAGACAACCAAACCCAGACACTATTGCTGATGCCAAGATGTGCTTGTAGACAAGAATCTGGTATGGCTGTCCTCTGAGAGGCTCTGCCAGAGCCTGACTAAGACAGATGCAGATGCTCACAGCCAACCATTGGACTGAGCCCAGGGACCTCAATGGAAGAGTTAAGGGAAGGAACGAAGGAACTGAAGGGGATTGCAACCCCATAGTGTCAATTAACCACCCCCCCCCCCAGAGCTCCCAGGGACTAAGCCAACAACCAAAGAGTACACATGGAGGGACCCATGGTTCCAGCTGCATATGTAGCAGAGTACTCCCTCATCTAGCATCAGTGGGAGGGGAGGCATTTGGTCCTGTGGAGGCTTGATGCCCTAGAGAACAGGGATGCTAGAGGGGTGAGACGGGAGTGGGTGGGAAAGCACTCTCTTATAGGCAAAGGGGAGGGGATTAGAGTGGGAGGTTTGTGGAGGGGAGACTGGGAAGGGGGATAACATTTAAAGTGTAAACAAATGAAATGGTTAATAAGTAAAAAAATAAAATGTCATCTGCTGTAATTTTCTAAATGATAAAAGAAAATAATAAAACCAAATGTTTAAAAATGAGAAAGAGGCATGGATGGTGTTCTGGTAAAACATTTCAATGCAGTGTGGAAAAAAGGGGTTGTTTGTTTGTTTGTTTTTTGTTTTTGCTTTTTTTTAACATTTGAAGAAAAAAACAGAATTCTGGACATTCAAATGTGATAAGCAAAGTGACTCCCAACATGCCTGTGAGCACCGTGTCACCGGGGCAGAGGGACCTTCCTCATGTCCCTCTTCTCTTTCCTCCCAACTTTCTAGTTTTATACAAAATAACAGAATTCTGAGGAAGGCGGATGCATGCAAAAAAGATATGAGAATTTGACTTTAAAACATAAGTCACACTCTAACGAGGACTGTCAAAATGAGGTAATATGGAGGTCGGGGGGACTAGACACAACTTCGGGTCTGAGCCAGAGACCCAGAAGTTCCCCCTATCTTCACTAGAAGCAGCAGAAGTACGGTTTGCAAGCCTGAGTGTGTAAGCCGCAGCAAAAGTGCAAGCCTGAGTGTGTAAGCCGCTCACTCGGTTGCCCTCTTGGTGGACGAGAAGAGTTAAATAATTCACACGGCGCTGGTTTCACTGGCTGTGAAGTCTATCCCAGGAAACAAAGCGGCGCAGCCTGGATTCCGTGCCAGCCAAGGTCAGAGATCAACACCCCGGACTATCTCTGCAGAGTCCACCAGGCTAGCTTCCCAGACAGATGCACGGGAAATCAACGTAAAACTAGACCATCTGTCAAAGGGGAATGCAGTTCACCCGACCCAGTACCTCCCACTAGGAACGTGCCATGGCTTATTTCCCGTTCCACTCTGCTTGCTGATCTGGTGCCGAGGATTGAACCAGGACGTCACTCGTGCTACGCACACACTCTGCCACTGGGCCACAGTCCCGGAACAGAACAAGCGGCCCACGAGCTCACCCCTCTATCTCTGCTCAGCTCCTTCACATCACCAATAGCAACGATACTGAAGATAAACGTTTGTAATCTTCAGCCTTATCACTTCAAGTGAGAAGAATCATCTGCAAACTAAGACCTCAGGCTAGACCCAGCTTATTAACAATTCTTTTTTTTAAAAAAAACAAAACAAAACCATAATGACAGTTTAATAATTCTAACAGTCAAACAGTCTCCAAAGATGGGTTCCAACTGTAACTAAAACAAGGCTGTCCCAGGGCTTCCGCTTCATTTAATTTATATTAAAGTAACTTAGGCGAGCCTGCTGGTATATGGAACAGCCACCCTAAACCCCGCTGAAGAACTACTTAGTGCCTTCCCCTATGCATGAGCCTCAAGTCTTGAGATGAATGATATCCCAGGGGTCCTAAAGTCCAGCCCTATGGCATTTTCTTCCCATGGCCCTAAAGAAGACAATCCGTATGTAGTGGGGTATCAGAATACTCTCTGCCCATCAGCGGCCACACTGCTGGATCTACTCAAGACGGTAAGAGCATTTACTTAGAAATGGACGGTAATCAGTGTTGAAGAGACGACTGAACCCATGGCTTTCCACTTAATTAGACTTAGGAATTTAGGATGGGAAGAGATCACAAATATCCTCATGACGCCTTCTATTCTATTCACACCTCCCTGGGCTATACTACCTTTATAACAGGTGCCGTTCCCTGCCTGGCAGCACATTATAGACTTACAGGATAAATACATCACCCATCACTGTTTATTGTCCCTCTCTTGTAGCAGAGTAGCATCTCTGCCGTGCAGGTCCGATGGGCAAACGTGCACAACAGTGCCAGCCATAGAGACAGCCGCTGTCTCAGATGTGTACATCTGCCGGCTGGCTAACTCTTGCCCCTTCCACGTGAGATATTTAGGGCCCATAAAGCGACACATCCAAGGTCAAAGTCATGAGGCCAATTAGAAGCTACACTGGGCCTGTCTTCTCCCACCCATCCCCAGAAAGCCAACATGCTCTTTGAACTCCGTGCCCGGGCATCTGCCCTGGCAGGTGTGCCTTAGTCTGATCATGTTGCTATAGCAAACGTGCACAGACTGAGTGATTTACAATCACAAATATTTTTATTATAGCTCTGGAGACTGGGAAGTCTAAGATTAAGTTGCTTGTAGGCTTGGTGTCTGGTAAGGGATGGCTTCCTGCTTTATTGGAGCGTACTGAGTCCCACATAAGCTGTGTTCCGTCCGGCGGTGATACCTCTCCATTCCCTTTCTACCTGTTAAATTCCTACTCATCCTTCAAGACCCTGCTCAAATATTCTTCGCCCATTAACTTCATCTTGCTCTTCACTCTTCCTGCCCTCCCCAGAAATATCACTCCTTCCTCCAAGGTCTTACACCGCTGCGCCCCTCTAAGCTCTGCCCTGTTGGTCTTCTGTAGCCACGTGTGTTCTTTACTTTTATATTACCTAACAACTCCACAGTACAAACAGCTGGGGTGACGAGGGATGAGAGGGTCCACAGGGTACCTCCTGCCTTTCCACATTCTGTGTGACTCCTATTGCCAATCCAGACCCCGCCATCACAGCTACCCATGGAAACAACCCAAAGGGAAAGACCTCTTATTGCTACACAGAAGATATCATTAGTCCTGGCTACATGAGAAATCAGTTAGTCAATCGTCAAACATCTACCAGGATGCATTGTTCAAGAATAAGACACATTTGTGGGGGGTTGTTTTTTTGTTTTTCAGGTTAGAAACCATGACAAGGGGCTGCAAAGATGGCTCAGAGGTTAAGAGCTCTGGCTGCTCTACCAGAGGATCCAGTTTTAATTCCCAGCACCCACTTGGCAGCTCACAACTATCTATAACTCCAGTTTGCGGGGACTGGACATCCTCACACAGACATACATGCAGGCAAAACACCAGTGCACATAAAATACAAATAATTTTTAAAAAATTTATGACAAACATAACTGAGGTCTACCATGTCTCATCCACATAATCTAACCCTAGGCTGTCATCTGTGCTACACTAGGGTGCCCAGCACGTTTACAGTAGACGGGTTGGGCTTGAGGATGGAAATGGTACTTTTCACTGAAGTTCACAACACAGGGCACAGGCACTCATTTCCCTTATCCCCGGGTAACTGTGTGGGAAGTCCTGCCCAGCTTGGTTTCTCTGTACCCTGAGTCAACCAGAGCTATCTGTAACCAACAAAAAGCCCAGGAAATGCTAGGCTAGAAACATGCCCGTATAACATCATTTGTGTCGTAAATATTTATCTTCCTTCCCTTGCTCCTTTAAAAGGACAGATTTGTGAATATCAATAGTGTCCAGATTGTGAGTTTAAGTGAAACATCAGAGCTCCCTCACATAATGGTCGTTCACTAGTTGTCCCTAGGAAGTGGATAACAAACCCATAGTCACTAGGAGCATGTACCAGAAAGAAATACTAGACTTGACGTCTCCTAACACTGACATCTCTAAGCTATTAATCATGGCCATGGAGTTGCTGCTTATAACCCAGAGCGCAGTTACTCTGCCCACAGGTCACCCGTGACTGCCCATAAGAAATGTATGCCACATTGCCCACTTGGTTGGACACCCTATTTTTCCCAGAGTTACAACCGGCAATATCTTTTATTTTTGTTATTGTGTGTATGTGTTCACATGCGTGCGGGGACATGTGCATGTGTGTGTAAGAAGGTCAGAAGTCAACACTGGGTGCCTTCTTCACTCTTCACCTTATTGTCTGAGATCTGGCCACTCACTGAACTTAGAGCGACTGGCTGGCCTACGGTAAGTCCCAGAGGTCCTCCTGGCTCCACATCCCCAGGCCTGGGATTAAAGGCGTGCACCAGCAAGCCTGGCCTTTTAACGTAGATGCTGGAGAACACATAGCACTTTACTATTGAGCCATCTCCTAGCCCCTATTGTCTAGTATTTTAATGTGCTTTTCCTCAGAACCTAAGAAAGCCACAGGACCTCTGACCCATTTCCCAAGGTTAAACAGCCTAAATAACATTATGACCATAATGATGCCATCCTATCCTTGGATGAGTGTGTGTAGAGAAATCAGTACAGTGTAAACTAGCTTCTTATCCAATGTACAGTGACCTCAGCACAGACCTTCTGACAGAACAACGGTGTGCATTAAACAGTCCGTGGGTGGTCCAGAGCGCCTGCTTTCCTGAGTGCCCATCCTACTAACAGGGAGTGTTCTGGACAACGGAGAACCCAGCTCAGTTACTCAGCCTTTAATCAGAGGGGTTGGTCGAGCTCAGTGATGCCTAACCAAAATACAATGCAAACTATATATACAATGAGCAATTTTCTAAGGTTTTCTAATGGACACACTGAAAACCATAAAGAGAGCCAAAGTCAAGAATAATTAGTATTTTCTTTAACCTATCATAGCCAAAAATGGTACAATTTCAATGTGTAATTAACATTTAAAAACCACTAGTGACATTGTTTACAACCTTTCTCGTCCCAATAAACCAGCACATGTTTTAGACTGTCAGCACATCTCTTGGGACCAGTGGGGCCATATGCCACTGCACTGGTCTAATTAGCCTCTGATATGTCTCTCAGCACTACAAGATATTCTAATAGAGAAGACCACAGAGTTACAGATCAGGGCACCCTTAGAAATGCTGTAAAGTAGCTCTCCAGAAATTCTTAAAAAAAAAAATAAACAAACAAAAAGAAACAAACGGTGTTTCTTTTCATCGTAACATTGTTCTTTTGAACTTAGTGGCTGTGTGAGTCAGTAAATTGTGCCCTGACCCTGACTCTCACCACCAAGGTCCCATAAACCTCTAGGTAAGTTAAGAATGTTGGAGACAATGTATACGTGAGTGCTATCTTAAAAAAAAAAATAAGAAGAAAAAAAAAACCCTAAAATGAGAGTTCAATAGGAATGACCAACAAAATTGTCTAATGACCATGCTATCATCCACATATTAAGACGACGCTGTGAAATAAAAACCTGCACATTATTGGCCATCATTTCTCCAAGTACTCAGCATCTACAGAGAGATTCCCCAGGCTCCACCACCAACACACACACTGTACTGTTTATTAGTCCCTTTGTGATCAGAGATCTGCCCCGCCAGATGGCTGGTCTGGGATAAGAACACAATAAGCAGCTATAGAACAAAGCAAAGCTAGCTAGCCTTCCCAGGCACCGAACCTGTGACCCCGACCTCATTAACTCTGAGAAACAGTTAACCCGTCACAAACATGGACTGGCAGGTGCACCATAGAGAAAGCCAGGAAACCCGACCGCGGCTGTCACTGGGACACCCAAAGAGAAAAAAAAAATGTCACTAAGATGTATTAGTGAGAATTCCTCAGAGCAAAATGAGATGTTTCCCTTGATTCATATATCACTGGTGTACGTATGTAGAAACATCACATGGCACCTGACTATTATGTACACTTTGTATGTTTTATGTGTCAGTTTAAATTTTAAATAAAAAATTGAAGAGTGATGTTTTTCAAGAACGTCTCAAAAAACAGGAAAAAAAAAACACAAACAAACAAAAAAAGGAGGAAATTCTGAAGCAGTGTGGAAACAGCCCTGCTGGCTCCGTCACAGCAGCCCCAAGAACACCAGCTGTGACTGATCTTCCCTGAGGTCCATACATGACTGTGGCTGTGGGGTTTGGTGGGGTAAGGTTTTGTCGCCTGCTAACAGTGATCTCAGGATTATGGCGTTTCCTTTCTATCTCCTCCTAGTTGAGGAAAGCACAGGCTAACAATCACATATAAATGAACTTTCATTGATAACTTACTGATTCCAGCTGTTCCTAGATTTAAATAATTACCAGGGCTTCAAGCAGCCCAGCTCCCCGCAGCCTGTCTCCAGATCCGCCTTGGCGTCGGCCAAGCCTTTGTGGTGAGTGGGCCTTGCAGATGGGCCTGCACACGGAGCTGCTCCTTCCTCCCCCAGCCCAGTCAGGACCTTTTGGTGAAGCCGGTCCTCTTTTCTGCTTTCTCGGAATAACTCCTCTTTGCAGCGATGACTCCGTCCTGTTCTGACCACACGTCCCTAGGGAGCCACGGACTTCTGACCTCCCCGAGTGCCTGACTTTCAATCAATCTGAGAAGCAAGTGTATTGAAATTTCCTCTCAGCACAGCACACATCCAGGAAGTTTACAGATATTTGGAAGGGCGGCTGAGGATTCCAGTACTCATTTGAAAATACTCTTTGCATTGTCGATGTTTTAATGAGCAAGGACGTAGGAACTTTCTAGAATACAGAAGCTTGTGCATATGGTTTTGTTCTATTTGGCTTCTATGAGATATGTGGCAATGTCACCTTACCATTGACTGGCTATAAAGCGTTTCTTGGAGACATTTTCTGTTTTTACACTGACATTCTTTAAAGTCAGGTTCCACTTCTGGGGTAGGGGCCTGCGACCTCGTACTTCTCACGTGTGGAGATTAGACATCTAAACTGCTTAGCCAGTCTCAACGCTTCGAAGTCATCAGTACAGGAAAGTATCCAAAATGACTCAGTGTCTGTCTTTAAGAATTTTCACATCAATAATAAAGGGGGGCAAAATGTCATAAAAGCCAAATTTATTATCTACCTAAACATATAAATTACAGCAACTGGGACCAGTCGACAGTCAAGTTTCTTCTTTGTTTTGTCTTATGAGACAGGGTTTCTCTGCATAGCCCTGGCTGTCCTTGAGCTTCCTTTGTAGACCAGGCTAGCCTCCAACTCAGACATCCACCTGCCTCTGCCTCCCGAGTGCTGGGACTAAAGGTGTGCACCATCATGTCCAGCAGCTAAGTGTCTTGATTCTTACAAAAATTATAACAGTTCATTAGGGACTGAACATTAGAAAATAAAAGGAATAAATTTGAAAGTACACTTTGCATTGCCTATGTTTTAATGAACATGCACATAGGAACTTTCTAGAATACATTAATAAAGATAAAACCTTCATTACTGAGTGGGTCATGCCAATGGGCCTGGACCACTACAATAATACACAGCACTGGTAGGTGTGAAATCATTTTATATGGCTTGGGGTTTTTACTTTTGTTTTCTTTGAGACAGGCCTTCCTATGTAACACAGGCTGCCCTTGAACTCCTGATCCTTCTGCCTTGGTCTCCTGCACACCACGATTCCAGGCATTGCCCAGCTTGCAAATGAATTTTTTCATAGTCAATCTAAGGACAAAATTGAATGTTTAACAGTAAATACAACTATATCTACATTCAGTTACAACTAATCCCAGAAAGAAAAATAATGATTGGCTAGCAGAAATACACAAATTTCCATTAAGGTGCTTCTTCAAAGCATTATTATTTATACAAATCCTGATTTTAAAATTGTCAGCTTTGGGGCTGGAGCGATGGCTCCACAGTTATCATCCCGTGCTGTTCCTGCAGAATAGCCAGTGACAGGGGCCAGTGCCCGGGCTGCGAGGCTCACAACCACCTGAACCCCAGTTCTAGAGGAACCAATGCCTTTGTCCTCTGCAGGCACTCTGCACTCATGTGCGTGTACCCCACATGGACACAGAAACATACATGTAACTTAAAAATTAAAACAGGGTGATGGAGAGACAAATTCACGAATTAAGAATGCTTACGCTCCTCCAGAAGATCCAAGTTCAGTTCCCAACACCCACATAGGGTGGCTCACAGCCATCAATAATTCCACACCTGAGGATACAGCCCTTCTACTGGCCTCTGTAGGCACCTGCCCCCCCCTCATCTCTCTCTGTGTCTCTCTTCCCTCTCTCTCTTCTCTCTCTTCTGTCTCTCTTCTCTCTCTCTCTCTGTCTCTCTTCTCTCTCTCTTCCCTCTCTCTCTTCTCTCTCTCTTCCCTCTCTCTCTTCTCTCTCTCTGTCTCTCTTTCCTCTCTCTCTTCCCTCTCTCTCTTCCCTCTCTCTCTTCTCTCTCTCTGTCTCTCTTCCCTCTCTCTCTTCCCTCTCTCTCTTCTCTCTCTCTCTTCCCTCTCTCTCTTCCCTCTCTCTCTTCTCTCTCTTCTGTCTCTCTTCTCTCTCTCTCTTCCCTCTCTCTCTTCTCTCTCTCTCTGTCTCTCTCTCTCTTCCCTCTCTCTCTTCTCTCTCTCTCTCTGTCTCTCTTCTCTCTCTTCCCTCTCTCTCTTCTCTCTGTCTCTCCTTCCTCTCTCTCTTCCCTCTCTCTTCCCTCTCTCTCTTCTCTCTCTTCTGTCTCTCTTCTCTCTCTCTCTCTCTCTCTCTCTCTCTCTCTCTCTCTCTCTGTCTCTCTTCTCTCTCTTCCCTCTCTCTCTTCTCTCTGTCTCTCTTTCCTCTCTCTCTTCCCTCTCTCTTCCCTCTCTCTCTCTTCCCTCTCTCTCTTCTCTCTCTCTCTGTCTCTCTTCTCTCTCTCTCTCTGTCTCTCTTCTCTCTCTTCCCTCTCTCTCTGTCTCTCTTCTCTCTCTCTTCCCTCTCTCTCTTCTCTCTCTCTCTTCCCTCTCTCTCTTCTCTCTCTTCTCTCTGTCTCTCTTCCCTCTATCTTCTCTTTCTTCTCTCTCTCCTCTTTTCCCTCTCTTTCTCTTTTCTCTCTCCTCCCTCCTCCCTGTCTCTCCCCTCTCTTTCCCCTTCTCTCTTCTCTCTCCTCCCTCCTGCTCTCTTCTCTCTCTCTTCTCTGTCTCTCTCTCCTCTCTCTTCTCTCTTCTCTCTCTCCTTTCTCTCTTCTCTCTCCTCTTTCTTTCTCTCTTCTCTCTCCTCCCTCTCCCTCCCCTTTCTTTCCCCTCCCTCTCCATCCCCCTTTCCTTTCTCTTCTCTCTCTCTCTCCTCTCTGTCTCTTCTGTTCTCTCTTTTCCCTCTCCCTCTCTCCTCTCCCCTCTCTCCTTCCCCACCTCTGTCTCAGGAGTGGGTAAACACATGTTTATATGTCATGCCAGCATCTGAGAGGTAGAAGCACGATGATCCTGGCTTCAAGGCCAGTGTTAGTTACATAAAGATCTGAAGGTTAACCTAGGCTACCTGAGAATCTTCCTCAGAAAAGGCAGCATTTTAATAAATGTTTGTACTCAATCAGCTTTCCATCTTATGTTTTCTAAGGTAGTGTCCCTCACTAGATCTGGAGTTCACCATTTAGGTAGACAGGTGGGCCAACAAATCCTGGGACCCCTACTTCCACCCCTTGGGACCCCCACTTCCACCCCTTGAGCCCCCCATTTCCACTGTTAGCAATGGGTTTACATATACATGTCACCATGCCCGATCTTTTATGTGAGTGATGGGGATTCAAACTCATGTCCCCATGCCTGCACAGCAAACACTTTATCCCCATAGCCATCTCTGCAGCTTCCTCACAATATTTTTAAGAGCAGGAGAGTCCCAGAACAAAAAATATATTAAAATTAAGTGATTGCTAAAACATAAGAACTGTTGATTTAAAACTGAGAAATATATATATACTCTATACTATACACGTATAATAGTCGATGGTGGTTTCTTACATGTACTTTCTAAAATTACTTTTACTGCCTTGTGATTTTGAGACCAATCAATACACTATAAAGCACCCTCTGTGGCTTTTAAGTCTTCATTTGTGCCTTAACAACAGCCG
Source organism: Tokudaia tokunoshimensis (assembly GCA_036184795.1). Lineage (NCBI taxonomy): Eukaryota > Metazoa > Chordata > Mammalia > Rodentia > Muridae > Tokudaia > Tokudaia tokunoshimensis. The sequence goes on from BTHU01000014.1 coordinate 30,242,245, forward strand.
ACACTCATTTATAATGAAGTCTTTTTATAGTTGCATAGCTATATTGTGTCTCTTCTGAAGATATATTAAACCTTTGAGTGCTCAATAAAAATGACCAATTAATTGACTCTATCGCAAAAACCTGAGAAGCTACTCCAAAATATTTACAATAAAGACCAGCCAAGTCAAAATGAATTACTGGTTTCCTGTGTAAGCTTTCTTACTTATAAACCAAGTTTAAAATGGACTTCAAACAAGTCCTTTCAAAGGAAGCTATTAGCCATGTGCTATATTAGGGAAATTTTAAATGTTGTACCCACATTTATGGTTCTTTCTAAGGACTGAAACATCTGCAGCCATCAGTGGGAAGGGACCCCAGAAGAGTAGGGGAATCAGGAGGAGGGACAGGCTTTGGGGTCCAGCAAGACTCAGGTTGAACCCCCACATTTTCTCTCACTAATTTTGGGACCTTTGACAAGTTCATAAAACGCTCATTGAGTCCTAATTTCAATTATCAAATGGAAACACAAGGCCTCCTGCTGGGACAGTCATGAAGGGCTAAATGAGATAACACACAGACTGCTTAGTTTGGGACCTTGACCATGAGAGATACTCAATAAACATCAACTATGACAAAGGAAATGTTTAAGAAACACACATGTGTGGGGATGGGGAGACTAGGCTCGCTCAGATGTTCTGAACAAGCACTTTACCATTTGATCCTCTAAGAACATATTTCTCTTTGTAATTTGACATTGAAACTCCAACTGATGGAGGGGCTCGAAGGAGAAGGGTAGAGACCCCCACAACAGATTTTTATCGCGTGCACATCACCCGACAATCCTTTTTCCATTGGTGCTTTCATAAGTACCAACATCATTTAGTGGATCCCAAGCAGCATCTTTAAAGTGATATGGAAAACACATGTGGGAAATCTAAACACTACCCTGAGAGTTTAAAAACGTATCATGTGATGTGTGCTAATAATTCCATCAGGTGGAAGGCCGAGACAGAGAACTAGTCTACACAGCAACTCTGTCCCAAGAGACCAGGGACTGGGGATGTGTCTCAGTGACACCGTGCTTGCTGAGCGTCTGTAGGGTTCTATACCTGACCCTTAAAAAAAAAAATCAAGCACGTACTTGCACACACACACACACACACACACACACACACACACACACACACACAGTGTCTGCGTACCAGGAAATAATACATCTCCTAATTCAAACCCACCCTTTTACCTTTTAACAGTGAGAATAAAGATCAACTGTTCTGCTTTGAAAAGGATATGCACATACCATTTCATTTGACCCTCACACTATTCCTTCAGGAAAAAGGAATTACAGGGGAGGAAGCTGAAATTTTGAGCTACTTGCCACACAAAGGGCTTGTTACTAGGACAGACAGTTTCAAGTGCGTTGCCACTCAAGGCGTTGGCATATTTACACACTGTTCCTTGTATAAAGTGTATCCAGGATGTAGACTTTAACTAGACTGTGCCCGGTGTCTCAGAGGAGGTTGTGATTCAGGGGCCAAAGCGGCAGGCATGCAGGTGATCCCGCGTCTGCCCCTGGTACCGTTGCTTTAGTGGCAAGGGTTGGCAAGTCATTTAATCCCGCTGTGTCTGGATTTCCTTACCTACAAATCGCCATGATAACATCTGCCCTGCCTCTGCACAAGGAGCCTGTGAAAAACAACCATACTCAACAAGTGAAATGTCCTCCTGCTATAGGGTGACATCACAGAGACCACCTAAAAGGCCCCATGTTTCATGAATATACATATCCACTATGACTGTAAAAGTCAGGCACTAGGCTTTCATGGACCGACCACACGTGGAAATACTTTTCAGTTCTTGACACATAGTAGGTCTTCAGCAAATGCTCATCACTGTTAGCCAGCTGCCGCTGCATGTGTATTTTATTCGTTTGCATTTCCTTTATCATTAGCTTATTCTTTCCACCACTAACTACTGAATGGCACTTTGTGCCATGTTAGAAAGACTGTGGCTTGATGTGGAGGCACACACCAGCAATCCCAGCATCCTGGAGGTGGAGGCAGGAGGGGGGATCAGGAGTTCAAGGCCATTCTTGGCTACATAATGAGTTCAAAGGCAGCCAGGACCAAATGAGACTTTGTCTCAAAACAAAACACAACAAAAAGAAAGAAACAAAAAAACAATGAAAGATATACAGATTGCAAAAGCATACAGCAATTGGACTCCTGCCGTACAAGTGTGAGGACTTGAGCTAGACACATGAAGAAGGTGCTGGGGGCGGGGCGGGGGTGGGGCATTGGCCTGCCAATCCAGCCAAATTGATGAGCTTCTGGTTCAATTCAATAAGAGACTCTGTCTCAAAATCCAAGGAAGAGAATGATGGAGAGCATTAAACCGTTAGCCTCCATAAGCTGCACACATGTGAACAGATAGGCGCACGCACACATACACTCGCATGAGTAGTACACATAGAAACATACACAAAACGGACAAAAAATGCTACAGACTTGTAAAAGAAGAAAACATAAAACGCAGCTTTTCCGCCTAGCAGTAATAACTTAACGCTGTTACAGTGCTTTGTAGATTATGAAGAACTATCTAATTTTGTTTTTACCTAACTCTAATGCCTGGCTCCAAATTCAATGCTCCCTTTATACTGAAAAGTCTTGAAAGTCTCTCAGTTGTTACAGGTGACTCTAAACAAAAACTTTGGAGTAAAAATTTAAGTAAACAATAGTAAAAATAATAATAATAAGGTTCCATTGTAGGACCCCACCCCTCACACATGCACATTTGTGAGTTAGCATAATGCGATCACAAGATATATTTTTCAAATGTTTCTTTTCAAAACTGGCCTTGAATTTCTTTTTTCTTATAGGCAGTTTTCTCTTAGGGGAAAAAAAAAGACCAAGCAAAAAAGGTGGTGCCCAAGGTGCCTTCCTTTTGTTGACTCTTTAAAAATTACTCAAAATCGATCACTGTATTCAGATACCCGAGTCACAGACAATGCCAAATGACCGCTAGTCATCTTATTATATAATTCAACAACTACTGGAGGTAATTTTTACGGGGGAACATTGATTTAACTGACAATTTAATGAATTGCTTATTTGTCACAGGATATCTACTAAAACTGCCGTATCCTTTGTATTCTAACCACTCCCCTGCCACCGCTGCCACCTCCCCATCACACACACACACACACACACACACACACACACACACACACACCCTCACCTACACCCAATACCAGATCAGTTTCCCGGCCTGTATTCGTAAAACCATATTAAAATTTCACAACACATGGTCACAGTTACTAGGTTTTCTCCACCCTCCCCCTACACTGAATCAATGTCTTCAAATATGCATTTCCCCCTTGAAATCCACAATTCGGAAAGCCATTGAGAGTGTGCGAACATCCAACATAAAATTCAAACGTCTGTTCTTGGCTGATACTCGGTTCTTTTTTTTTTTTTAAAGCCATACTACCCCACCCACTGCATCCAAGGGGTTAGAGGTCCAATCTCGCCACCACAGAGCTCTGCAAGAAAGGGCGGTTATAGCTGCGGGGAAAACAGCCGCGATGGGAGAAGATAAGGCGAGCCCATTTCACGCCCCGGCGGCGTGCGGTGCCCGGCTCCAGCCCTGGGAGGGAAACCTTTGTTCGCCTCTGCCATCAAACTGGTAGCTCATCAGAACTGGGGCAACGAGAGTTTGTGCGCATCGGCTCGGCAGAGGTTAAACAAAGCAATGCAGCCTGGGGACCCGGTTAAGCGTGTCCGCTTCTCAGCTCCTGGCTAGCGAGGTCCGGCTCTGCGCTGGGGACCCGGGAACCGGACAAGGCGCGGGAAGGAGCGCGGGGCTGAGCGGGTCCCAAGCTCTCGGCAAGTTCCCGGGGTGCAGTCCGCTCGCAGGTTCCTCCCAGGGACCCACGGATGCGCACACCCCGCACAGGTCCAGAGGAGAGGGGCTGCGCCGCGCATGGGGTCGTCGCCCCAAGACCTCCGCGGGCCGTGCGAGCCCACGCCCGGGGCAAGGTAGGAGTCTCCCGCGGGCCCCGCCGGAGAGAGAAGCCACCCACTGCCCATTGTCTGTTCCCGCGACCGAGGGAAGCTCACCTGCGGTTTCGCCGGGCGCCGCCGTGGAGAGAGCGATGGCGAGCGCCGCGCGTCCCGGGAGCGTCCCAGCACGCCGAGCCTCCGCGGCAGCAGCAGCAGCTCCAGCAGCGCGGCCGGCTCTCAGGCGCCCGCGGCCTCCATTGCTCTCCCCGCCGCCGCCACCGCGCGGCACTGCGCGCCCAGCCCCGCGCGCCGTGGTCACATGCTCCGCCCGCGCTCGCCTCGGCCACTCGGACCCGCGCCCGCCCCGCCCGGACATCGCCGCGCTACCCGCGGAGCTCGGTTGGTGCATCCCGGACACTTTGCAACCCGGCTAACTCGAAACCAGAAGTTAACCCAGGGCACCTTGTGGGACTTACCAGCGCCCTCTCCACCGCTGCAGGAATGGCCGGACCGAGGGCTGAACGCAAGGGTCGAGGCGCACCTTGCAAGGAGGCAAGAAGCCAAGACTGTCTCAGTCACCACTACCTCGGGATGTAGTCCGGGTCCCGGGTACTAGCATGAACCGGTCAGTAACTCGAGCGACCTGGACCATAAAAAGGTTTCACCCTGCACGGTCCATACTATCAGAATGGATCTGGGACTCCTGAGTCGCACAAGTGGAAAGATGTCCCTCCAGAGACAGAAAAAGCTAGCGATTGCATTGCTGAGTCTCAGTGTATTTGAACACAGTGACATCGGTCGTTATTGTTCCCCACTCATAATGAAATTAAATATTGACTTTGATATCTTAGGGAGAAAGATTATTTCGTCCTTTTCTGGGTTAATCAGAAACGATAAGTCTTAGCTCCATACTTATTGTCATGACTATTTCAATAGAAGCGTTGGAAATCACTGCTGCCGGGCCTTTTGATGCTACAAATACAGAGATACCAAAATTTAGGCTTCTTGTTAAATACTAAAGCAAAAATTTTCTGTGACAAAAAAAAATAAAAGGAAGCAGAAAACCAATCCTAACATATACTCTATAACGAATCAAAGGTCCCAGTGTCCAAAACAGGACCAATAATTTCATGCTGGCAGCATGCGAGACTCAGAAGTAAGAAACATACTGGAGCGTTCAAGTGCATGGCGGGTTAGTCAACTGAGTTTTTCTGGGTAAATTTTTGTTGCTTTGTTTTTCCAGACAGGCTTTCTCCTGGCTGCCCTGGAACTCGTTCTGTAGACTAGGCTGGCCTCGAACTCACAGAGATCTGTCTGCCTCCCGAGTGCTGGGATTAGAGTGTTGTTTCATTGGTCATTGCTTACACATATCCTAAACTATGTCTGCTTTACTTAAAATAAGAATAATGAGTTTTAGAAAGAGTTAAGCAGATTCATTTAACTTTGGTTTAGTAGCAATAGAAATTTCCAGAAGCTCGAAATCGAGTCTGGGCAGAATATACAATGGGGGGTCTTTTTCTTGGTATACTATACTCTTGATGCTTGTGCCAACTGCACAAGAACCAATCTATAATAATTCAAATTCACATAGTGTAGGTTCCACTGACTTTTCATTTTGTAAGACAAATATGGCAATTTACACACCATTAAATCTTCTAGAGAGTTGATGCTCATATTAGAATATTCTAGTGAGGGACTCTGCATCAGATCTCAAATCAGAAGCTAATAGGAAACCTTGATTATCTTTTGAGCTCTATGCCGTGGCTTTTGACTATCACATCGTATCGAGAACAGTTCAGTCCGTGGAAGAGTCAGCAAGGAGCTGTTAAGTTTACCCGAGAATAACGGAACTTTCAGACCAGATCCTGCCCATCAAGGGGGTACGGCTGCAGATTAATGAAAATATTCAACCTGCCTCCATATTAAGTTGTCCTGCTGGAAAGGTGACAGGTGACAGACTGTCTTTCTTCTGACTTCTCAAGCATACTGGCCCATAGTTCATACCAGCAAAATATAGAAGGGCAACTGAATATATACAAAAGAATCATATAAGAATAAACTCAAAATCCATGTTAAACATAAAGGTAAGAGCTAAATCGATCAAATTCTTAGGGGAAAAAACCTTCACAGTGAAGGTTTGGAAAGGACCAGCTAGCTATATTCAAGTTAGCGATATAGTCATATAATGACATTATTATGCAATAGAAGGAATGAAGTGCTAATTAACACGTACATGAGCTTTGTATGTATTAGGGCTGAACCTTGAGAACATTATATTGTAAGTGAAAGAACCCAGACATAAAAGACCACATATGGGATGATCCCCTTATATCGAGTATCCAAATAGGCTAGTCTCCTGAAATAACCACAGGTCATGTGAAGAAGGTGAGCTGAAAGAAAACAGAGAGTGGATATTTGGAGCGATGAGGATAGTTTAAAATTGTAGATCTGGTTCCACAACTATGGATATACTAAGATACCACCGAATCATACAATGCAATTGTATTATTATACAATTATAATGTGAATTATATGGTATGTCAGTTCCATATCAATAAAGTTATTAAAATAAAGATATTTTGAAATCTTTTTGTGTGTGTTTGTATGTGTTCATGTGTGCACATTTATGTGTGTGTTCACATTCATGCATGTACCTGTGTATGTGGAGGTACCAGGGGTAGACATTGAGTATCTTCCTCAAACTTTCTCCGTGTTATTTTTTGAGACAGTCTCTCACTGAACCTGGAGTTGGTCAGTTCGATAGACTGTGTGGCTACAAGCTCTAGAGATCAAGCCTCCTCCTCTGCCTGCCCAGAGCTGGAACTACATGCATGGGCCACTATCAGCAGCAGCGTTATGAGATTCCACGGATCCTACCCTAGGTCTTCACACTTGCATGGTAAGTGGTTTCCTAACTGAGGCATCACTACAGATCTCCAGATAGAGCTGTTTTCGAAGAAGAAAGCATAAGATGTATTTTCGATGTCTGATTATAGGGATTTCAGGGTAAAATATACCAAGTGATAAAAACTGCAAACAGAAACAGTGCTGGAGAGATGGCTCAGCAGTTAAGAGCACTGACTGCTCTTCCAGAGGTCCTGAGTTCAAATCCCAGCAACCACATGGTGGCTCACCACCCTCTGTAATGGGATCCAATTCCTTCTTGCACGCAGGCGTACATGCAGATAGAGTACTCATCTACATAAAATAAATAAATAAGTTTGAAAAAAGCACATAGCAATAATGGAAGTCTATGTACCTGACAACAGAAAATTTGGTTTAAGACAAAACCCAAAATAAAAGGAAATCATGCAAATCTACTTTATAGTAAGACATGTTTTACTTTGTCTTTGAAACTGCTCTGTTAAGCAGAGAGAGAGGACTGCACAGAAATTAACGAGCTTGATAGAAAAGCTACCAAATGTATGCCCAACAAACAGAAAATGTACACTCTACGCTAAAACAATCGCAATATCCACAAAAAAAGTTTTAGATAAAAATACAAAACTCAACGAGTTTCAAAGGTCAGAATTCATAATGCTATATTCTTTGGCCAAAAGTCAATGGATTAGAAATTTATATCAAAATCCTACCTCCATGGCTTATTTTTTGTTTGTTTGTTTTTATTTTTTGCTCTCAGTGCTGAGAATGGAAGCCAGGGCCTTGCGCACGTTAGGCAATGGTCAACACCTTAGCTCCACCCCCGGCCTCTTGACCTTCCTTTTTTTTCTTTGCCTTCTCTCATACGTCCTGACCACAGCCCCTCTCCCTCCACTCCTCCCAGTCCCCTCCTGAACGTCCCCTCACCCCAGATCCACTCCCTTCAGAAAAGAGCAGGCCTTCTAGCGACATAAACTGAACTTGGCATGATAAGGTGCAATATGACCAGGCGTGTGACCTCATATCAAGGCTGGACGAGGCAACCCAGGAAGAGGGACCAGGTCCCATGAGCAGGCAGGAGAGTCAGAGACACCCCCACTCCCATCGTTAGGAGTCCAACAAAACCCCAAGTTAAAGAAGCACATCGAGTATGGCCTGCTGTAGACTCGAGCAGGCTCTATGGCTGCCGCTTCAGTCTGTGAGCCCCTGTGAGCTCTGCTTAGTTGAAACTTTATTTTAAACAACTTTTGTATTAAAGATGGAAAAAGCATGCTTTCCAGTAAATTCACCGACATCAATCTTGATTTGTATCTGTTCTGTGTGTGTGTGTGTGTGTGTGTGTTGTGTATGTTGTATGTGTGTGTGTTGTGTGTATGTGAGGGGTGTGTGTATTGTGTGTGAATGTGTGTATGTTTATATGTGTGTGTGTTGTGTGGGTTGTATATGTGTGTGTTGTGTGGATGTGAGGACTGTGTGTGTGTTGGGTGTTTGTGTGTGTGTGTGTGTGTGTCTAGCAGAAGCTGGTGAGATAGAAAACAAACAGTAAGCTTAACAAAATAAAAGGTGATTCTTAGGAAACCATGCATATAAAAATTGACTACATAGACTAATTAATCTCTGGCCTATCGGCCAAGAGACATAAAACTTAAGCCTTTCACAATGAAATGAGAAATAGTTAAACATTTCTAAATGGAATGATAATAGATTAAATGGAAGATTTCCAGGAATCTAATCATGAAACTGAAGAAGGTGGAGGAAATGTGACAGTAGAAGAAATCAAGGGAGCACAGGTTGTTTTTCTCTAACAGAGACACCGCCCAGTTGACTTGTGGGTCAGTTCCTGCCAACAAGAAAGGAACCAACAATTTTCTTGCCTGCAAAACAGTTCCAGAACGTGGGAAAAGAGCTGCTTCACAACTCATTCTAGGAGGTTGGGGAACTTTGAAATAAAAGCCAGATGGTGTTTCTCACACATGAATGGAAACCTCGGGCCAGGTCCACTAATAGTTTGTATCTTTAAAAAAAAAAATCTAAATAAGACCTTTAAAAAAAAACCCAATGGTACCTTAAGAATGAAACAGCCCAGGCAGGAGAAAGTGATGGTTTCTGTATAACATTATGAATGCGTTTGATGTCATTAAATCGTACACTAAAAAATGGCCGTTTAGCCAGTCCTGTTGGTGAGACTTCATGGGTGTAACTCCTGACGTTTCTAAGAGACACAGTCTTCTAAGAGACACAGTCGCACAGAAAACTTCCTGTTCCTCTGGCTTTTACAACCTTCCTGTCCCCTCTTCCAAAGGGCTCCCTGAGAGGATGGTTTGTTTGTAAATGTATCAGTTGGCTCCACAATGCTGTATTTTGATTGGTTGTGGCTTTCTGTAATGATCTCCCTCCATCTTAAAGAGAAACTTCCTTGGGGAAGAGTGAGGTCTGCCCTGCTCTGTGGTATAAGGACAGCTATTAGAGCAGAGTCGGGGGTTATTGATTTAGTAGAGCAGTGGTTACTGCTGTTCTGGTCCTGAGAACAAACTCAAGTGGGCGTGACTACTCCTTTTTGATCCACTCATAAATGCTATGAGGGGAAGGCCCCCCAGACATGCTCTCTACCTTGAGCACATCCAAACACAGACTGTCAGAACCCTTTTCTATCAGGCTGTGAATGCATCTGCTTCTCCTGACTGCAGAGCAGCCGCCAGCGTATTCGTTACTGTCCTTGTTTCTGTGATAAAAGGCCTCAAAAGCAGAGTAAGGACCTAAGCCTTTACAGGCTCACAGTTTGACAGTGAAGTACAGTGTCCTGAAGGAGTCTGAGGAAGCTGGTCACATGACAGCCACAGGCAGGAAGCTCAGAGTCAAATGCTAGCGCTCAGCCCACTCTTCCTATTGAGTCTAGGACCCCGGCCCACATTTAAGGACAATGGTCCCTCATTTTACTCTATAGCATGCTGTCCTGGAACTCACTCTGTAGACCAGGGCTGTAGTCCCAGCTACTCGGGAGGCTGAGATAGGAGGATCCCTTGAGTCCAGGAGTTCTGGACTGTAGTGTGCTATGTCGATCGGGTGTCCACACTAGCACTAAGTTTGGCATCAATATGGTAACTTCCCGTGAGCGGAAGACCACCAGGTTACCTAAGGAGGGGTGAACTGGCCCAGGTCGGAAATGGAGAAGGGTCAAAACTCTCATGCTGATCAGATTAGTTTTCACACTTGAGTTGCATCGTGTAAGGCTAAATGTGGCCAGTGACAGACACTGCCCATGTTTCTTATCCAATGTAATAATGATCTAGAGCCATTACACAACACAATCCAAAGTGGGGGAGGTGTGACAGAAGTCAGTCATGCCTGATTCTGGGAATCCTATCGAGATAAGCCTTTTGAAGTATTGAACACGTTGGCTCCCAGCCTCTGGGCTATATAAGGCAAGATAGTCAATGAACTGTGCTCGAACACACACACACACACACACACACACACACACACACACGGGGGGGGTGAGGATGGAGGGGGAGGGGAAGGGGGAAAGGAGGTCAACGAATGTTTATGCTTGAAAACCACATACCCCCCCCCCACACACACACACACGACATTATAAGTTTGTTTTCCAGATTTAGGTCCAGAAAGTAGTTCTTCTTCCAAGAAGACAGTTTTCTGTGTGCTCTGAGCATCCTTGCGTGTTGTTGTGGATGGTCCTGGGATGCAAGGCCCTTCCTGATGCTTAGCCAAGACATTCTCAGCACCATGGTTGCGGAAGGCAGCCTTGAGGGTTGAGGAATTGTCTACAAAGAGCGGGCCTGCTTGCACCTGCTACAAAAGAGATGGATTTGCAAAGCTAAGTGTTGCTAAGCTGTGATGTGATATTAATCTGGACCTTTCTACACGGCTCAGGAGCTTGGGAGAAAAGAGACCAACTCAGACATGCCTATGCTGCCCGTTGTACCATGAGCAATAGGGCCTTTATCCCTGGCCCAAGGATCTCATTTCCTGCCTGCATCATGAAACATTCAGATACTAACTCATCACTTTGTCCATAAACTCAAATCCCAGATCCACTGTTTTTATTGCATATTGTTCTGCCCAAGTGTTATATTACTTTTTATTCTACATTTTAGCACTTTATATTTTCTTGGAACTTACTTCCCTCCATTATATTAGCAGCCGCCCCTAGCTCCTCCTCTTTTCCCCCTTCCCCTCTTCCTCCCCTCCTCCCCCTTCTCATCCCCCCTCCTCCCAGTTTTAGTTTTTTGATGCCTCATGCTTTTGCTGCAGTTACTTCCTCCTTTTTGTTTTAAATTTTTTTGTGATTTTTGTTTTTAAGCTTATTGTTTTAAAGATCCAGTCTTGAGTTTCTTACACTTACTCTGTGTTGTTGATTTTACAATTGCCTACTTTGTCTTATTTTTAGCAGGCAATGGAGGTTGTTCTGTGTGTGTGTGTGTGTGTGTGTGTGTGTATGTGTTTGTGTTTAACAATGAGGTAATATTTACCCATTAATGGGTTAGTAGTTTTCTTCTAGCAGATTTGAAGTTGTCTTCTGATGACGTACCATCTGTACCCCAGATGATTCTACATCCATTTCATTATCACTAATTCTAAGTCCCAAATAATTTCATATCTTTCATGATTTCTTGTTTTCTTTTGGCCGTTTGAGACTGTAGACTAGGCTGGCCTCGTACCCACGACAGTCCCCCAGCTTAGCCTCTTGCGTGTTGGCATAGAATTATGCACACTGCTCTCTATTCGTTCTCTTGTGATTTCTTTCACTAAAAGGAAATTTATAAAAGTTTCAAGCTCCCAGATGCTAGAATTTCTTTTTATTTTAAACTTTTGTGATTAGAAAAAAATAGCTTGACTTAACCCTTTTGACTCCTAGGTTTCCTTAGTGACTAATAAGTGGACTTTTGTGTTTGTTATTGTGAATTGAATGTAGGACCTCATACATGTTATCATTAGACTATTTCCTGCTGATTAGGGGCAACACGTTCCTTAGAGGCAAGTTTGCTCTTCACCATCAGTATATCTAATTTCCCCCTCTTCCTCCTCTTCTTCCTCCTTCTCCTTTTGTCTTCTTTGCACATGGCTACTTAACAAACCACAACCAATAGCATCCAACCACGAACCAACCACCCACACTTGGGGCTGTAGCATTTATATACCTTCTGAAGAGTCCTCAGAATTCCAAATGTCACACACTCACAGACACTATCTGCAGCTGTCAAAATCTTGCACCCGCTAGAGCACACAGTCAGCTGTTGTGGACAATCTAAAGTAGCCTCATGTACCACCCCTGGGATTGAAATGAAATCACATTCTTATATTTCTGTGTTTTTTAAAGAAACCAAAATTCTTGCTACAACGTGATTTTTAGATTGGCCCATTTTCCTGCCACTATGATGTTATTTTTCTTTATGGTCGTTGTGTTTATGAACCACATCATCCTTATCCACTCATCTAGTGATGGGCATCCAGGCTGGCTCCACATCCTGCCTGTTGTCAGTAGTGCAGCGATAAGCGTGGAGAGTCCATCGGGTCTCTCTATGTAGGAGTGCAGCTGGGTCAAATGTTCTTGTATTTTAGGTTCTTGAGAAGCTCCACGGTGATGTGCACAGTGGCTGTACACACTAACATTCCCACCAGCAGTGTGTAAGGAACCATCTTCCCCCCATCCTCAGCAGCACTGCCATGCTTTCTTGACGATAGCTGTGCTGACTGAGACAAGCAGGAATCTCGGGGCAGTTTTAGCATCATGTTTGCCTGATGTCGAAGGATGTTGAGTATCTTTTCAAGTGCGTGATGCTATTTCCACTTCCTCTGTTGTGAGTTGCCTGTTCAATTCACTAGCCTATTTATTGGTGGATGATTTTGGTTTGGAGTGTTGAATATTTTCAGTTCTTTATATATTTTACACATGCCCCCACCCTTTCCTCTAATTTCTCCAGTCACCTGGGCCTCTCTGGCATTTATGGGTCCCACTGACCCAATCTTGCTTTAAAGCAGGATAAGAATATCCTCAAATAGTAAAACAAGCGCCCAAGGCCACTGATCTTGTCAATTCTGTACCCGGCTGCTTTGCTCAGTGCCCATCCGGGTTAAGCTCTCGGGTGGAGCACTCAAGGTTTTTAAAGATAGGATTCTATTGTTCGCAAACAGGGATGATTTGACTTCTTCCTTTCCTATTTGTATCCTGCTTCTTTGTCTTATTGCCCCAGGTAAGGCTTCAAGCAGGACACGATAATACTTATTCCCTCTCCTTTTCTCGTCTATTATTTTTACAGACACTAACGATTCTCCAAGCCTTTACTGTTTAACTCAGCTCCTTTTTGTATTCTCACGGACTCTTGGGCTTGGTCTTAACTGTGTCCCAGAGTTCTCGACATTGTGGTCGTGTTTGCTCATTCTTTCTTTTGAACCAAAAATCAAGGAGTTGTTTAAAAAGATGGCTGGCACATGAGATGAAAGATATTCCCCAAGTCCCATCATGATAAAGTTTGACTTGAATAAATTTTACTTAATTTTAGAATTAATAATATTACTAATATAAAATTATAAAATATGTTGTAAAGAGAAAGTAAATTGACTGGTATGTTTATTGGTAAATCTATAATCAAGCTCCATGGTTTAAAGTTATTTAAAACAAAAGTAAGAACATCTATAAAAAGAACATTCACTTTTTAAATTATAATCACTTTTAAAAAACTGTAGTTTGATGGTAAAATAAGTTTGAAAGCAACAAATTTATAATTACAGAAAACATTAAAAATGAACATTTAAGAAAGTGTGTCATGCTGTTGCTTTGGGAGAAAAAGGTGGAGACAAATAGTTTATCACATGTATTTATTACAAGACTTTCCAAATGACATTGTTAATGGTCCTTTTTCTGTATTTTGCTACAAAACATGAATTTACTCAAAGGAGATAGAATGAAAAAATTATAAAGATGGTGGGAGAGGAAGTTGTCCGTCCTATATTCAAATATGCAGCAAACTATTGCAAAGGGAACATCCTGAACATACAAGGCACACTAGTTACACGGAGGTCTACCCACCTAAGCCGAGAGGAATCAAAGCCTGTCTCTCATAGCTCGCCTGTGCTGACTTTCAAGTTCTTTCTCAATCATTATCAAATGTAGTTTTAAAAGAGGATTTTCTTCAAATATGAAGTTGGTACATGATTAGTCTTTGTATTTGACATTTTATTTTGTATGTCTACTCTCTTCTAAGGGTTGGCACACAGCTAAATTCTTTGGAGTTACAACCCTGAAAGTGAAATTATAAAAAGGTGTTTTCAATTTATCTGCCACAGGGATGGTGTTTACATACTATTCTGAAAGACTGGGTAAGTCACACAGGATTCGAGGCCACAAATAGGGATTGTCAGATGCATATTGGACATTTAACAAAAACACTTTTCTACATTTACTTCTGAAATTTTAGACTAGTACACTGAAGAATTTAGTTAGTAAAAAAAACAATATGCCCCAATTTTTCATTTGATTGTTTTACAAAACTCTGAATATATTTTAGCTTAATTCTAAAAAAAAAAAAAATAACAAAAATTGCATCACATGGAGCGCACAGGGCAGCCCAGATGAGGCCCACATAGAAAAACGTGTCTCCGACTGCTGCCCTTCCTGCTCGTACAACTAAACATGGCGATAACTACTTTATCTAGAGTTATGTAATGAGGTCACTAGGCACATTCCCTCTATAGCCAGGAAAATGTTTTCAAAGTTGATGAGAATATAAGTAATTTTTGAACAGGTAGTTGAGTTTATTGATATCCAGTAGGCCTGAACTTTTGGAAATAGCAAAAACACCTCAGGAAAAAGAAAAATGGTATCAGTTGAATTTTTGGTTTTAGAAACTGTAATCTGAATGAGAAATGTATCCCACAGGCTCAGACACTTGAACACTTGGCCCCTGGTTGTGAGGGGTGCTGTTTGGGGAGTTTGAGAGGTGCAGATGTACTGGAGCAAGTATGTCTCCAAAGAAAGGCTTTCTGAGCGCACAGCTTCCCCTGACCTCCTGCTCACTGCAGGCTTTGTGCAAGGTGCTTGCTGCTAGCTGCCATGCGCTCCTGATGGAGGCCTAGCTCTCTGGAGCCATAAGCTCACATTAAACTCTTTCTTTTACTTAAAAAAAAAAAGTCTGCCATTAGATTAGATTTAAATAGACTCCCCTGTCTGATAGACAGCACATGGACTGATGTCACACTTAAGAGGAGAGCATCAAATGGATCATTCTCTGAGTTCATCATGCTATGGGCTATAAACACAGGCATGGAACCCGAACACACCTAAAGAGTGCAAGAATATTTACATGCATATATTATGGTTCACTAAGGCACAGGTTGTTAAAGCATAATGTGAGCATGTTAAATTAATTCACAGTATAAACACATTTTAAGGAGTAATTTTAGTTGGGAATAATAAAAATTCACATATCACATCAGTTAAGCTATTAATACATATTTTGTTTTTCACATATGAAAATATACATATAAGGCTCTTTTAAAACTAAACATTTTTACATAAATATCCACTGATTTAAATAAAGGTTGACAGAGGTAGAATTTGTGTCAATGTTCATGATTTGCAGGAACAAGTACTTCAAATATTTTGTTACTCTTGTGTTCTTATAAAAATCCATGTAGAAACTCACTGAGAACCATAATCTGAAAGGTAAGTGAAGACAAAAATTAGTCACTCACTATATTAATCAAAGCTTAAGTTCTACATTACAGTCTCTAATAAAGCCTTGTCTCCTAAGTCCCATCAGGTACGAGGCATCTCTGCTCCTTGTGGAGCTGTTGGATGCGGGAAGGAAAGGGCAGAAAGAACACGATTTTGGTTTGCGGAGCCCCAAGTTCCTCAGCGAGCCTGTGTGATGCTGTGTGAAGAAGACAAGCATTTAGACAAGCATTTGGTCTCCTCTTCCCCCTGTGCTGACGGGAAGGGAGGGGAAGGGAGGGGCGGCTCACCAGGATGGCTCGTTATGCCATGTACTGAAGCCTCTGTAGGGGCCCATGTGGACTAGGGGTGGAGACCTCCCAGAGTGCTGAGCCCTGGAAGCCGTGTACACACACACCCTGTGCCTTGTGCGTGTTTGGTTGTTCACTGGTGTCTTTGGTAACTGGGTAACTATAAGCAAAGTATGAGCACCTGGCGAATTCACTCCAACCTGGGAAGAAACCCTGCAGCATCCTGGGTAAACAGCAGGAAGGTCAGAAGCACAGCCACCTGGGATTGTAATTGGCCCCCACGAGGGGAGGAGTCTTGTCGACTGACCCTCTTACCAGCTAGATCTGACACTGTCTTCAAGGAGTACCGTTTAGGGAACAGAGTTACATTATAGGACACCTAGTTAGTGTGTGGTGGAGAATTAACTGTCAGAAGGGCTGTGTTGACTTCATGACGGTTTTTTCCCTATCTCCTGTGGGGTTAATAAAAACATAATAAAAAATAAAATTAGGTTATCTATTTTTTACTATTAGAGAGACACTAATCTGAGAAACTATTTCATGTGAATGCAATTTGTGTCTTAGTGCTCACTGGAGAAATCCTTTAAAATTAAATTTATTGATATTATGTAAGAAACATCTACAAAAAGGGATTATTGGTTAATAAACACATTGTGATACTTTGAGTATTAATTGTCAATTATTGCAAAACTATAAGTTGTGAAATTTTAACAGCTGTAAGGTTTCTGATGCACACAGACTAGGAGGGTTACAATGATAGCCACGGTTAAGTGCTGGTGGAGCGCGGACAGCCAGAGCTTAGAGCAGCGCCGGCGGCTCGGAAACAGCGGAGCTCTGTGGAACTTGGTCCGCAGAGGTGGCTAGCGGGTAAAGAGCTTGAGCTGGGGAATGCAGAGAAAGATGGATTTCAGGGGCTTGCTGGCCAACCGATCTAACTGACATGGAGAGCCCCTGCCTGAGAGGGTAAGGAGGAGCTCGACAGAGGACATCCGGCATTAAGTCCTGCCTCCACACGTTCACCTGCAAGCCAGAGCGTCACACATGCACATATACATTTACTATGAGACACTGGGAACCAAAGCAAGGGGCCTGTTGGTGAGCAGTCTACCACAGTGAAGGGTCCCCAGCCGTCCTCAGAGGCTCTTATAAGTCCAAGAATCCAGAGTCCCCAAGAACTTTTTAGGGGATCTACAAAGTCAAGATCTCCTCCTTTTTTTCATAACACCAATGGATCATTTGCCTTCTCACTTCCTGTTCTTTCTCATGGACTACAGCCGACTTTTTTAGAAGTCGATTTTACCCGATGTGAGAGGCCGGTAAGTAGAACTTTTAGCTGTGCAGGGCACAGGGGTATCATTACTACCTCTCTGTGTTCATGAAGATAAACAGCTGTCCTGGACAATCTGTGAAGTTGAATGACACTCCAATAAAGTTGTAATGTTATGCAGAGAGGCAGGGCTATTGGTCCCACACTCTATTTGGCCAAACACAGAGTTAACCACCAACAGTCAAGTATGGAAACGTGTTCGGCATCTTGTTCTGAGGCATTAAAACAAAAGGTAAACTGCCTCCTAAGCACCTTCAAGACAACCCAGTACCCGACCTGATGTAAGGGTGCAGTGACTCAGGTGACAGGAAAATAAATGTTTTAAGAACATAAACATTCATGCAAAAGGCAGCCATCGGCCATCATAGACCGGGCCCTAGACACTGGCGTCAGTATGTGAAGGCACAGAGTAACCCTTGTTTGTGATGGGACTTGGAGCCTCGGAGGAAATGCTAATTATCTTCTACACACAGTGCTTCTATTAAAAGAGGCAAAGAGATGCATCACATGGAAGAAGCTGACTCAAGCGTTTCTGTCAGTGAGTCTGCATCCCTCAGTGACTATCTGTCACAGCCAGGGTCTGACTCAGGCATCTTTCCTACCTCCAAGGAAATAGTCCATCTCTAACTCTGCCTCGGCCAAAGGCATTTGGACATCAACTCCTTGGAAACAGACCCTCAGGTCTATAGAAGCTCAGAAATAAGTGATGCTAGCAATTTCAATCCTAAATCTATACTCAGGGTGCTCTTCCCAACAGCTAGGAAGAGGCCCGTTGACCGCAGAATGCGAACTAATGGTTTACGTTTACTCCACTCTGCAGCAACAATAACCACCCAAAAGCACATGTATCATTGGCTGGATCTCATAAATGTACCACAGAGAACAAGAAACAAGAAATGTTCAATTTCACTGATAAAATCCAAAAACAAAGGAAAAAGAATCTATGCTTTAACGATTAAGACAGAAGCTTTGAAAGTGTGCTTGTGTTTTCTCTGTCTTGGTGCATGCCAAATAGATGTGTTGGTGTAATCCCAGTGAGCTATGCAGCTTTGATATGACGCCTTTTCCCGACTGTCTGCCTAATGTAGGCTGGGTCTCATGTAGCCAAGTGGGCCTCAAACTCACAGTGCAGCTGAGGATGACTTTTAACACCTGACCTTCCTGGCTCCACCTCCTAAGAGCTGAGAAGAATTTTCTGAACTCATTTTGAAATCTACCGCAAACTCTTACTACTCTTTCTATGTCTGATTCCTACATTTCCTGAGTGGTTCAGACATGGCTATGAGGCGGATCCACTACAGACAAGTCTTCCACTCAGCCTCTTTGTATGCACCCTACACTCAGGACGGACGAGTTAGAGTATTCACCTTCACATAGATTGCATGCTCTGCCCTGTCAAAGCTTTCACCCACACTGTTCTCTGCAGCCCGACATCCCTGCCACACTGCTCTGCACCTTGTGTGGTCTCTAAGCCTTTTCCACTTCATCAGCTGTTATTTGTACACTGAATTTGGTAGCTGGTTAATACCATCCCGTGACATCTCATATTCCTTAGCAATTGCT
Source organism: Tokudaia tokunoshimensis (assembly GCA_036184795.1). Taxonomy (NCBI): domain Eukaryota; kingdom Metazoa; phylum Chordata; class Mammalia; order Rodentia; family Muridae; genus Tokudaia; species Tokudaia tokunoshimensis. The sequence continues at coordinate 30,260,975 of BTHU01000014.1, forward strand.
GATTCCCCCACTCCTCTGCAGGGCTAAGAGTAAGCCCAGGGCTCCTGCATGTGAGGGGAGTGCTCCTCCACAGACCCATACTCCTAGCACTTTCCTTTCTGTTTAGGTAAAGTTGACACAGTGATGCATGTTTATAGCTGCACAAACCATGTAACTCTGCCACGCCACCAACCCATAGGACATGTCATGTCCATTGCTCCAGGGAGTCCCCAGGAACACCTTTCCAAGCCAACTCTCTTTTCCTGACAGGGACAATTCCAACATTTTTACAACTACAGATTAGCTTTATCTGACTTTGGTACCTGATACATACCTTTCTGATAACTATGCATTTAGATGTTCAGGCGACGGTACCGTAGACTTCAGGGTGGAACTCAGAGGTGGTGTAGGAAGGCTAAGTCGGCGCAGCTCTTGGATCGCTCGCTCTCTGTAGGTGAAGATGACATGACGTAAGCAGAAGAGGTTAGTCATGGACAGCTACGAGCTACTGTGTAGGTACCAGGTCCAGGGCTCTTAACCACTGGGCCACCTCTCCAGCCCCAATTTGTAGCTGTTTTCAGGAGTATGTAAAATATTTCAATTAAAAGAATATACATTAGGAGAAATTATTCGAAGCAATTATGCTATAGCTATGTCAGAACATTAGGGCATTAACAACATATAAAAACATAACAATCACAATTGTATGTATATCTAGTTTTAAAAAGTTAGGATACCAAGTATACATTTAGAAACATACAAATCCACGTAAGCCAGCCAGGGTGGCCTGTGCCTGTAATGCCAGCACTTGGGGTAGGGACAAGGCACGAGGAGAGAGATCTTGTCTCAAAAACAAAACCAAAAACCAATATACAACTAGATGTTAAACTCAAGATATTAAAAGTGATTCTGGGGGAATGTCCTTTCTTCTTTATGCTTTAAACGTGTGTGTGTGTGTGTGTGTGTGTGTGTGTACATATATGTATGTATGTCTCGAGTGCTGTGCTAACGTGGGGCTTCCTTACCCTCTACACGTCTTCTGTGGCATTTGGTGCAGTTAAGCACCTCAGCTTCCCGCCTTGCCCTTTCCTGGTTCCGCTTCTGTCTCTACACACATTTCCCAGTTCTTTATTGGACCCTCTACTTCTGCCTCTCCTCACATCTGTGTTGTTCCCCAGGGCCTGTTCTATCAAGTCCTTCCTGATTCTACGCAAAGTGAGTTCAAACTCCAATGTCAATACAATTCTACACTCGCCTCTACCCCAGCAGCAGCACACGTCCTCTAGAGATAGGCTTTTGCTATGTAGGACAGGTTGGTCTCAAGCTCACAAGCTTCCTGCCTCATCCTACTGAGTTTGAGGATTACAGGGGTGTATCATCGTGTGTGTGTGTGTGTGTGTGTGTGTGTGTGTATGTGTGTGTGTGTGAACTCAAAGACAGTCTTTTACACACCCATGTCTGAAACAATCCTGAATCACTTGTACCTCGCTAATGTTGCTGTCATTGCAGTCCAGGTCCTGAGGACAGTGCTCCCGCACTGCACCCTTCCTCCTCTTCCCTTCCTCTCACTGAGGACAGTGCTCCCACACTGCACACTCCCTCCTCTGCCCTTCCTCTCACTGAGGACAGTGCTCCCGCACTGCACACTCCCTCCTCTGCCCTTCCTCTCACTGAGGACAGTGCTCCCGCACTGCACACTTCCTCCTCTGCCCTTCCTCTCACTGAGGAGAGTGCTCCTGCACTGCACACTTCCTCCTCTGCCCTTCCTCTCACTGAGGACAGTGCTCCCACACTGCACACTTCCTCCTCTGCCCTTCCTCTCACTGAGGACAGTGCTCCCGCACTGCACACTCCCTCCTCTGCCCTTCTCTCACTGAGGACAGTGCTCCCACACTGCACACTTCCCTCCTCTGCCCTTCTCTCACTGAGGACAGTGGTCCTGAGTTATACACCTCCCTCCTCTGCCCTTCCTCTCATCTCTCTCTGCTCGTCCACCTTGCCTTCGCTGTGCCTCTAATCCCAAACATCAGAGACAAAGGAGCCCACTTCCTTCATCACACTGTACTTCCCAGTGTCAGGAGTCTGTCAGCACCCGGCTGTCCCCTCAGGGGCCCCAGTCTGCCCTTTCCTTCAGTTACTCAGTACTCAGTGTATGGTGGCCTTTGAGGGACATCCAGCGCTGGGCTACCTAGACTGTTTTGCTGCCTCCCATAAGAAGCAGGTTTTGCCTAGACGGTGGGAGCTGGTGCCCATGACAGTGAGTCACTTAGTTTGATGTAAAGAGCAGGGGCTATGTGTTCATGAGGCCCAGGGTTCCTCTGTGGTCCAGGGGGAAGTAAAGAGGGGGTGTGTTAACTCTGGACCATAGAGAACATGACTAAGAGTTTTGGAATTACAGAGAAATCGTTATATACAATTTAGCACTCCATCTTCCAAATGTCAAAAAATTATACCACTGCTGCAGTAAAACTCATCTATGCTTCATGAAACATATCACTCAAGCTCTGATGTAAACAGGAAGAATAAAGCTTTAAATGTTCTAATGGGCAATTTTAGCCTTCTCAAGAACCTAAAGAGCGAGCAACAGAGAAATATAAACTGGCTGTTGGTTTGCAAATTAGACTTTGATTTTAATTCATTTCTTTTTGGACACTGGTCTCCCAGGCTGGCTTTAAGCTCATGATCCCTCTGTCTCAGCCTCCTGAATGGTGGGACACAGGTGCCTTTCATCGTATCGGGCTCGATGCTAATTGTTAAACAGGTCTCATCTCTGCACTATTTAGGGACTCGATGTTCTCAATGTTCTCACATAAAGTAAATGAACCGAACTGTGCGCATGAAAACGACTGAGGAGCTCGGAACATACCGTAGAGATCAAGGCACGAGCTGCGGCCTCAAGTCATGTTTGTGCCTTAACTGGCTCTGCCATTTACAAGTGACCTCAGTTTCCCATCATGTAGGCATGAGACTGGACAGTCAGACGCGCTGAGAGCCCAGCTCATGACTGCTAGTTGCTCTCACGATGCGATCATCATTGTCCCCCCCGCCCCCCCACCCCCACCCCGGCAGTGCGCTCAGAGCCTCGGCCTGCACTGCATCTGGGCTCCTGCAGAATGCTCCAGAAGCGCCTCCACAGCAGCGCTGCTCCATCTGCTCTAGGGGGAAGTGCCCAAGAAGCGTAGTTTACATGTCAATGCTAAAGCAGCTGGCTGTTTATAAGCCATAGGAAGCACTCTTTAAATAGGATAGCGATATGCAGAAACACTGCTCATTGCTAAACAGAACTGTCTTACCGCTCGTACTTCTCATTTGACATCTGCCGTTTCAGATTATCATAATCTGTCTGCAACTGTGCCACTTTAGTTCGAAGCATGGAGGTTTCTCGGCTTTGGGAAGTTCTTAAAAACAAATGAATAGATATTAGAACTAAAAAAATGAATGACCTCCTTTGTAGAATCAAGTGCAAATACAACTGAGCTGATTCTTAAGAAGAGACAAAGATCACAGCTTTTCGACAGTGGCTCTCCTAACGCGTCTGTCACAGTCTTTTGGCTTACTGTCGGTTACGGAGCTGGTGGCACGTGCTGCCCATGCAGCAGAACCCATGAACTAGAAGCACAGGATGTAAAACATGTTCCTTGGCTCTTCCTTGCCTCTCGCCTCACAGAGAACACTGTTTCAGCTCCCCTCAGCCCTGTCACAAGCCCATTTTTCTGCATGCTCATGAGTCCAGAATCTTCTCTTCTAGGATGATGTCATCACCAGTCTCCTTGACGGCAATGAATGCACTTGAGTACCAAATCTTACCTGCTCTAAGCCTTTCCTATCTACAGTCAGCTCACCCTGACACGCCTCCCCTCAGCAAAGCCTCTGTTCACTCCTCAAACTCAGGTCCTCCTGTGCTCGCCCCCGTGGCACCACCTTGGGGCGAAGATGTGCACATTCATGGCTTCAGACACCACGTCTCCTCCGGATGTCCAGAAGCACCAGGAGGGAAAGTCAGGTAGAGACAGAAGCTCCGTGGTTTTGCATCACACCCCTCCAGTGCCCTCGCTACCTCACAAGTTGAAAGCAACTTCCCCGCATAGGTTGCTCCACAACACTTACAGTTTGCTTTCTGAGAGGTTTAACTTCTCCTTCAGGAGCTGGATTTCTGTGTCCTTCTCATGGGAGGTTAAATGGGACTGGAATTCTTTATCTCTGTTTGTAGCTAACAACGACTCGAGGTTTTTAATTGTCTGTCTCTCATTTGTCAGCTGTTTTTTTAACAGTTCTGATTCTGATTTTACATTCTCTAATTCTGCTACTGCCTACAGAAAAAAAAAGATTAATTCAGTAAAAGTTTAGGCATAGTCAAAATTATTTATCTTACAATGTAACAGCGACTGATGGCTCGGTTGTTTTGAGTGCTGGCTGAAGACTTCAAAACCTTTCTTTGGTCATAAGAAAAGCATCATGATTTTAAGGTCCTCTTTGCTACTTCTACAAGGGTTTCTTTGGCTTTAAGGCGTACTACACCTCTCCGATGGTCACCAGCCATCTAGATGATCTGCCTCATCTAGAGAGGGTAATGGAGACGATAACCCCAACCTTGTCAGCCACGAGTCTGTGCTCTCTGCAGCATGCGTCCTCTCTGAGCACAGTCAAGCGAGGCCTGTAACTTCTCAGTACACAACTCAACAAGAGAAACCCAAAGACATGCTCACACGAGAGCAAACGCCAGCCCAAGTAATGTCTCAACTTGGGTATAGGCAAGTCCAGTAAAGAAGATTTAATTAATAATGCAAATGTCTTGAGATTTTATTCTAAAAATTTCAACTTAGAAAACTGTTTAATCTTTCAATCAAATTTTACTTTTAAATAAAAAAAAATGTATGTTCCTGATCTACACCTAGAAAATGCCTGACCTCCTAAGTACCGCCTATTCCAACTCAATTTTATCCACTATTTATTTTCTTGCAGTGCTGAGACCAAATCCAGAGTGTCTCATGGGAAAGCAAGGACTCCCTGATCAGCCACACCCCATCACATCCTCGTGTTCCACTGACAGACCTCGGCAGAGAGTTGGTTAAACACAGATATCAAAATCTTGTAGTCACAGGGAACAAACGGAACACTCGAAAAGAGCATGTGAAGTCAGGCCGTGAGCAATGCCCACCATGCCTCTCAGCACCTACCCTCTCCAGCTCAAGGCTTTTGGAGTTCAGCTGCTGGGTCATGACGTCTTTGCCCGAGTCGAGCTTGATGCACAGCTCTCGGAGAGATGACACGTCACCCAACACCGTGGCTTTCTCGCTCTCGTGGCGACGCAGCTCCTCTTCTAACTGAGACATGACCTTGGCCATGGATGAGATCTGAGCCTCATACGCGTGATGCGCATTGATGTGCTGAGAACATAAAGTGAAACATGAAAAGTGACGCCACTCAGTCACTCAGTGTGCAAGCCTTCAAAGACGGCTTCTGGAGTTTATGTAGTCGCAAACTTACTTCAGAAAACCAAGTGCCAATTTTTGCATATGCTAAAACATTCTCAGGAAGAAATGTGCTATTTTAAGACAGCCTAAGCAGGGAGTTAAGGCATAAAAGGAATGGCATATAATTATTAATCATAATAACTAAATATCTAATGTATATATTTAGAAGATGCAAAAATGAAAATTATACTGAAGTGTTGTGAATGACTTTTTTTTAAAGTTTTTTCTTTATAATGTCTCTTGTTATAATATTGGTTTTTCTCATCATATAGTAACATATAATATAATATAAAAATATTTTTATATATATTTCCAAATCATTCTTTTAAATCCTAAATTTCAAAACTAGGGTTTATTTTATTATTAATTACCTACATTTATATTTAGATTTAGTCTAGTTTCATTGGCTAACTTGATTTTTAAAATAATGAGCAAAATTTGAAATACTCCTCAAAGACTTTCCCAAAATAACACACATTTTAAACTTCTTGTTATTAAATTTTATGTGATAACTGTGAATTTATATAAAATCTACTTTGGGGTTTCAGGAAGATTCCACTCTAAAAAAAAGCAAAATGACTTTAACAGAGTTCAAAGAAATCAATCAATTAAAAAAAAAAAACCACAGTATTTGCTATGAGGCTTATCATCTTCACAGCTTCAGAAGAGTAAATGCTTGGATGTCCCACTGTCAGCGCCCTGAGCAACCAGCCGTTCCCCCAAATTCAATACCAGCACACAGGCCAGGCGGCAGCACGGCTCCCTGGTGGGCCGTTTTCCTAGCATGCATCAAGCCAAGCACCCAGCCTTAGCGCTACAAAAACAAACTAACTAAACAAAAACCCTACACACACCCATTCTACACGTCACATAAGAATATTAGCAACAATAAAGACAAAACTGTAAGGACCCTCTTTAAGACACTATTAAAAGCAGAGAAGCGCTTCTTTAACAAAGAGTTTGTAGTTACTCTAGAGTTTGGAGGCCTGCAAACTGACACTGCAAACTGAGTGTGCTGTCTGACTGAGTGCTGGCCTCCATGGGCTTGGGCAGCTGAATGCGGTCCCTAGTTGGTGGCATTCTTTGAGGCTCAAGGGCTCGCTGGAGGAAGTGTGGCCTTTGGGAGCTTACAGCTCTGCCCCCCCCCCACCCCGGCTTACTGTTTTCTGTGAGAGTGAAGGTGTGAGTGACCTCAGCTTCCTGTTGCGTCCCCTGCTGCCATGTTGCCCTCAGCCCATCATAGACGCCCCCTCTGAACCTAGACACCACAGTGAACTATTTCTCCTGTAAGTCCCTCTTGCCATCCTGCTCTATCACAGCAAGAGAAATCCCTGAGAACACTGGGGTCATCATTTCCCCCTTCAGAACTGGACACTGCAAGCCAATATCACTTTTAGAAATATTTTCTTTTTAACATTATGAGTATTTTGCCACCAAGTCTGTACACCATGTGCTTGCTGGGCCCACAGAGGCCAGAACAGGGCAACAGATTCCCCTAAAACTGCAGTTACCAACTCTTATGAGCCACCCGTAGGTGCTGGGAATCAAACTCAAGTCCTCTGTAGGGGTAGCCAGAGCTCTTAAATACTGGGGCATTTCTCTATCTCTGCTCACCCCGATTTTAAGAACCAGTTCCTTCTGGAACCGAGGCAGAGTTCTAGGCCTCTCTCCTTTCTTTGGTGGTGCTGGTGATCACCTTGCCTTGCGGATGTCTCCTCCATTTCACAGTGCTCCTCAGTGCCCCACATTTCCCTCATCTAGGATGGACACGGGCTGTTCACTAGATCATGCTCTGCCTTACCTGCAGGAGCTAATCTTAACCATGTCTGCAAAGACACTGCTTTCAACCTGGTCACACCCACGAGCAGTGAGGCATTCTAGGACATTTTTTGGCAGTCATAATTGTACTAACTCTAAAGCCCTGCAAAGTTACACCCTTCTCAAGCATGAAACACCTCCAGTGTGGCCGAGCTCTTTTATTTAATAGGTTTAACTTTTTTTTAAAATATGTGTTTATTGGGCTGGGTTGCACATGTAATATCAAAGAACAACTTGCAGCAGTCAGTTTTGTCTTCCTGCCATGTGGAAAAACCTCAGAACCATCGGCTCCAATGCGCCAACTCGATGGTCCCCCACCACAGCACAGCGTCAGCTCCAGCTCACTTGGGCTCCATCTAAGTTAGGTATGACTATGGCTGCTGCGCTCTGAGGTAACCGTTTACTCTATCTACTACCTCTAACACTAGAAAACAAGTTATCTGCTACCGGAATGCAACAGTGTATGGGGCACAGAGCAGACAGCTCCATCCTAAACCCGAGAGGACGAGGACGAGGCTGGCTAACACTTGTGTTAGTTGGCTGTCACTCGCTGTGACAAAATACTGAAGAATCATCTTGAAAGACAATTGTATTTTGGCTCAGTTTTAGAGATTTCAGCCCATGGTCACTTGGCCCCATTGCTTTTGGGTTGTGTTGAGGCAGTAACTATATCATGACAGAATTGCATGGGGGGGTGGTAAGGAAGAACCAAGGCCCCCATATTTCTTCAGTGATGTATCCCATGATCTAACATCCTCCGCGAGGCTCTACTTCTTAAAGACTCCAGCCCCTGCAGTAACATCACAGGCTGGTGATACTACACAGGCATTCCTCTACCTGACCTATATCCCAGGTCAACTCTCTCCCCTTCATGAAGCGCACAGTGCTGATACTTCTATAAATACCTCTCTACGACAATCCAGGCTTTTCCCATCACACACCTCAAAACATTTCTAGTTTCTGTTCATTACTCAATTCTAAGACTTCTATGTTTTCCAATGTTTATTACGGCAGTGCCCCCACTTCCTGATCCCCAAGTCTGAGTTGGTGTACCGGGGCTGTGGCAGCAACAGACATTTCCTCTTCACAGTTCCAGGGTCTAGAGACGCAAGTGTCAAGTGAGAGCAAAGCTGATTCCCTGGAGATTCTGAGGCAGAGCCCGCCCACGCCTGTCTCTGTCAGCGTGAAACGACTATCAGCAGTGTCTGCCTCTGTCTTTGCATGGAGGTCTCTGATACGTCTTTGCTTGTTAAATTGCCCTCATTTTATAAGGGTATTAGTATCAGGCACGGCCCCATTTTACTTGGTTATATCTGCAAAGACATTACTACAAAATAATAGTCTAAAGTTTAGTATATATGGGGCTCTAACTCTATGCAGTACAGAGTCATTACTTTTTCCTGAAAGTTGAAAACTTGAAAATTATACCATGAAAACAAATAGGCAATCTAGTTATATCAAACTGTGAGTCCTTATTAATTTAACTTAACTCAAAACTATATTAATAAAATTTTTATTCAACTGTCATTATGATGAAAACTTATATCTAAATGCTCAACTCCTGAGCCATTTCTCTGGCCCATTGCTAGTCATTTTGTCCCAACACCCATGAAAGTAACTAGCACACCATGTTAGTAGGAGCACAACTCTCAATATCCCAAATGTGGAAGTAAACAAACTTCACCACATTTGAATGTGTTATTATGTAGCCTTGGAAAAGGAGAAAACGTGATTTCAGACAGATAGGTTTTGAGATTAAGTGAGCCTGGGGAAGATGGAAGTACTCTACAAGGTGGAGATTAGCACACTGTTGCTAAGAATGCACTTAATGCCATAGGACCACACACTCTCGAGCAGCTCAGTGGCAAGCCTCATGCCGCCCGTCTCTTACTATTGTGAAAAGGGACCGGCCCCGTTGAGTATGGCAGTAGCAGAGCATCCCTGTGACGCCCTTCCAGGACAGCGCGGCCTCACCTCCTGGATCTCCTTCTCCAGGAGCTCCACTCGCTCCCGCAGGTGCCTTCTCTCTGTGTCGATGGAGAGCAGCTCCAAGCGGACTGAGCTATTCTCCCCTTCCGCTTGCTGAGCCTTGATCTCCCAGTCCTCAGCACGGTTGTGAAGCATCTGGAATCTATCTAGTAAGTCTTTGTTTTCTTTTTCCTGGGTTAAGAACAATTACATTATTTCTAAGTCAGTACTGCCAATGTGACATCTATATCACACACACACACACACACACACACACACACACACAGTGGTGACACTGGAAGCTACTTGAATTTAAGAAACATCAGTATGTGTATACGTACTATCCTAAGATCTGTGGAGAAATATAAAGTTAGTAGGAAAGACTCCTACTCTCAAATAGCTAATTATCTAATCTCAAATGTCCCACATTTAATGCTGGAGGCAGAATTAAAGACAGAGTTCTTAGAAAGCTGGTCTTAAATGCAAGCTGAACCGTTCCTCACCTTGGAGGCCATCAGGCTCTCCCACCGCGACACCTCAGTGATGTACTTGTGGACCCTGCTCTTCATCTCTTCTTTCTCCTGCACCGCTGCTTCCAGCTCCAGGGAGATCTCCTGTAAGTCAGCAGAGCAAAGCCAATGGCAGGCTGCAGCCATGTGCACATAGCTCCTTCAGAACCGAGGAAGAAAAGTGTGGGAAACCTCTACTGTGTTCTTTTTCCACAGCTAGCCTTGGTGTGTGTGTGTGTGTGAGAGAGAGAGAGAGAGAGAGAGAGAGAGAGAGAGAGAGAGAGAGAGAGCGAGAGCGTGCGCAGTGAAAGCATATGTACATAGGTGCACTAGTTGATATGCAGAGACACAGCGGAGGAGGATGTCAGGTATCGCTCTCTGCCTCCCTCCCCCCTTCTCTTGAGACAGATCTTTCACTGAGAGTGAAGCTCCCCATCTCAGTGAGGCTGGCTGTCCAACAAGCTCCTGGGATCTGCTAGTCTATGACCCCAACTCTGGGGCCACAGGCAGCCACGCCATCCCTTTTACATAGGTGCTGGGGATTTGAACTCAGAACATCTTACTCTCATTTCACAGCAAGCACCCTTATCCACTGAGCCATCTCCCCACCCCTGATCTTGACTTTTTAGCAAACTTTACCATAAAACTCCCATGACAGTTCTGACCTTGTATTTGATTTTACATCAGGGTCAGTTAGTTGGCGATAAAAAGCTGATATAACTACAATATGGTTGATATTGAATAATACTGAAAGTAATTTTTATACATAAAAGAAATCATCAGTCTCCATAGCATAATCCTAGAATAAACCAGTACAAACAAAACCTTACAGTATCTGCCATTTAAAATATCCCTTCATCTGTTTACAGACATGTCTCTGAGAGAATGGAAGTAAGCACAAGTTACTAACCTGTCACAATCCTTCATAAATAAAGAGGTGCCCAAGACTGAAGCTGTGTCCTACCCCATCCCAACAAAAGCCAAGCTCCCTAGCAGCAAAAACTAAATGGTATCAGGCCTGGTGACACACCTGCCATTCCCACACTTGGGAGGCGACAGAAGAGCATCAGGATCAGGATTCTTTGGCTACATAGGGAGTTCAAGGCCAGCTGGGGTTACATGTGACCGTGTCCAAACAAACGAGCAAACAAGCCAACACCTAGGAAGGAGGTTCAACTCCAGATGGAAAAGGAGACTGTCGCTGCGCTGATCAGACCACTGTGCTGGCTGCACTGTGAGAACCACCTTTGCTAATGCCGACAGACACTACTGCCCTCAAGGAGTTACTCTGCTTACATTCAATCCCGTGCACTTTGGAAGAATGTATTTAGAAGTTTAATACTTAGCAAAAAAAGTAAGTTCATGAAAAATCTCTGCCTGGTTTCATACCTGGTTTTCTCTCGCCACTGTGGCCAGGTCATCTTGTAACCTTCTATTCTCCTTAAACGAGATCTCTCTCGATTTCCCAACATCCTCGAGCTCCTTGTGAGCGGCATCCAGCTGGCGCCGGAGGCTGTTTATCTCTCGGTCTCGATTAGTTAACGTTTCTTGTAGCTGGCTGTGAAAGAGTGGGGCGGTAGTAACAGTGTGATGGAAAGTGCTAGCTCACTTAAAGTAAGACTATACAGTTTCAGCAAGTGTATGAGTACGACGGAGTCTGCATGCTGCCCTTGGACACTGACTAAAACTACTCAGGAACTTTAGATTTCCATCAACCTTTGTATACAAATCAAAGCCACAAAATAAATATTATTATTATTATACAAGTTAAGCAAACATAACATTTAAAGTGTTAGAAAATACAATATAAAGCCATATTAAATATTTGGTGTTTATATTGCCTTTATGATATAAAACATAAAGGCATGTAGAATAAATATAATTAGTGACTTTCCCTTTTAGATAGCTTAAAATCTTTCTGGAGACCAAACATAAAATGTGAAAAAATAAGATTGCTCAAGATAGGTTTAATTAAAGAACAGATGCAAAAGCTGGCCATTAAAGCAATCTAAGCTGAGATATCAGGACTTGAACAGGTGACTACGTAAGGGCAGAGAGCAAGTGGGTAAACCACAAAGCAATGCGACCCGACCCGACAGCAGCAGGGAGCAGGCCAGAACAGGACGGAGCAGGCAGGGCTGCCGCAGCAAAGCCGGGGCTTCACCGGACAAACAGTCCCGGCTCCCGACTCTACTAAGTAGGAAGTCCGCATCTGCTGGGGATGTCTCAGGCTCGGACACCGTTCACTGGTTACTCACTTAAGCGACGTTTCATACTCTGCGACTGTCACCTTCAACTGGGCAATAACTTTTTCCTGGAGAAATTACAGAAACATAAAAGATTTTAAGTCATTCATAAAGAATCATCTTCAGCTAAGTTTGCATAATCAACTAAATTTAGGTAAGTTCAATTCCATAAATTATACATAAAAGCAAGTTCTAAATAAACACAGTTCTATGCCCGCCTATATGTTACATTTGGCATGTCTCCACCAAAGAGCTGAAGTGGCTTCCTTAAAAGTGTGCTTTAATGAGACCAAATCACATTCTAGGAACAGATTCTAATCACCATAAAGATTTCAATTACTAGGATAGGAGGAAATCTAGCTATGTCACAGGCAGAGCGTGGGTATTTCAAGTGCAGACTAACCAGGCCCCTGCTGAGATGGGGCGGACACCGGGCAGATACATACTTTACTCAGGAGGCTTTCCTGCAGGCTGGCGATCTTCTCCGTCTTCTCGTCCACGGTCTCCTGGAGAATGTCCTTCTCTTTGTCGATTACTCCAATGGTCTTCTTCATTGCGTGAGTTTCTTCGCTCTGCACCGTCATCCTGTGGCTGAGATTCTCTAGAGGGAGAAGTGTGTTTGTGAGGTGGTGGCAATTTAGGGGAGCAAAAGCAAAAATTTCAAAAGGCTCACCTAGTTTTTGCTCCAGCATTTTAATTTGTTCTTGGGCCGATTCAAGCTCACCCCTTTTGATGGAAAGGCGGTGCTGACAGTCATCAAGTGAGTGCTGTAGCTGCTCACTTACTATCCTAAGGGGGGACAAAGGCAAACGGCATTCTTTATCTCTCACAGAAACAGCCTTGATAAATGAGTGCTCTTAAAATAGTTTGATTTCTTATTTAAGTTCCTTTTATTTCTTATTATACAGCTCTTCCAGCCTAATCAGTGGGTTCTATTATACATATTACTCCTGCTGTCCACCATTGTTCTCCAAACTGCTTTCATCTTCCTAAAAGTGATATGGTATAAAAATGAAATTAATTGTATATTCTCTTCCAGAAGATTTTTGGTAGTTTTAAAGTTCTCCTCAGATCCCTAACATCAACCCTCTTTTCCTCAAAATCTACGTCGGAGAGTAGAGTCAAAGCCCTGTTTTTATGACATGTCTGTCACTCCAGACTCTCTGTGAGTCCTCGCCATCTGGACCATGTGAGCTTGTAAGTTTGCTTCTTATTTTGGCTCTCTGAGCGGCAGGTGACTATAGGTCACAGTGCTGGGAAGACAGGCATTGCTCACAGTGTGATGGGATAACACTAAAGGCTGGTTCCAGGGAGCCAGGGGAAGGACTGGTGGCCGCTTAGGCCACCCAGGGGAAGCCTGCTCCTAGTGTCTGTTGCAAGTTGGAAGTAATTGCTCATTTTCAATAGTAACATCCCAGAAGCTGTCACACAACATCGTGGCTGTCATAGTCACAGGCTTCTGGATGCTTCTATCTCTGAGCAGAAAGCGTTTACCCTGTGTGGCTGAAAAGGTCATTCTCACCTCGGTTAGCTGGGAATAACTTCCTTTCGGGTTTCCTTTGAGGTTAAGACACTGAAGAAGATTCTAACAGGAGCTTGACAGAAATGATAATGAGCAAGAGGCTAATTCCCAAAACGATGAGTTAAGATGGGGCATTTCTATAGAAATAAGTCTAAGGAACATTGGGGTGTTCTGAAGACAGAACACTAACATAGAGCTCTCACAGCAAGCGATGATGAGGACAGAGGCAGGCAGGACAGTAGAGCTGGACTGACGTCTTGGAACTGTACAACGGAACCAAACCAAGTCAGAGAGAGGCCAGGTTCAGGCAACTGTACTCGGGAAAAGCATCTGCAGTCCAAGTGGGTGCCCCTGAAACCTAGGACCATGGTGTGTGGAGATAGCTGAGGGAGGACTGTGTACACGCTAGTTCATGTGTTCCTGGTAGAGCCATGGTGTGTGGAGATAGCTGGGGGGGGGGACTGTGTACACGCTAGTTCATGTGTTCCTGGTAGAGCCATGGTGTGTGGAGATAGCTGAGGGAGGACTGTGTACACGCTAGTTCATGTGTTCCTGGTAGAGCCACGGTGTGTGGAGATAGCTGAGGGAAGACTGTGTACACGCTAGTTCATGTGTTCCTGGTAGAGCCATGGTGTGTGGAGATAGCTGAGGGAGGACTGTGTACACTCTAGTTCATGTGTTCCTGGTAGAGCCATGGTGTGTGGAGATAGCTGGGGGGGGGGGAGACTGTGTACACGCTAGTTCATGTGTTCCTGGAGTAGTTCTGTTATAACCATGTTCCCATTGTTAGGGAAACAATTTATTTGTCCAGAATCACAAAACTACCAGGGCAAAGGCCAAGGTGCCAGGACAGGCTGTCTCATATTGCCTTCTGTGCAGGCTTCAAGGAGACCAGTGATCTCTAAAGCTGCGGTTCTCAACCTTCCTAAGGTTTCAAACCTTTAACACACCTCATGTTGTGGTGACCCCAACCATAAAATTATTTTTGCTGCTACTTTATAACTGTAATTTTGCTACAGTTATGAATTGTAAATATCTGTGTTTTCTGATGGTCTCAGGCGACCATCAGTTGGGTGAAAAGGTCACCCAACTCCCCCAAGTTGAGAATCACCACTCTACCTGGACAGGAAAAATGGAGTGATTAGAGGACTCACTGAGGGGCAAACGGCTGGCACTGCTTAAAACTCTAGGCAGAACTACGTCTCCTCTGCACGTAGCTTTATAAATGGTGTGATGTGCTGTGGGGAGTGGAGCTGCTGAAGGCACACAGGACAACATCTGGACTGACAGAAGGGAAGCCCTCAGGTGAGCCCTGGCATAGGCTGTGTAGAGAGGGCAGGGGCAATGGAATAGCCTGGCTGCAGTACTGCTGCCCAGAGGTTTCCCAGCGGGAGCTGAGAGGGAGGCTCACGGAGGGGCTGCCAGTTTACTCTCTCTAAATTGGAAGGAAACTTTGAAAACCAAGTTGTCTGTAAAAAATGAATCCATTTCTTAGCTTTGAAAGTTACAGAAGAAAAAAATGATTTCCCACCAGAAAAGAAAAAAAAAGTTTACAGTCACACTACAATGTCTATGCACACTCTCATTTTTTGGGGATAAAATGAATTATTTCTTTTCATTACGAGTGTATCTAAAACATCTTTAGAACATCTCTTAAAGGTTCTTTCATTCATAATAAATGTTTCAAGTTCTAAAATGAGGGTCCATCTAAAAGAGATAAGTTTGGAAATTAAATGACCCATTAGAGGAAAGCTATTGATGGGCTTTCTTGGAGCTTCTTCTATGAGCCCACAGTCCACACCCATTACTTACTACGAAGACTAGGCATAATGTCACATGGCACACCAGAAAAGGAAGAGGGATAGAAATGATTTCAACATCAGCTCCACAAGCTCCGACATTGTTATTTCATGGGAGCATTCTTGTTCTTATTGCTAGGAAAATACGGTAGGGACACCCCCAAACAATTTAGGTATCCTACCCCCAAACAGTGTCAGGCATCCTACCTCCAAAACAGTGTCAGGCATCCCAGGTGGTCCATGAATTAAGTGATTTCTGATTCCTTAGCAAATATTTCAAGGGAACCTAGTTGCATATATCTGAATATATCTAACATTTTAAAGATTTATTTACTTTAATGTATATGAGTGGTATATCTGAATATGCACCTGCAGGCCAGAAGAGAACATCAGATCATACTACAGATGGTTGTGAGCCACCATGTGGTTGCTGGGAATTGAACTCAGGACCTCTGGAAGATCAGACAGTGCTCTTAACCACTGAGCCATCTTTCCAGCCACTATTAATATATCTGCATGTTTCTGAATATATCTAAACAAATCCCAGTAACTGATATCTATTGGCATAATCACAGATCCATGAAGAGCTCATGGGTCATTTGCAGGGAATTGCTACTGCATGTTGTCCATCCTAGATAAACATGTAATGCTCTTGGCTTTAACTGATGTACTGAACACTAAGGGCTGTGCTACACAGGATTCTAGATGCTAAACGGGGAAGACCATTTACTTGAGCACAGAGATTTGAGGTCAAGTCTGGGCAACAGTAAAAACTCTCAAAAAGGTTACATTGTCTGCAAATGCGGTGACAGTCCCAAGTGGCATCACTGTTAGAGCCACATCGACAGCAGTTAGAGATTAAGATGCCTGTCGGGGGGGTGTCTGGGAAAAGGGAGTTGTCTAACTGGGCTGGAAAATAGCTTATGCTTGAGCACAGGTTGACAAACCATAGCTGATTGCTTATTTCTTTCTAGCTGCAAAGAGTTTTTATGTTTGAGTGAAAAAAATATTTCTACAGGAAAACATTTTGTGACATAAAAATTAAATGAAATCCAAATTTCAGCATCCATAAATAAAACTGTGGTGAAACAGAACCATCATCCTCTCTGACTTATACACTGCCTACAATGACTTTCGCACTTCAGAGGCCAGGTTTACAGGTGTGGCGGCAACTGCATGGCCCACACAGTCTAAAATACTGAAGTTTGCTGACCCCGGTTCTAGACACTAGCTAGCATACAGAGGTGTGAGACCCATCATCCCTGCACACAGACTTTTCTTTCTTACCCTTGAAGGTTTGGGTCATGCTGTAAACTGCTGGACCTCATTAAATGTCGTAGTTTAAGAGAGGCAAGAGTCATCACCATTTTCAAAATGGTATTTCACACTGTCTTCTGATGCTACACCAAGAGACCAGACCAAAGACCCACTCTTTCTACAATTAGAGGTTCTGTTTGACTCAGAAGGCCTGGCTGAATGCATGGAAATTCGATGGAAATTCATGCTCTATGTTCTAGCACAGTCTGCTTCCTACCCATTGGTCAATTTTTCTGTTTCTAAATCATAAAGGGTTAAAAGTAGGCGATACAACATTCAGATGATTTATTATTTTAAAAGACGTGAGAAGGAGATGGAAACGGTCCACATGGCAGAAGTTCTAAGATCCAGGCAGGCCTTCCCTACAGAGCACAGCGTCTTGATTATCTACTAAGGTGAACTTTAACAGCAGATAGGGCAGACAACTTTCTGATGATCATGGCAACCTGTGAAAGTTTCAAAACTATGGATACCAGATCTCCTCAGATTCACTCAGTAATCAGAGCACCTAAAGGCCTCCCTCACCCTCTGTAAGAGCTCCTAGGAGACTGGACCATGAGGCCACCTTGGGAAAACACCATTAAAACACACAGAGCAAAAGACCACTGAACCTTGCATACCCCAAAGAAGAATGTTCCAGAGGGAAATACTGGAAGGAAGCTTTACTAGACTTACCTGAGTGAGCTCACCTCTGTTCTCTGATGAGAGGAGTCACCAGTCACATGGCTAAGCTTTTGAGTTTGGAGTTTTGATTTGTTCTCTAATGACTCTATCGTTTCTTTCATTATTAACATTTTAGATTGCAATTCATATTTTTCATTTTCAAGCTATAATTTAAATTTAAAAAATTATTAAACATATATGATAATATCTTATTTTCACAGCTACTCTTTAATAATATTTCTGGAAGATAATTATGGAGCTATATTAAACATGGAGTATAAACTGTACTCTTAGGACCAACATGTCAGCATGGGTGCATCTGTTTCCCCTTCCTCACTGATACTACAATTAAAGAAAACATGTAAACAAAAATAAAAACAAAAAACCCATAACAGCAATGAGACAGGAAGTGAAACTACAAGCAGGATGAAAAGTCAGAGGAACTTCCTAAAACTCACACAGAACCCACAAAACCCTCCATGGCTCATTTCCAGGTTTTGGAACCAATAGATTCTCCTCCCACCCCTCACCCCTTATCCCCTAGAACACCTTGAAACCTGCAGTAATCAGACAGCAATTAAACAAAAATGGGAGGTGAAAGGAACATAGCCAGAACATAGTTGCGATTTATGGAGAAACAAAGTGAAAGTTTTCCCGGGAGCAAGACTTGACGTCCTTCTCTGCACGAGAGCATAGGACTTGAAGTGTGTTAAGATTTCACTAAATTATAAAGCCATGAAATGCTGACTCTGCAGGTATGCTCCAAGGCACCAGCATCTTGCTGCCCTTCACCGCATCACAGTGACATCATGTCCTAAGCCACACACTGTTCAGTCTTGCTTGGTTTTGAACTTTACAAGAGTAGAATCACACTATGTACTTTCTTCAGCAACAGTGTTTTGGTACAACCTGCATCTGTACCGGTCATACCTCTGATGTTAGCAACCTTCATGTATTTCTGCTCAATAGAAATTGTATTGATTTCTATTGAGCAGATGTATGATTGATGATCCACGGTACAGCTGATGATCACATATTGGTTCAAATAAATAGTGTAGGTTCCATGTGACCTCTCATCTGTTACCACCATGCCAATGAAACTCAATAGCATATGCAGACAATACAGAAGTCCAAACACATGAGCCAGTTATATCTTCACTAACCCAGCTTACAGAGCTGGGAGTGCATCTGGTCTAGGAGCCGTCATGTGCCGGCTTTTCATATACAACAGCTATCTAGAAATGAACTGCTGACAGCATGCAGTTGCTGTGACCATGCCTGCTGTGGTTCGAACATGCAATGTCCATGACAGACTGGGATGTTAACCGTGGTCACCACAGTTGGGGACATGGTGGAAGCAGGACCCAGTAGAAGCAAGGAGGTTGCTGGGGAATGGTCTGACAAGATGCATCGTGGCCCCTGCCTCGTCTCATCTTCTCTGCTCTCGGGATGCTGCATGAGCAGCGCTAGCATACTGGACCCTCTCCACCACAAAGTCCTGGCTTTGCTTCAGAACCAAGCAATGGCAGCAGCTATGGACTGAACCCTCGAAACCATACGCCCAAGTCAACCTTTCCTTAGGTTGCCTGGCTCACAGAAATGAAAGGGGACAAACACTGAAAACTGGCAAAAGGGACGTGGGCTGTGGAGACTTCCCAGCCATGGAGCTCAGAAACCTCGGGACCAGCTTGTGGAAGAGATCTGAAACCAAGAGTGCTACAGTGCAGAGCTGGTCAGGCAATTCCGATGGGAGGAGAGAAGACCAGAATGCCAACAGGAATGTGGACTGCTAAAGGCCAGGTTCATAGGTCTCACATGGGGACAAAGACTCTGGAAAAGGACTAAAGCCACTGTGTTACACTGTGGCAAAACATGTAGGTTTTTCCATTCCTAAAAGGTGACGACTGACTAGCCCGGGTGAGGAGACTTTAAGGCAGTGGCCTTAAACATGCCGTGGCTTGTTTCTCACAGCCTTTACCCAGGTTTATGGTGAGAACTGGGAGCGAACACCAGAGCAGAGAGTTTGAGTTCAGTCAGAAAATAAATGAAAGGGAGGCCAACAAAGGAATAGCTGCTGAAGAAACTAGCCACACTGTAACAGGCTAAGAAGCCTGACGAGCTTAGCAAGGCTGTGCTCACAAGGCATGAACAGGAGAAGAAGCACAAACCTCTGTGAGAGGCTGGGCTTGGAGGAAGGAAGACGTGTGTCCCTACTCACAGCTTGGGAAATGCTTGCCAGTGACCAGTGTCCAGTGTCCAGCCGCCCGAGGACTCAGCAGCTGCTGCAGCCGTGCTCCCGGAGGCCTGGCTAGCGGACACTGTGATCCTCCTGCTTCAGCCCTGAGTAGCTATCTCTAAATAATCTTACAATGATTTCTGGTTATGGTCTATTTGAGGCAGGAAACAATTTCTTATTCTTTGTATCTTCATATATGTAGCCATTCATCCAGAAAAGAATTACTAAATAATCATTTTTTTACTCCCTGATTGAGGTTTTTGTACATATTAAGTTCCTTTTATGTATATTTGTTATATTTGGTTTCATCGGTCTTTATTAGACCTTAGCTTAATTATAATGGACCTAAAACCCAGTATCATGTTCTTTAAACTTCTATATGACTTTTGGCTCTTTGTTTCTGAATAAATTCTGGAATTTCAGAATAGCCAACTGTAGAAAATATATACTATCTAGTGAGTCTAGAATGGTTGCATCTGTATTAAACATATAGATTTTTTTCTTGTCATTATTTCCTAAACACAGTATAACAACTGTTTATACAACATTTACATGATATAAGGTATATGAACTCATACAAAGTCCTGTAAGAAACCTAAATATAATTTAAAGGATATGGGAGAATATATAGATTATATTCAATATTATGCCATTTTTATACATAAATGTTAAGTTCTTCAGACTGAGGTATCTGAAGAAGTCCTAGAAGCAATCTTCTAGAGATACTGCAGGCTATTTATAAAGAAAATTAACAGTAAGTTTCACTTTTTAGTCTGTATGTATTACATAATTACTCTTCTAAGACCAAACCACAATCATCACAGCTTGTTACTTCTGAAGCCTGTAACAATCTAGGATTCTCCTACGTGTGGCCTGTGTGTTGTTACATTTTCACAGAAATCCCAAGAAACAGAAACACTCCTCCTATGTCAGACATGAAAAGCTGAAAGAGAAGAGCCAAGCACCTGGCCTAGACAGGAAGCCGGATTTGAACCATGTACAAGCCTCAGAGCAGGCACTGTGCTCCCTTGTTACTAGTTTTCAAAAACATACAGTATACCAAAAGCATAATGACTGGAAGTCATTCAGAAGCCCCAGTCCTCTGATAGATTACCTGGTGATTAATATATGTCAAATTTTCAATAGTTTTCTCTAATTCTGATTTTCCAGCAGCATTCCTTTCTTGGATATTCTGAAAGAGAATTTTATAGAAAATGTTCATTTGTATTAAATACTCACAAAAGTAAGTAATACAAATTTGCAGAGCTATGTTTTGTATTTCATAGAATCTATGAACGTTATAGAAAGGCCAGACATTTTATAAAAGCATTCTTTCAGTTAGAAAAGTTTTATTTCCTATCTTCATATTTCATGCAGAAGATAAAATGGGAATGGGCTCAATTATAAAGACTTATACAGATTGAACCTGGTTAACAGGCATCATACAGAGAACAACACACCCAATCACAAGCTCACAATCCACCTCACAAGAGGAGATGTAAGGACTCACACGCACCTCCCACTGATTCTGTGACAGTGCCGCTGACTGAACAGAGGGCCTCACCTAGGTTAGTGCTCTATTGCTGAGCTGTAACTCAGATGTAAGAAAATCAGGATACAACGAGGAAAACGCATGATTGGACATAGGCAATGGAACAGTATGAGTCCAGTTTTCAGAACTGGCTGGTCAGGGTATGAATGAAGGCCAGTATTCTCATTTATTACCTCACTCAAGTCTCAGCTGCTGCCAAGTCAAGGATACACAATGTAATGCTCAGGGAGGTTTTCTAGCAAAGGTGCACACCCATTCATGCTATCCATTTTAAAACTGGATTCATATTTAGATTATACAACTGGTTTAAGAGATGAGCGTTATGTTAATTAAATCACTTAAACAGCGTTGATATATGCTCTATATAAAGCACCAAGCAAGGTGTTAGGGCACAGCCATCAGTAAAGCTTATATAAAGCCTTGTAAAAAAGACAGACCTTAAACAAGAAACCATAAAGGCAGAAGGTCAGGTGTTTCAAGGTGATCCTCAGTTATAAAGAACGTTTAAGTCAGTCTGAGCTACATGAGACCTTGTCTCAGTAACAGGTAGTACTAGAAAGTGCCCTGCAGGCTGGTGAAGGAAGGACTTCAAGAGTGGTGCCCAGCCGAGGACCCCCGCATGCTGCAACACTCACCTAGGTAAGATGTGCCATTCATGTAACAGTAAAACTGTTGTGGGGTAATTGCTTTCTGATTAGATTTGAGGGCTGCTCCACAGAAGGGGACTGTCTAATACTGTAAGCCTGATCAAAGGCCCAAGACTGTGGAGGCCATAGTCTATAGGGTAGAACCTGTTATTGTTCTAATGTTCTAAATGACCATGATGTTGAAGTGCCTCCAAATATTTATGCTTGTATCTATAGACCCGGGCTTGGTCAGAGAAACTTCTTCTTTGCAGTGGGCAGCAGTCAGTGGAGACACACACAGCTGCCTAAGGGTTGCAAACAAGAGCCTGACACTGGACATTGAGATCAGCTCTCCCTCCCCAGCGTAGGATAAGGGAACATCAGAGAAGGGGAGGCAGAAAGGATGTGGGCTGGAAAAGGGAGGCTGCTGTGATGGCGCGGCCGTCACAGTCAGGAACTCGACAGCGGCCGGGCTACGTGCACAGTCAGGAACTCGACAGTGGCCGGGCTATGTGCACAAGACCTACACAAGAGGCAGCCAGTCGAAATTCTTGCATAATGGGGGAGATGATCTCCAGGCACATCACTCACTGAGGAGATACTGGCAACTGACAGCTTGAGGAGAAAATCATTTTCTTTTAAGAATATGATTGTTGACAGGATTCCTATGCCCCAGGGGATGGCCCCACAAAAAAGAAACTAGACGGTGAAGGGAGCTGGGAGGGGTTAGGAGGAGTACCTATGATCATACTTCATTGTTCATATGCATGAAACTCTCAAGCATATAGGAAAAGAAATATAGGTAAGTGAATATTTTCCTAGACAAGGAGCTTTATTTCTATATGTCAAAAGGAGTCTGGAGCCTGGTGCTCTATAACCAGTGTTAAAGGACAAATGAGAGAAGGACATTCAGAGAGGTGGAGACCTTTACTGTAGTCGGCAGAGGACTGCTGGCAAGAAAAGTCCTTTAAGCCAGAGTCTTGAGAAAAAGGTGAGAGAAATAGCAAAAATGAGCATAGGGAAAAGATGACAGGTTGTGAAATAGGGCAGAGCTGGTAACTAGTTATCTTGTAAACAGGTAAAGAACCTAAAATCAGGCCCAAAGGGTCCACGGTAATAGTGCACGACCACCACAGGAGGGGTCGGGAGAGACAGGAGTGAATAAGTAGAAGGAAGGGAGCTCAAGGAGACTGGATCACAGGTGGGCAAGGCTGGCAAGTAGAAGCTCTTTATAATCCAGGGCTCTCCTCTGTAAACAGGACTATCAGAGAGGGCTTCTATGAGGATCTACTGGACGGCTCATCTTGCACTCGGAACAGAACTCTCATGGGCAGGGCCGATCCTGTTGTTCAGGAGGTGGCACTGGCAGGCCCTGGCTGACAGCTGTGACTTGGAGCTTTCGGGGGACCAACAGGAAGCACTCCAGAAGGCTGAGGAATCACATGACTAGTTCTGTTTTTAAAGAAAAGGTCTCTTGGAAATTCACAAAAGCCTTCCTCCTACCACCCAGAAGGACTCTGATAATCTGAAGGCAGCTTTCTGAGTTGCTAGGACTAATGCAGTCTTAAAGTTCTATTTTTACATGTGTGATCATTATAACAGATATGGAAAAGGGTAAGCAAGAAGCCTGTGCTAGAGGATGCCACACTGCACCGAAGCTTTCTCTCTGGTGATTTTAACATTTTTTTTTTTAATTTCTAGAAGGAAACTAATTCCAAAAGACTTCAATTAAAAACATTTTTACACTGTCTTTGAGTATAAAACTTTAACTGAAAATTCGTAACATAAAGATTATGCTTAAAAGGCTTATTTTTGTTTGTAATTTTAATGGCTACTTTTAAGGCACTGATTTCATAATATTAACTGGAAGTAACCGTTGCTTCTACAGTAAGATCACTCAGAACTTACCATGTGGATGCACAATGAAATAATGCCATGGTATATTAACACACTTACTCAGGAACCATTGCAAAAATTATAATCTACCCAAGAGAAATGAAAACATCACACAAATACTCATACAAGCACCGATCATGGGTGAACTGCAAGGATATCAAAGAGCCACCAAACATTAAACATGTGTGGGTTGGGGACCTAACTCAGTGGTAGGGTGATGGCTTTGTAAATGCAAGGCCCTAAATTCAATCCCCGGCACATAAAAGGAAAAAAAGAACCACATATTTAATGACTCTGCTCATATGAACTGTCCAGAGAAGGCCAACCCACAGAGGCAGAAACTGAATTAGTGATGCCTATAGCTAAGGAGGCCTAGGGGGACTGAAGCTATTATAATAGACACAAGGTTTCTTACTGTTGGGAGGAGATTTTCTAAGATAAATTATGGTGATGATTATAAAAGACAGGGAGAAAAAGAATAGTGAGAGCCACTGTACTGCCCCTTCCTTAAATAGGTCAATTGTGTGCTAGGTGAAAAATATCCATAAAGTCATTTAATAAAGAAGAAAAGGATGCCACACTTGAACTAAAACGGTCCTGAGTTCAGGGTGTGGCTGTAAGGATGATAAGGAATGTCTTAGGTTTCAGGGGCCAAATGTGTCTTCTCAACTCTGCCACCATGGTACAAAAACAGCTATGGACAACACTTTATCAATGGTGGAGTATTCTCAGTGTCTACTACACTCAAAAAGGGAGTTCAGCCTGGGCTGGCATGCTGCTGTGCTGTGCTGTGCTGTGCTGTGCTGTGCTGTGCTGTGCTGTGCTGTGCTGGGCTGGGCTGTGCTGTGCTGGGCTGGGCTGCGCTGGGCTGCGCTGTGCTGGGCTGTGCTGGGCTGGGCTGGGCTGGGCTGGGCTGTCCTGGGCTGTGCTGGGCTGTGCTGTGCTGTGCTGTGCTGTGCTGTGCTGTGCTGTGCTGTGCTGGGCTGTGCTGTGTTGTGCTGTGCTGTGCTGTTCTGTGCTGTGCTGCCCTATGCTGAGCTGTGCTGCCCTATGCTGGGTTGGGCTGGGCTGTGCTGCCCTATGCTGGGCTGGGCTGTACAGCACTTCACTAGAGAGCGCAGTTACAAATGGAGGCAGGGGTGGGTCTAATGAGTGCCTGCTACTTCACTTTTCCCCCAATACTTAATAAAGTACATTTCAAAAAGCTGTAAACTGTAGTACTTACTTTCAACTTTTCTTTCAGAGCTTCCTTTTCTGCCGTAATTCTTCTTAAGTCAGATAACGCTCGTTCTTTCTCCTTTTCTATACAACTAACAAGATGGTTGGGGGCTGTGGAATTGCTGGACTCCTGTCTTAGTGCAGATAACTCTTCTTTTGCCTTAGAGAATTAAAAGATATAAAATACTTAGGATATATTCCATTTTAAAGGGGTTGGAGTTGGGATATATTGAATACATGAATACATGCTACTTGCCCTTTCTTCCCAAATCCCAATAAGAGTAGCAGGATGAAGGTTAAATCCTAAAGTCCCAGTGACAAGAGGACAGAGAGGCTGAAGCCAAACCACACTGGAAACTAGAAGCAGCTGGCTAGAGAGTTAACTAGGCAGACTCAAGAAAGCTGAGAGCTAAGTCTACTGTGGAGAAACTCCACAAGTGGATCCATTTAATTAATGCACTGCCAAGTCCTAGAAAAGTTGACAGAAGTAAAAATGTCTTTTTTGGGAGGCGGGGTGGAACAAACCAGCTACAACTCCAGGATCTGTCCAGCCAACCCGCCTGCTGCTCAGCCGGCTCCGTAACGGGGCCAGGCTGCCGGCCTCCCCAGGGCAGGTTTTCCCCAGGAGCTACCCTTACGGGTATGTGTGCACACATAAGAGCATGTCTCCCGCTGACTGGCTAGACTGGGCTGGCAGGAAGCTCTGGAGATCCACCTGTCTTGACCCCACGGGTGCTAAGGTCACAGGTGAGAACCGCCATGTTCGGGACTTGACCTCGGGCCTCAGTGCTTGTGCAGCAGGTACTCTGACTTGGAGCCTCACAGCAAGACTGCCAACAGGAGGTGCACCGCCATTTTATCTCTGGGGTCCAGACAAGAGGCAGCATGTCCAAACCCGAGGACAATTTTGGCTCAGAGCCAGCTAAAGTCTGTTCAGCTAATTCTAGAAAGACTATCTCTAAATGACCTGACACTGATAAGCTAGAAAAGAGGGGCACAAACATGACAAAAAGGGGAGAGAGAACTGTCTGCTCTGAGAGCACCATGTCAGTCAATTCTACCACTTATCATGTTAATTAGGAAGGAAAATCATGAGTCCCCGGTGTGATGAAAGCTTGCAGGACCCGGTGGTTCTGTTATAGTAACTGCTTTAAAGCTCTGTTGGGTTAATTAGAAGTAACGTCTTACTTCCTTATACAAGACACTTAGTTTGTCCCTTTCTGCCATCAGCAGCTTCACGTTGGACTGTATATCCTCCATGTACTTCTCGAACCTTTCCAGCATGCGCTGAAGCTCGTCCCTTTCCCTTGTGATCAGGTGAACGTCCGAATTGTTGTCACCCTGAAACAGTGCATTGTCACATGTTACACCTTGTGATCGTCACAGCCATGCTGCTGCCGAGGCTCACTGAACCAGGCCGGCGGACAGAAGAACAGACGCTCTCGTAGTGTAATTAAAGAACTCCTGAGAGCACGCCAGCAGAGCAGATGAAAGCTCAGGCAGCGATGGTGCAGACCCCTAGCTCCAGGTGCTCAGGAAGGTACACGGCTGCCAGTAGGACCGCCTACGCAGACCTCATTAGATGCTTCCACAGCCGATGTCCTTAGCCGGCCCTATTACACATGACACCCAAGCTAGACCCTCTAGCCAAGGAGATCAGCAGCACCCAGAAACTCGTTATATGCATGAAGCTGAGGGTCCACGCTGGAATCTTTGGGAGCAGAGTACAGGACATTGTGTCAAGCCTCCATGTCACTCTGATGCATGGTTAAGTTTTCACAGTCATTACTTTATAACTCTCTGCCAAGGACAGTCCAGAGGTATGTGTGTACCTGTTTCCTATGACTGACCATTAAAGTCAGCTTCTCAGGTACAACAGCCCCAGTTGTCCTAGCATCAACCCACATGAGGACTACCTGTACAATGGTGCAAGTATCAACGACTGGGATGGCCACTGAGTAAGCAACTACTTGCAACGTCTTAAGGAATCTATCTATCACAGTATGATTCTAAAGATCCAGTCTTCACGGTCATCATGGAAACAAGATGGTAAATTTACAGCATGTTAATGTTAATGAACTAAATATAGAAAATATGATAAATTGCTATACGAGTGTGGTGGTTTGCATGAGAATGGCCCTTATAGGTTCCTATGTTTGAATAATTGCTCCCAAGTTAGTAGAACTGTTTGGGAAGAATTGGAAGGTGTGACCTTGTTAGAAGAGAGAGGCAGGCTTTGAAATCTCAAGACTCCCTTTCCCAGTGTGCTCTCTGCCTCCTGCTTGTGGACCTCAGCTGTTCCTGCTGCCATACCTTTGCTCTGTCATCATAGACTCTACCCTAACTTGAAACCATAAGCCTAATTAAACACTTTGTTTTTAGTAAGTTGCCTTGGTCATGGTGTTTTGTCACAGCAAGAGGAAGTAACTACAACTGGAAAGAGTCTTGGCTTATAATATTTGATATCCACTGAGCATATACAATGCCAGTAAAGACTCAATAAATGCTAAAATTGTGTGAGGGAGTCTCCTCTTAGGAAAATGCTATTTTTTTTAAAAACAAACACAGTTAAAGCATGATGGGCAAGACTGGGTGTCATGGATACATTGAAGGCAAGATGCTTTACATGACAAGAGCAGATCAGGATTTCAAGGCAGCCCAGGCTTAAAACCCATGTCCTAGCTACCACTTAAAGCATCTTACTGAATGCACTCTACATAGAGCCTAGAAAAGAAGTGCAGGGAATGAAGATTTAAGTCTGTTTTCATTACTGTCTATGCCTCAGCTTAAATGTCACTTTCTACAAGGTTCTTCGTGTAATTCAGATGTTCTGACTGTTCTGAATTGATCTGTATAGTCTTCATTGGCACTTAATATAAATGAGATCTAAAAGTTATTTAGTAGTCAGGGTTGTGGCTCAATGGTAACATACCCCTCAAATCTGCACGCTGCTTTTAATGCACTCACTAAATTGAATTCCTGTGAGAGACTCATGAGGTGCCTGTTCCTGTCATTTTGTGTTCAGTACCTGGTATGGTACCTGAACATTTCCTGGCTGGTCTGCTTGAGCAGGAATTCTTCACTTCTCTATAAATATATCTTATATGTAATAGTTATGTCAGTATTACCATAATGTATGCTAATTCACTCCCTTTCTTCTTATTTCCAGACAGGGTTTCACTATACAGCCCTGGCTGCCCTTGCTTTGCAGGCAGGGTGGCCTTGAATTTGTGGCACTCCTCTTGCCTCTCCCAAAGTACTGGGATTACAGATGTAAGTCACCACAGTGCACTGGGAACTAATCTCTGCAGTACACTCCTCATTCATAGCAGAGAGTATCTATCTGCTGGACTGAACCATCTACACAGATCAGAGATGCTTTAAACCACCAAGCAAATAGAGAAGAAAGCATTTTTCTAGGTGGAAGCTAGATGCTCTGCTAGAGGATCTTTCTGTCGACCCTCTCATGCAATCTCTATAAGAAGGTGCAGATATTTTTCTGTGCCTGCACATGAGTACTTAGGGCTGCAGGATGTCAGCTTCTCTAAGGTCTATCATAAGCTGATGCAAGAGCTGGGACTCGTGTCAGGTTTCCAATGCCAAAGCCCTGTGCTGTGCTGTCCCCAACTCAGGGGTTGCAGTGGGTGTAGTTAAATGGGAAACACTCCCAGAAAAGACAAGTGAAATCATGAAATCTTCCTTATCTGTGGGGCTGTGATGATGACAGTCATGAACACTAAACGTGTCCTTTTTTCTGATTTTTTTTTTTCTGATTCCAAGAAACTGTGCCTAACAGCTTACCATAAAGCAGGGAGCTGACAGCCACAGCAAGTACCAAATGCAGCTTGAAAGAGGTCTTTGTCGTCTGCCAACAAAGCACTTAAAATATCTACTTTTATGTGGGCAATGTGCTCCCCAGGTCTCCATGCTCACAACGGTCTCACACACTCATGTGCCTACCACAGCTGGCTGCCATGCCTGCAGTTTATTGGGCTGTAAAACATCTGACTGTCCTAACTTTTTGAACTTTACAAAATGAATTCTTTGTCTATGCCAGATAATGTAATACTTGAAAAACACAGAGGAGTCGAAGAGGCAATGGTATCTCCTACTGTCCCCCTACCTCACCAATGTCTCAATTGCCTTCCCATTGTAAACCAAGCAACTGAGTAAATACTTAGTGTTGACACAATTATCTACTTAACATTATATGACATTTATACATTTTGAGATTCTTTTGCACAATAAAAATAAACAATCCAGTGACTTATTTCTCCTGAGAAATAAGAACATAATTAAACGCAAATGAGCACTGTCTTTCCCACCAACGCATTCTGCTTATAACAGATAGCATAGTGTTGATACTGACCAACAAACTACAGCCATTAGCCAATGAGGTTGAAAGGAAAAGCCAAAGCAAAAGGCATAGAACTGTCAGACAACAGATACACGGTCTTCATGGAGAAGGTAACAGAATGAGTAAAGTTGAGCCAAATCTGAAATCACATATTCTGAGCTGATGGCCATCCCAGCTTCATTCCGCTTTACCTGTTCTGTAGATAATGCCACTGTCATAGAAACCCTAGGACATCTAGAGCTCCAAAGCTTTAAGATAAGAAAGAAAGAGCAACCTAAATAGAGTTGATAGTAGCAAGACACTGATAACGATTAGGACTTAAATAGGAGTATGTGACTTTAATCTCTCAGAAATCATGCTCAACTTTGAATAACACACACAGTGGCAGGTGCAGTTAGGAAACACCATGCAGATGTACACAGAACTCAGTGTCAGAACATGCACGGGACCCTGCTTTCAGTCCCCCGCTTCAAAAACAGACAACAAACAAAACAAGACAAAAACCAAACCTGTCTACAAAAACTGAAACGGAAACCAAGTGATGTGTGCAGGGGTCGCTGTTGTGAGACGGCTCACGGTGCAGCTGGGCTGACCCTGACCTCTGGGTCCTTGTGCACAGCCACACACGTGCTTCATTGCCACCCTGGCCAGTCTCCCAAATGAACATCTTCACCAACTTGTTCCAGGAGGCTAACAGAGCAATCTGCTTAGCATGCACTTCTGATGTATACCTCTCACCAAGCAAAAAAGGGTCTAGAAAAAACATGGTCAATTGAACGTGACAATGTTTCTGACTCAACCACCGCTGCTGGGAATGACACAAAGGCTTGTGTGTGCCGTGAGGACAGAGCTACTCCGTCAGCAGAGGCAAAGTGCAACTGCTCCAGAACACAAACCCAGGGAAGAGCAGAAACACACAGTAGTGTGAGTCTCTGAGTCTGAGTTTCTGAAAGCCGACATGCCTTTCTCATGGCTCAGCTATTCAAACTAAATTTACAGGAATCAAAACGTTATCCTTTACTGTTGGGTAGTTTTCCTAGTAATGCAGGGATCCCATATTGCAAGTTAAAGTCAAAATTAGGACTTTTTAAAGCATGTGTTAAGTTTCATTTAATACAGCAACAAAACAAAAAGGTTTATAACACACACACACACACACACACACACACACCCTTTTGGTTACTCTTATAGAAGGTCTTACCTTTTCTGAGCATTTGACTATAGTAGATTTTTCCCGAGCACAGTAATTAGCAGAACAAGATCTCCGCTGGATGAGATGCTGCAGTTTCTCCAGCTCTTTCTTGTAATAATCGCGCTCTTCCTCTATGCCTTTCAGAAATGTGTCTAGACGAGAGGGTGACTTGTCTCGACGTTTTATCCCGTGTTCTAGCCTCATCCTCTCAACCTCCAGAGTCAGTTCTCTTTCTGCAGATTACAGTGTTAGCCTTGGTAACGCTGCATATATAATGTGGACGAGTCAAGTAAATTACAGTGGTTAGCATTAGTAATGCTGCATATACAATGTGGACTAGTCAGGTAAATAAATAAGCCACAGAGTGAAAACTATTAACAATCACAAGCTGTTCTTGTGTCAACCACATGTATCTGACATACTGGGCAAATATTGAGGAAGAATGAGAAGACAACACAAGAAAAACATTAACATTGATTGCCATCCAAGCGAATGTCACCCTGTTGGTGTTATCACAGGCGGATACTGTTTAGTACTATAAAAAGAAGCAATGCATTTCTGTAACAGGGGGCTTCCTAGAGACCCTAAAGGAGCTCTGAAGGGGAACATGCCTGTCAGCAAGCAGGCAGCAAGCGAACTTCACTGACCTCCAATTTAACACTTGCACAAAGAAGCCAAAACAACTCACAGGTTTTTTTTCCAATAAACACGACTATTAGTTTTTCCTGCTGTTATTTTTGAGACAGGATGTCACTACACTGCAAAGACTGACTCAAAGTCCCAGGCTCAAACAGGCCTTGCCCACCTGTCAAGCGCCTGGGACTGTAAGAGTTTACCACTGTATCCACTCTATTTACAAGTTACTTTTCCATGATCTAAAACAAAGCAAACACTAGCAGTTTCACAGAGTTCAGCCTAGAGGGACAGACACATAGACACTGACTTAAGAGCTCAAGGGGCGGCTCCAAGCCTGACACTCTTCCTGATGCTGTGGTCTGCATACAGACAGGAGCCTAGCATGGCTGCCCTCCGAGAGGCCCAACAAGCAGCTGAAAGAGCCAGGTGCAGATACTTACACCCAACCAATGGACAGAAGCTGGGGGCCCCTGTGGTTGAATTAGGGGAAAGCTGGAAGAAGATGAGGAGGAAGGCAACCCCATAGGAAGACCAGTAGTCTCAACTAACCTAGACCCCTGAGATCTCTCAGACACTGAGTCACCAACCAGGCAGTGTACACAAGCTGATATGAGGCCCCTGTCACATATGCAGCAGAGAACTGTCTGGTCTGGCCTCAGTGAGAGACGATGTACCTAACTTGAGAGACTTGAGGCCCCAGGAGTAGAGAGGTCTGGGGGAGTGAAGGGGGTGTGGGGGTGTGGACATCCTCCTGGAGATGGGGGGGGGGCAGGAGGAGGTATGGGATGAGGAACAGTCAGAGGTAGGACCGGGAGGGGGATAAAGACTGGACTATAAAAAAAGATTAAAGAATAACAACAACAACAACAGTCATTTCATGATGTAATGCGCTACCATCTTCCTCTTCATTTCTACAGCAGATACACAGTCCATTAGATGCAACACAACAGGAGTCCTTAAAAAGAATTCTCAACTTCAATTTTCTGCCATTTCAGAATGGTCTTCTCGGGCTGTCTCAAAGGAGCATATGCTTCCTTTGCAAAGCACTCGAGTAGCCTCTCACAGTACAGGGGAGGGGTTCCTACTACGTCCACACCGCCTAGCATCTTCTGTTTCACAGCCAGTGCTCAACAAATGGTTGTTAACAGATGCACAAAAGCTCATCTGCTAATAAAAAGAGCATCTTACCTGTGACTGCAAAATTTTGCAGTTTTTTGTTAAGTCTTTGCTTTTCTTGTTCAAGCTGATGAACAACAGTCTCCAGGTCTAACTTTAAAAGTAGTTCACTGCTCAGCCTCTCCTTCTCCTTATGGCTTAAGTCTAATTCCTGCAAAATGTTAATTCTATAATTGAGTATTCTAATTACCTTATTAACCCTTGTAACAATTACAGGTAAAATGGATACTTTTATAAGCATATATATACATACACACACACATATACATACATACATAGAGCAGTATATATATGTATAACAGTATACTCATGTGTGTGCACATGTGTGCGCATGTGTGCATATACTTTTAGTGACAAGTGTCCATACAAGAACAGCTCTCTCCCGAGGACCCACAGCTGCCACTCTGTGCTGGGACTCAGATCACTGCCAGTCTTAGCCCTCATCAGAGACTCTTCTCATTGCAGATGGGAGCTAATACCGAGACCCGTACGTGGACGATGTGCGGAGAGTGGGTGACTTCTGTACTCAGTTCTAAATGGGATGTGTTTATCAAACCTGCCCTCAAGGATCTATGTGGTAGAGCATCTGGAAAGAGTATAAGAGCCAGAGATGGTGGATGACTCCAGAGAAACAGTGTCTTCCAGACACAGCCGGACTGATGCACTCCCAGAGGCTGTGGCAGAGTGCACAGGGCTTGCACGGGTTCAAGGCAGACAGGGTGGCAGCAGGGAAGGGAAAGTGGACAGTCTCCCACCCCTAGCCAAGAAGCTGTCTGCATTTGACACCTGCTGGGAAAGGGATATCAGTTCTCCACAATGGAGTGTCACTCTGTATATTAACCACCCCAGGGCAGGCCCCACGCCCAGGAGAAGTCGGTCAGTGCTAAGCAGACTCCATGGTTTTTGTATGTGCTTTTTGTTTTGTTTTGTCCAGTGGTGGCACATACATGTCTTTAATCCCAGCACTTGGGAGGCAGAGGCAGGTGGATCTCTGTGAATTCAAGACCTGCCTGGTCGACAAATGGAGTTCCAAGGCTACCAGGACTGTTACACAGAAAAACCCTGTCTCAGAAAGGAAGGAAGGAGGAAGGAAGGAGGAAGGAAGGAAGGAAGGAAGAGAGAAGAAAAGGAAGGATGAAAGAAATAAGCCACTATCATGAGCTCTTCATACCAAGTGTACAAAAATCTACAAATAGTGAATGCACTCTACCATACCATAGAAATTCATGTATTCCAAATACAGCAGCATAGTCTATACATAATGAAGAGATGCAAGTCACTGTCAGTCTTTGTTTCTAATCTTATAGGAAACCCTTCTGACATAGCAGGAGGCCTGGAGTGACCACCAGTTTTAACTTGTAAGGCATTCTGCTAATTCCACGCAGTCTCTGTATCGAGGGGTCTCTTAGCATGAAGCCTGGCTTTCTCCCTAAAAGGCCACAGGTACAAGCACTGTGACTAGGAAAATCACTTGAATGACACCAGAAAAAGCAATTTCAAGGAGTATTTTTATAACAATCAATAAATAACTATCAGTTATGATGTTATTGTTACCAGTAACCGGAGAAGCTATAGAGTAGCTAGAGGAATATAGATTTGCTAACGGGGGTCTCAAATTTTCAGTTTTACCTACAAACCTGCATTATGAACGGTTAGAGAATAACAGTATGGAATTGCATAATCATACTGTAGACCATTTACACTCAGCCATGGGAAGGAATGGAGTTCCCACCCATGCTGCGACCTCTGAAAACATCCCAAATAAACAAAGAACTCTGCTGCAAAAGGACACAGGATTCATCACTCACCAAATGGTCAGGAGAACTCTAGACCCTGACAGTAGGTGAGCAGCTGTCAGGGGCTAAGCAGAAGGGAACGGGGTCCCTCATGGGTATGAGGTTTCTTTCCAGAGGGATGAATGGTCTAGGATTGGCAGTGATGGTTGTACAGTTGTGTGACTGTGGTAAAACCACAGTCCACTAAAATGACTGAGTATTATCCATACACACTGTACCTCAATAGACCTGTGGAACAGGCATCAATTCGGCGCCGAGAACACTGGCAACAGCGTGTCATCAACTTACCCACTGCAGTTTTGACATTTTTTCCTCAAGGTTCCGCCTTTCACAGAGGTTTCTTTTAATCTCTTTCTAGGAATAAAAGGCCAGTTAGGTGAGGATCTAAGACCCTAAGACTATCCGTCGCTATGGTGACCCTAAGACTATCCGTCGCTATGGTGACCCTAAGACTATCCGTCGCTATGGTGACCCTAAGACTATCCGTCGCTATGGTGACCCTAAGACTATATGCTCCACTATGTTCATAGCAGCCTTATTTATAATAGCCAGAAGCTGGAAAGAACCCAGATGTCCCTCAACGGAGGAATGGATTCAGAAGATGTGGTATATCTACACAATGGAATACTACTCTGCAATTAAAAACAATGAATTCACGAAATTCCTAGGCAAATGGTCAGAACTTGAAAATATCATCCTTAGTGAGGTAACCCAATCACAAAAGAACACACATGGTATGCAGTCACTGATAAGGGGATATTGACCCAGAATCTCGGAATACCCTAGACACAATCCGCATATCAATAGATTTCTAAAAAGATGGAAGGAGAGACCCCTGGTCCTGGAAAGACTGGATGTAGGGGAACGCCAGGACAGAGTAATGAGAGGGGGTTGAACGGAGAAAAGAGGGAGGGAAGGGGGCTTATGGGACTTTCGGGGAGGGAGGAAACGGGAAAGGGGAAGTGATTTGGAATGTAAATTAAAAAAAATAAAATTAAATTAAATTAAAAAAAAAATAAAAATAAAAAAAAAAAAAGAAAAAAAAAAAAGACTATCCATCGCTACGGTGTCCCGAAGGAGAGCAGCTGCTTTGCATTCTCCATCCATAAGATCTGGGACTCGGATCTAATACTCAGCCCAGTGACCAGAGAATGAAGCTGAGGAGAAGCATCTGCTTGGTACTGTGGCGTGTGTCCTCAGCGCTTATGTGAACTCGCTTATCAAGTGAAGGGCCGTTTCTCCCTTCTCCGTCCTCAGCGTTGGGGAATGAATGATGGCAGGCAATTCCTAACCACACCCTTCCCTGCTCTTGGCCTGCTCTTACCAACCTGGGTGGCTCACACGACAGCCGAGAGAGCAGAAAGCCGGGAACATACTGGGATCCGACAGCAGCTTATTGCTGCTTCAAGTTGACATCTGTGGGCCTGGTCAACAGGCCACGAGGCACCACGTTCAATGTGAAAGCACCCAAGATACAGTCTTACTGTTTGTGTCTAATTGCTGAGGACTTCCGGTACTATGTTTTAGTTTAGCTCAATTTTATTATTATCACAGAGTATCCCAGGCTAGCCTAAAAGAGTCTTCCTGCGAATGCTGGGATTTCTAGGCATGCCCACTTCTAGCTCAGTACGATGCTAACCAGAAGTAATAAACGTATCTTAGACTCACTCCTGATCCTAGAGTAAAGGATCTCAGTCTTTCAACAGAGTGTGTTGGTGTGGGTTCTTTATTTACAGCTGTATTATGTTGATATAGTTTCCTTCTCTTTCACTAACTATGGAGCTAACTCGGCCTAACACAAATGCAGTGATGCAGACAGCGGGCTTCACACTGGGATCTACTACTCTTGGCAGGAAGAGTTCCCAGTCTTGTCTTGAACTGTGGTGCTGGGGAGGGAGCCCAAGTGCACGGACACACTAACACATGTTCTACCATGAGCCTCATCTTCCCTGCGCCCAGCTTTTAAAGACTGGCATCTAGTGACTTAACTCACACCTGGTGCTCCTGAACGAGGACCTGCTCAAGAGGCGGCGTGTGCTCTCGTACGTGTGAGTTCTCCGCTCTTACCCTCCCTTTCCTAACTGCTGTTAGCACTCTGCTTCTAAGAAATCTCGTTCATGTTTTATAAGCACACTATTTCAAGATTAAAAAACCCTTTGAAGCATCAGATACATAGATCATTTAAGGCTAGGCTGGAGCTGGCTAAAGGCTTTATTTTTCTCCCATTACATTTCACTGGGATGTATTTCAAACTCAAATTTACTTTTTAAAATACTTAGTAGCACAGTGAACTATCTGTCACTTTGATCTAGTAATTACTAACAATGGTAATGATAATCCCATGAGGAGGAATATTATGACACTTTGAACTTTAGAGTCAAAGACTTAAAAAAAGAAATTTAATTCATATATATTCTAGGACAGTATAATAGACTGATCATAAAAAGGGCATCAAGTATAAAATGTTAAAATGGGGAACAGTTTTGTGAGACTTTCAAGGAAAAAGGTCATTTGGACTCACTATTGCATTTTAAATAACAGTAAAACTTGCTTTAAGAGATTAATACTGTAATCAGGAAATTTCACTCTATACATCTTTTTTAGAAGAAAGGTGAAGAATGGTAGTTATCAACTATAAAATATACAAGGAAAATGTTTTTAAAATGCTTTTAGGGGACTGGAAAGATGGCTCAGATGATAAAACATAACCGTGCAGGCTTGATGACCAGGGTTTCGGATCCTGACAAGCCCT
Source organism: Tokudaia tokunoshimensis (assembly GCA_036184795.1). Classification (NCBI taxonomy): domain Eukaryota; kingdom Metazoa; phylum Chordata; class Mammalia; order Rodentia; family Muridae; genus Tokudaia; species Tokudaia tokunoshimensis. The sequence goes on from BTHU01000014.1 coordinate 30,297,707, forward strand.
AGGCTGAGCTGACTGGGCAATCGCGAGTAACCCTGGCGCTAGAGAGTCTGCGATGGGGTCCGCAGGGCAAACTCATGAGCTGGACAAGCTGAAATCAGTGAGCTCTGAGTTCAGGGACAGAAACAGTTCCAATAAATAAATAGTGGTTGAGGCAGACATCCGATGTCAGCTTCAGGCCTCCACACACATGCTCATAGGTTGGCATGTTCACCAACACATATATGCAAGCCTACACACGTGAATACACACACACACATGCATGCACATGATATAAACACATTTACACATGCAAAAATAATCTTTCAAGAACTCTTGAGTTAAATCTGACAAGAAGACAGACTTCAGAGAGAAAAGGACAGGGTGGAAACTACAGAGGAAGTCAGGACAGAGTCTAGACATTTATTCTATGAACAGGCGTACCTCAAGAGAACTAAACCAACTAGAACAGAGGCAATCTCTTAGAGGGTGGAAATGATGCTTAAGAAAACCTTGGATTATGGGGGGTGGGGGTGGGGTGGGGCTCAGCCCTTAAGAGCACCAGCTGCTCTTCTAGGGGTTCTGAGTTCAATTCCCAGCAACCACAGGATGACTAGCAACTATGTACAACAGGATCTGATGTTCTCTACTGGCATGCAGGTATATATATATATAAATTATAAATTAAATTTTAAAAAGTCAGGCATGGCGGTGCACACCTTTAATCCCAGAGGCAGAAGCACGCAGATCTCTGAGTTCAGAGTAAGTTCCAGGACTGTCTCAAAAAAAAAACAAACCAAACCAACCCAACCCAACCCAACCCAAAACCCCAAACCCAACCAAACAAAACCCCTTGGACTATAAAAGGCAGAAACAGACCCCCACTGCGCGCACCCCAGAGCTGAGCCCCGCTCCCCGCTCCCCGCGCTCGGCTTTGTGCTGAGGTCACAGCCCAGGCCCAGGCCACCTTTGCCTCCCCGAGCTCCTTGTCTGCTGTGTCCAGCACTTGCTCCTTGTGTCTCTCCAGCTGCTGGGCTAACTGGTCGATCTCGGTTAGCTCCTGGCACAGCTTCTCGTTCCTGCTGCTTAGGTTCACAACTTCAGTTGTCACTGTTTCCTTGGTTTCCATGAGCTCTTGAATGTGCTTCTCCAGTTCTTTATTAGCTTGCTGGAGGAAGTCAACCTAAATCCAATTTATAATCATAGTGATTAAGTATAAGGAAATTGAAAAACTATCCAAAATTCTGAATTTTCAAACTAGAAGTTTTAAGCACTATATTTTAAAAGGTGCTGAAGTTATTAAATCTAGCTATTTTTGTATATACAACCCTAAATACTATTTTTTTGCCAAAACTCGCAATGTGACTTTAATAGAAATATATGTCCACTGACATTGATTTTCAAATACAAAATGAAAGGATAAGAAATTTGTGTGAACTTGTTCCCGACAGAGCTTTAAAACTATGACAATACTGTGACAATGGCATTAACTTGTGCTGCCCAGTACAGGAGCTCCTGGCATCTAGGTGTAGCTGCTGAGACTTGAAAGATGGCCAGTCTAAACTGAGATGTGCTATACGCATAAAACACACAAGGTGTCAAAGTCCTGAGATTGTTTGTTGTTTTTCAGAAAAGTAAAAATTATTATATGCTGAAATGAAGTTTTGGATCTATTGGATAAATACATTATTTACAATTAATTCCATCTGTCTGGGTTCACATTTCCATTGGACAGCAGTATTTGAATGCTGCTCTACAATCTTTGAACAAACTCCACCCAGCGACACACAGATAAAACATGAGGCTTGTGTGTCCGCGCACCATGCTTTGATCTGAGGATGGAAAGGCTGGTGGCGAGGACTGCACTTGGGTTTTGCACGTTACACAGCATTTTATTACAAAGCTACACGTGCACATTAATAGATTTTATATTAAGATATGATATATACTATGTATATAAAGTATAAAATAGATATATAGCATATATTATAGTCAGTACATATAATCTATGGCCTATATTATATATATATATATATATATATATATATATATATATATATATATATATCTTAAAATCATCTTCTATACTATAGTCATTAAGTTTTTAAAAATACAGAGCCATCAAGAATTCCCCAATATACAAAAATAAACTTTGAAAATATATTTTAAAATATTCTTTGTGTTTTCTCTATATATTTATATTTTTTGTTGTTTTGTTCTTTAGAGAGAGTCTCATGTAATCCATGGTGGTCTAGAATTTACTATGGGGCTGAGGCAGGCCATAAAATGATCTTCCTGCCTCTCTCCCTCCCGAGTGCATAATTACAATTACCACACTTCACTTATTCATAGGTTTGTTTTGTTTTGTTGTTCTGTTTTTGTTTTGCTTTGTTTTGTTTTGGGGCACTGCCTAGGGTTTACGGTCCTTTAAGTTTGTAACATTAGACCTATCTTACTTGCTGCCTCACTAAGCACTCTGATTTCTCAAAAGCTACCCCTTATTTCTACAGACTCTGGCTCTATCAGAAACCCTCTAGAGCCAGGCATGGTGACACACACCTTTAATCCCAGCACTGGAGAGGCAGAGGCAGTCAGATCTCTGTGAGTTCAATGCCAGCCTGGTCTACAGAGAGGGTTGCAGGGCAGCCAAGGTTATATAGTGAAACCTTGTCTCAAAACAAATAAATTAATAAACAAACAAACAAAAAGTGTCTTATAATACTTCAGTGAACAAGCCTGTCACTTTTATAGACCCAGAGATATTATAAAAAGCCTCAAGTGTTTATATAGCTAACGAAGCAATCCTACGAGCCATTACCTGGATATTTAAGTGAGCAATAAGGTTCTCATTGGCTTTATTTCTAGTCTCCAGAGACAGCACATCGTGGGAACGACCACCATCCAAAGCAAGTGACAGTCGTTCTATTTCTCGTTCTCTTAGTTCAATCTGAGAACAGAAAGTTGCACTTTCAGGTTACAGAGCAAATCCTTAACTGCACGTTCATTCAGACATTCTTTCCTACCGCCCCGGCAGTGCACACAGTGGCCACCATTTATACTGGAACCCACACATGTGCAGCACACAGGGCAGAGCGACGTCAACAGTACCAATGGAGTGCTCGGTTACGGAACTGATTCTAAGTGAGCTTTTCAGTTCGTTTCTCTCCTTTAAAATTAGGTAACTGTTTATATGAAGGGAAATGTCTTGGCAGTGTATATACACACTCAAGGACTGGATAAGTCTGACACACTGCAGTGCTCGGCAGAATGAACGAATACGTGAATGAAAGGGAAAGACTAAAAACCAAGTTGCTATCTAACTCAGTATTAAAAAGGACATGAAAATACAGTGATTTTAATTATTATTTACATTTAGTCAAAGGAGCAGTATTAACCATATGCTGACACTAAATCACATGCAAGAATTAGAAAAACTGCATGTTTTCTTTTCCCCAAAAACAGAGGGGGGAAACCAATTCAGTTCACTAATTACTGGACACACAGTGATCGGTGTAAGGATGAGACAATGGACTCTGACTTTCAGGAACAGAGAACTTCACAGGGAAAGCTGGCAAGCATCTGAATAGTGGCTGGCTAACAGGAAGACTGAGGGAAATGCTGTTACGACAGCACCAGCAGTTAAAGGGATACAGAGACCCACTCTGCATTCTGGCCTATAAAACACCAAAGGCCTTTCTAATACAGAATGTCCACACAAGGTCACAGCAACGCTGTATCAAGAAAAAGGATGCCCAGGCAGGATGTACAAAGCACAAAATCTGGGAAACATCTGAGGCAGCAGAAATGGCTCAGCACAACTGGACTGTAACGCGCAAAGAAGCTCACTGCTGTAGAGGAGTGTGAAGAATTGAGCATTGACCCAGAACAACCCTGCCCATGAAGTCTCAGGAGAGCCTGAGTACAAATATTACTAGTTAACAGTACAAACAGGAAGCTGCAACAAGGAGAAAAAGTGAGAATGTGCTGATAGTGTCAGGAGAGGTTGGAGACAGCAGAATGTGGGGTGCTGGCATGTGCTGGCATTGCCGAGCATGTGCTGGTATTGCTTTCTATCCATGGCTTTGAGCATGCTTGGTGAGTGCCTACCACTGAACTGACCCCATAGCCTTCACAACCTGGAATAAGTTCTGAGAAAAACAAACTCAAGCAAAAAGAATCAATAGCAGAGAGGACTCAACTAAGACGGATAGACAGTACAGGGTGCTTTAATCAGAATGGCCAAGCAAATCCTACACACACATCAGCCACCTCAGAGAGATGGCAAGGTTTGGGCAGTTTATGGTTATAAAGTACTTGGGGGAATTGTGGTTATAAACTGAAAAATAACAATGACATCCAATTTGTGCATTTTTTTTGTCTTTTTTTGCTGTGTTGAGAATTGAACCCAGCACCTTATGCTAGGCAAGTTCCTTACCTCTGAGCTACAACTCAGTATAAATACCTGATACTTCGGTGCAGTGGTTCTCAACCTTCCTAATGCTGTGACCTTTTAAAATACAGTTCCTCACGTGTGGTGACCTCCAGCCATAAAATCATTACATTGCTACTTCATAACCGTAATTTTGCCTCTGTTATGATCATAGCACAAATTATCTGATATGCAGGATGTCTGATATATGACCTCAAAGGGGTCACGACCCACAGGTTGAGAACCACTGCTTTTAGTGTCTTCAAAAAAGTGTTTTTGGTTTGTTTGTTTGTTTTGGTTTGAGGATATTAAAATTTCATTTAACTCCTTTATAATCCAAATAATTTTCAAATTACTTTACAAACTAAGAGCTATACCAACATATTAGGTATTTATAGAATTATATGTACAGATTATACAAAAAAAATATAGCCATGTACATGAAAAAAAAGTTACCAAGTTTAAACTCTGGGGTGGGGCGAGGCACAGTAGGAAACAAAGTATGCCGGTCAGCCAAGTCATGAGTTTTTAGGCATCCTGAGTGAGGTGACCCAGACACAAAGGACATGCATGGTATGTACTCACTGAAAGTGGATATTAGCCCAAAAGTCAGAATACCCAAGATACAACTCACAGATGGTAGGAAGCTTAACAAGAAGGAAGGCCCAAGTGTGGATGCTTCAGTTCCACTTAGAAGGGGAACAGAGGGACCTGGGTGGAGAGAGGAGGGGTAGGAAAGAGGGAAGCAGGACCAGGTGTGGGAGGAGACGGGAGAGGAGCCCAGAGGGGTCAGGACAACGAATGGAAATAAGCAGCAGCAGCGGTTTGGGGGCAGCGGGGACCTCTAGAAAGTCCCAGAGACCTGGGATGTGAGAGGCTCCCAAGACTCAATGGGGATGATCACAGCCAAAATGCCCAACAGTGGGAGAGGGAACCTGAAGAATCCACCTCCAGTAGTTAGACGGGGCTCCCAGTGGAGGGATAGGGTCACCATCTATCTTCAAAATTTTTGACCCAGAATTGTTCCTGACTAAAAGAAATACAGGGCAAAACTGGAGCAGAGACTAAAGGAAAGGCCATGAAGTGACCGGCCCAACTTGGGATTTATCCCATAGGTGGGCACCAAACCCTAATGCTATTACTGATGCCATGTTGTGCTTGCAGGCAGGAGCCTAGCATGGCTGTCCTCTAAGGAACTCTACCAGCACCTGACTGAGACAGATGCAGATACTTACAGCCAACCATTGGACTAAGGGTGGGGACCTCTATGGAAGAGTTAGGGGAAGGACTGTAGGAGCTGAAGGGGCTGGTAACCCCATAGGAAGACCAGCAGAGTCAACTAACCTGGACCCCTGGCAGCTCCCAGAGAGTAAGCCACAAACCAAAGGGCACACACGGGCTGGTCCATGGCCCCAGCACATATGTAGCATTGGACTGCCTTGTCTGGCCTCAGTGGGAGAGGATGCGCTTAATCCTGCAGAGACCTGATGCCCCAGGGAAGGGGAACAGGAGAGTGGGGTGAGCTGGGAGTGAGTGGGTGGGTGAGGGGGGTGGGATGGTGGGGTGGGGAGCACCCTCTCAGAGGCAAAAAGGATGGGGGATGGGTGAAGAACCCATGGAGAGGGACCAGGAAGGGGGGCAACATTTGGAATGTAAATAAATGAAACGAGAATAAATAAAGACACCAACTGAAAGAGCAAGAGCACAGCACTTGCTGGAGTTAGGATCCAACATGGTGTCTGCTGAGCTCCCGTTTCTTAGACAACTGCGCTATGCTGTAGTATAACTTCCAGAGGAGTCACACTGAGGACAGCAGCCCAGAGGGAACTTTCAAAGATTTATATCCAAAGTCAAAAGGAAATAAGTAAAATAATAATAATTCAATTATTTTCTTTTGTGTTTTTTAAAAAAAATGATTTATTTCTATATTCTGTGTGTGCACACTATACATGGAGGTCAAAGGATAACTTTTAAGAGTCGGTTCTCTCCCTCCACCATGTGGGTCCTAGAGATCGAGCTCAGGTCATCAGGCCTGGCTGCAAGCACCTCTACCCGCTGAGCCGTCTTGTTGGCCCTCCTAACAAATATAATTACAAAACAAATATAATTATAGAAGTATGTTGTCATACTCCAGTAAATTATTCTTGAAATGAACATAGTTAACACTTATAATTTTTATTTGGGGAAAAATTTTTATTTAGGGAGAGAGATGCTTTATATAAAAGAAAAACTAAAAGTAAAATTTCTGCTCACCTCAATGAATAATAAGGAAATGGACCAGTACTGGGGAGCTACTCCACCTAGAACTCAACTGACAAGCTTTTTGAAAAGAAAAAGGCTGCACTTCAAACTAGGAATCTGTAGTATCAAGTGAAGACAACCCTAGCCCCGATCGCTCAGAGCACGCGCATCCGCACCCCGAGCCACAGGAGAAAGCCCACCTGCTTGCTGTAGTCCTGCACTCCTTTCTCCATCTGTGCGAGCTTCTCTTGCAGCTGGTGGACCTCCTCCTGCAGCTCCTGAATCCTGAAACATGGGTGACTGATGTGAGCATGTGTAACAGAGACTTTGGTTAAGAGAGACAAGACACCACAATGGAACATCAGAGTGAGGCTGTTGCAGGGGCGACGCGGGGCTGTGCTCAAGGGTCCCAGTGCCTCAGCATGAATACAGTACACCACTGTGGAGAGCTAATTTTACAGGGGAAGATATCAAGAGATTTGAAACTCACATACAGCATCCAATAAAACAGCTCACTGTTCCATTGGGTCTTTAGAACAACTCTGAGGTACAGCTACTAATTCTTAGGTTCAGGAAACTGAAAATCCAGTTCAAAATTCACAACATCACTAAGTGACATAGGATGTTTTCTGACCCTAGGTAACCCTGTGTTACTTCTGGAGAGCAAAGAACTGAGAAAACTGCAATGTTCTAAGTGACCTCAGAAAAGCCTGCTTTTCCTAGAAACTGTAAGTTCTAACAAAATCAAGACTTTGTCCAAATCATCTGAACTCTACATGGATTCTATTGACTCAGTATGGCATAACCCACTTTTGGCTAGAAAAGCCTGAAGCAGGTTTGCTTTGAAGACAAATTTCCCATGAGCTGCAATAAGTAGGTTGCAGAGAGTTCATCCCAACTCTTAGCAAAGCCAAAAGTGTCTACTACTCCAAGCTAAGAATAAAAGCATGCTTGCAGGCATGCAACACCAACGCAGAAGAGACGGAGTGCAAACAATGTGTGTGTGCACACCAAAGCAGACAGAATAAAACAGCCCACTGTTTTATAGACTGATGGCACTTCCACAGTGTAAATGATTCTCTAAATAATACCAGGTGACCTGATCGTACACTGAACAGATGAGTAATCCACAAAAGGTCAAGGTCTTATAAATACAGGTACAAAATATTAGGAGAGACTAAATGATTGAAATGATCTTAGGCAGATCTCAACCAATGAAAATCTCCCGTGTTCTCTACAAAGTCCTTATGAACTGTCTCCCTGTGTGCCCCACACTTTGGGTGCCTCTCCCAGGACCACTGGAACTTGCTCTCCTCCCTTACCTGGCCATAACTCTCTTAGTAACATCTGGACTGCAAGCATTTCCAACCTGCAGCAGCACTGTATTCTGATGATCTCAGAGCACTCGCTCAGGGGCTTGCCCTGGAGGCCTGATGAACATTCAGTGAAATGGAATCCATAGCTCAGCCTTAAGGAAATATAAATCCAAGGCTGAAGAATTCATGAGATGAGAATTTCAGATCATGTTAGGAATCTGTTCAAGTCCACATGGCATCTTGCTGTATCTGAAGCAGTAGAAATTCTAATAAAAGATAACCTACTTAGAGATGAAACTTAATGTCAAAGTGACTCTAGTGAAATAGGTTCTTAGTAGCAGTAAGTTATTTTACAGCAGGTATGGACAGAAACCTCAGATATACGACTTATCTGAAATCAGAGTTTTGAAACAAGTAAAAAAAAAAATCCAAATCATTTTAGAAATATCTACTGAGCGCTGATTGCGAAGTTCTGTGCTAGACATAGGGACACAACAATTGACAAGCCCAAACCTTCCCACTATACACCTTATAATACAACAATGATCACGTAATCAATCAAGTCCACAAAGATGAAGATGAAGAAGATGATGCTGCTGCCACCACCACCGCTGCCGCGGACTTTGGTTTTAGGGATTTACCTCAGGTCCTCAGGCATGCTAAACATACCTCTCCCTCTCCCTCTCCCAGCCTCAGCGAGGAAGTATGTCACACACCTGTTGTCAGCCACTTGCAGGAGGTCTGCAATGTACGGGTCTTCTGGTTGAGGGACTGGGTATGAGCTGACTTCCGAGGGTGGGGCTGGTTCATCAATTTGCATCCGCTGGCGCCTAAATGCAATGCTTCTTTTCCTGCCACCTAAGAAAGCAGAAACAGATATATGGCTTAAAAACAAAGGACAAATGGAACACTTCTCTAGGTACTAAGCAGTACAAGCTAACCTGTTATAAAGTGGGCTCATCTGTAAATACCCACTTTGATCTGTGACTGAACAATGTATTTCTGAAACATCTAATAAGACAAGGTTATAAATTAAGTTTTCTGGGCCTGCAGGCTAGGCATATGCACACAGCTTAAATTAGATAAGATTCTGGCAGGATTAAAAGCTGAGGATGCCTAGCGGTGGTCACTGTGGTGCTAACATATATCACTGTCAGACAAGGAGCACTGACAGCAAGACTAAGAAACACATGCTTATTAAGTACTGTCAAAAGAAAAGATAACTGGGGGCTGGGAGATTGCTTAAATGGTAAAGTGCTTGCTGTTCAAGCATGGGGACCTGCGTTCGGTGCCCAGCAACCACGTCTTGGTACCGTGCCTAGAATCCCAGCACCCGAGAGGAGGAGACAAGATTCTTGGACTTGCTGTACAGGCTGTCTAGCCTAATAGGTTTCAGTGAGAAACCTTGTCTCAAAACAATCTGGTGGAAAGCGATAGAGGAAGAAATTGGAAGTTGACTTCTGGTCTATGTGTGTACATACACATGTTCCTGCATACGCACGCACGCACGCACGCACGCACACACACACACACACACATACACACACAGAGAGAGAGAGAGAGAGAGAGAGAGAGCGAGCACAGATAACTGAAACTCTAAAGAGCAAAACTAAATATGAGGATATCACCTATAATGCTACAATCTGAATCAGTAGTGAACACCTCCATAGTTATAGCTGAAGGTAGCAGGAACATGCTACATGGATAGATTATCTTGGAGTGCTATGAAACTCATAGTCTGTTACCTTCTCAGCAGCTAGCAAGACTCAAGCTACACTTTCTAAACTAAAAGATCTCATGAAAAATAAGTACAGTTCTGCGTTCCCAACCACTTTAGTCGTTAGCTTGGTTAGAAGGAAAGCAAAGGGTTACCAGGAGTCTGTACTACAGCACGCAGATTCTTTTCTTGAAGCTGTTGGATTTTTTCATCCTTAGCTTTGCTCTCTTTCTCCAAGAGTCTGACCTTGTGAACATACTGGTTATTCAGAAACTTCAGATCAGCCGTCTCACGCGTACATTTCTTCAGTGTAGTTTTCAAGTCTTAAAGTGAAGAAGATGAAAACAGTTCTAAGGGTCAAGCCATCCACACGGACTTGAAAGGCGCCACCCGAGCCTTACACACACTCTTTAGGAAGCCAAAGTCACTGTCCGCCACTAACAAGTCTGCACATAACCCACTAAACACAAAAAGAGACTTTGGGCTTTTGTTGTTGTTGTTGTGGTGGTTGTTGTTGTTGTTGTATACACCTCTTTACCTTTGAAATCTACTTCCCGGCCCAAACACTTCTTAGTAACTGATGCATGGCTCTCACTTATTCACTGCTTTTCATTCTGTCCTGCCATCTAATATCTCTATACTAATTACTAACCAAAAAGCATGATCTGCATATAGCGAGCATTGTCATAGCTATGGAATGCTCCCTTATTTTCACTAAGTACAGTTCAATACACTGTATTTAGGGAGCTGTTAGTAGAACTGTCATTTTCATATCAAGTATTTTAAAGGGATGTCAGTCTTTTCCACTTAAAAAACAAAGAGGGCACGGATCCTTCATTTAAAAAAATCATCATCAAAGTTTCATGTACCTTTAATGTGCTTGTCTGAGTATTCTCTGAGCTTCATTAACTCCAGATACAATTCATTATTCTCCTTATTCAGTCTTGTATTTTCAACTTTATAAGGTTCCAAAACAAAATCGAAATTGGCACTTTCCTTTTCTACCTTTACCGAGGACAACCTGCACTGCCGCAGGCTTTCTGTCGTATGAACCAGGTCACTAAAGGGAAGAGAGAAAAGACAAACACAACAACATGTTCCATGACTCTTTTAGGAACTCCAAATACATTTCTAAAATGGATTAAATATAATGTTAATGTTAAATAATATAAAATTTAGAAGAGGAATGAACAGTAGGGGTCTTTCAAGGTTATCAAAAGGTCCTCAAGTTTCTCAAAACAGGCCTAACTATAAATTTTAAACTATAAACACATCAAACTGTTGTTTGGTTGATTTGGCCTTCAGTTCTGAAAGTAATTTCATTGAGGATTTCACCCCTGGTTTGAAAATCCCTTTGTTTAGAAACATCCAATTAGGGCACTCAACGAAACGAGTTGCCGCGCCCACCGCTTGCTCTCCCCTCTTGCTCCTTCTCTAGGTGGGTGAAGCCTGTGAAACCGGCTTTTCATTGAGTAAATATGGACCGATTGTGTGCTATATGCTACCTCCAGGAAGATACAAACCAGAACCACTCTCTTACCTCTCAGAACATAGATCAATAAAAAACAACACTCAATCGCTAAATGTTTCATGAGAAGAAAACACACACACAAATGCACTTATCAATGAAGAACTTCTATTCTATAGACAGTCATCAAAGAGACAGTATGGCCCACGATAAAGCAAACATCCCCATGCTTACCAGATGAGCAATCTATAGAAGCTATAGGTGAACATGGCAGTCTTAGGAAATTTGCAATGCCAGGACTAAGCCAAGATGTCAATGATGATGCACGGTGACTGTAAAACGCTGTGCCTGTCCTACCTAGCACAGAGCGATAGAAGGGGCAGCACGGGGGCAAGAACAGAAGGGAGAGCACTCTACAAGCAGAGGGAGTAGTGCACAAGACAGCAAGGCTGAGAGGACACTAAGTTCACAGAGTGGCACCTGAGTCAACACATGGGAGACGGAGCTTCAGGATCCAAAGGGATCAGGTCATGGGAGGTCTGGGGCTCAAATCAAAGATCACAAGTTATCTTGATCCATTCTCTGCTTTCTGCCAGCATCACTTGTAGTCCTACTATTTAACCTTCTTATACTGTTTTCTATCAGCATCATTCGTAGTCCTACTAACCAGCCTTCTTAAGCACCCCGCTCCAATCTCAAGGAGCCTTTCTGTTAAGGTAAGATGTGACAGTAATAAACACCACGTTAGAGCACCTTTCTAGACTAGCAGAAATTAAAGACCAGCTCAGCAGATAAAGAATTTAAGGGAAAGTCGTGTTCAAGTACAGCTCGATGGTAGAGCGCCGGCCCAGCACACTCAAGGTGGTGCTTAGTCCTCACCACTGCAAAAGGATGAAAACAAATGACAAGCCGGAGAAGGGAGGGAGCACCTCTGGCCGCTCTCAGAAACCTCAGATTCCCTTCAGGGACTCAGAAAGGCACAAGGGGTACAGCGATCCATCAATCGCTAGAATCCTGGACCGCAAAGGCCCTCTTTTGAGGACCAGGCTTAGGACTGAAGAGAGAACAGGCAAGTGTCAGATGACTTGAGGATTTCTCCACAATCCACTTGCTGCTTTACCGTGACAAGAAGGCCGGCCACAGACTTGGTAAGTGCATTAAGGATTACACACACACATCAGTAGCTATATTTTCATCTTTACCTGAAAAGTTTTTCTACCAAAGGCAGACTGTCCACTGACAGGGTCTGGCGGTAACCCAGCTGGTCTAGCCTCTTCCTAATGTTAATATACTTTCTCTCTGCAGCTGTAGTCATCTTGCTTCCAAAACCAGTTTTAGTCACTCTCCAAACTTAAAGCCCTGAAAGAGAGGATTAGCACAAGCTGTTAAACACAACTTTAATATCAAAGAATCATTTGGTTTCTTTTCAGGTGGTCACTATAATACTAATACTTATTTAAATCCAATACATATGATCTCCATATTGCTACATTACCACGACATGTGTTTCTTTATAAACTTGGATCTAACACTTAAAACAACGAAAATTCTAGAAGGAACCAAGAATTTTCCAGAGGCAGGCAGGCAGGCATCCTGAAACTCCGCTTTCTTACAGAACTGTGGGTGGCAGGCAGGCAGGCCTCCTGCTAATGCTAGGCAAGAGCCCTACAGGGGGCTATGCCCACAACCCACAGGGAACCCATTAGTGATAGTAAACATAAAAGAAAAACAGGCTAAGTAGGACCTCATAAAAGTGGAAAACATTAACTCATCAAAGCATGCTAGTAAGGAAAATGTAAAGGCATAGCTGGGATGTGGCTTAAAGGTCATTCTCTCTTAGTTTTGTGAAACTCTGGATTTAACCCTTGTAACATCAAGAAAGAGGAATGGGAGTGGGAGGAATGAAAATCAGAGTACCAGAAAATATTTACATACTGAATAGAAAACAAACTCTCGGAGCTTAATAACACAGCAATCCAATAAGACCATCGGGCTAGATCTGGTAGGGAGGCTCATGACTCTAATCTCAGCATGTAGGAGGCAGACACAGGGAGTCTGCCTGCAATGTGAAACCAGCCTGTACATAGTTAAGTCCAAGGCCCAGGGATACACAGTGAGACCCAGTCTCAAATTACCCCCCTGCCAATTGTATTAAAACTAAATTTTAGTTGTACAAAAATTTGAAAAGACACCTTGCAAAAGACATCGAGAGAGAAATATATGAAAAGGTGCTTAAGGTGCATTTTCCTGGTGTTAAACACCAGGAATGCAAAATAACAACCAGGCCTGACAATGCCCAAAGACAGCAAAGGCTCCCAGCTAATGAAACCCACACATCGCTCAGAGAGTAGGAAACCACGATGGAGCAAGCCAGGCAGTATCTTATAAAGTGAAACGCCATAATTCTATTCCTACATCTTTACAAAAGAAACTGGACACAAACATCCCCAGGGAGACTACAGCAGCTTTACAACTAACTGTAAGGGGATGAACAAGCGATCCTGCCCTATATCTCGTAGCATGACTAAGGGTAGAAGCAAGAAGCTGTCAATACCTGCTAACAACATGGATGACTCTCAAAGGACTATTCAGGCAATAGAAGCCAGACACATATCCTATGTGACTATATTCGCAAAAAAGCTCGGAAACAGGTAGAAATTAAACCGTGGGCTAGAAACAGTTTCACAGGGCGCTGGAGAATCTCTGGAAAGGACAAATCTTTCTTTCCAGAGTGATAGAAGTATTGACTGGAGTAAGTTACCCAGGCACAGACATTTATGGAAAAGTGTTTTAATGCACACTCAAAGTTTGTGCATTTCACCATGTAAATTTCACTCCCATATGGATTCTTTACATTGTTTTGAGACAAAGTCCTTATAATGTCGTGACTGGTCTAGACTTCTGCCTGTATCTTTGAGTGCTAGGACTACAGGTATGTACCACCATGCCCAACTTTACTTTCTTTCTTTTTTTTTTTAAGTAACACATATGTATGTAAGTAGCTCAGTATACATTTTTATGTGTGTCTATTTTGTTTGTTTACAGTGTTCGGGATTAAACGCTGAGCCTATAGCATGCTAGACAAGCACTCTTTTACTGGGCTATACCTCCAGCTACTATACTTGTTTTTTTAAACTTGACTATTATCTCTATGAATCTGCCCTAAAATTGAGTTATGCAAAGTTCATTCCTAACCTTTGCCAAATAATTGTAGCCATAGAACTCATATTTATAAATCAAATAAAAATTACGTTCTTCACCGCTCGTAAAAATATAAGTGCACATAAATGAATACATGCAAAACCTGATGCTCCGAACATCCGGTGTGGAATAAAGTACCAATGGCACCATTCCTAGTTAAAGCATAAAGCAAAGAAGGCTGTTCCAAGAAAATAGCTTCCCCAACCCCAGGACTACTTCTAAATTAGTGCTTCTTGATTATTCCCGTTAATAAATCTAGGATCTTCTTTGAGAAGCTTCCCCTACGGGCTTTCTTCGTCCTTCCACAAAAAGGACTTGACTAACGCCGGATGTTTTAGAGAAACCCCTGTGGCCACCAGAAAAACACCTGACAAGATAGATTAGCTGGGCAAACTCCAAGAAATAAGTCTCCTTGTTGACAGCTGTCAACTCTGGGTATCAGGAAACCACCTCTCTCCATCCTTCATGAAGACAGAATGAGAATACGAATCAAAATACCATGGACCATAATAAGTAAAGTCTTCGGGGTGGGGATATGTACATATTAGGGTTTCCCTACATTCCGGACCACAACCTTTAAATCAAAACAACCGAAAAGGGTAAGTTCCGCATTTACAACTAGCTGTCTACTAAAACCCCAGCGGGTGGTTGTCTCAAAGCGGGCGCCTCTTACTTTCACAGAAATATCCAACCTGCGGATACAGATGCGTTTAAAAAACAAACAGCAGAGTGCGGGCACCGCAAAGCTCAGGGGCCGGGGCGGCCGAGCAGTCCCTTCCCGGCTCAGCCTGGAAGGTGGAACGGCAGTTCTCCCGGGGTCGGCCCTGGCCGCACGGACGGACGATCGGACCGTCGGACGGTGGGACGGTCCCCGCGCCGCCCTCCCCCACTTCCTGCCGGCAGCGCCCGGGCCTCCCTCCCTCCCTCGAGAGTGATGGTGGAGGTGGGGACCGCCCCGGAGGCCCCGCGACCCCGCTCGGCCCCCGCGGCCTTTCCGGGCGCGCCTCACCGCCGCTCTGGCCGCCGCTCTGTCGCGAGGCACATCGCCCTCGGAGACCCGCCGCCGTCCTTGCTGCTTCGTCCCGCTGCAGTCAATGGCTCCGGCACCAGTGCAGTTTGAAAATGGCGCGGAGAGGCGGTCGCGGCCCACAAGGAGGGTGCGCCGCGGTTGCCCCGGTAACGGACCGGCGCGGCCCACAGTGGCGGCACTCGCCGGGCCGGGATGGCGGCTTTAGGCCTCGGTGCCCGGAAACGTAACGGCCGGCCGGTGCGGGGCCACGGCGCCCCCTGGCGGGAAGCCCGAACCTCTGCGGTGCCCGAGGATCTTGTCAACTGGCCGCTGGTGGTAACCATGAGCTGTGCCCTAGCCTCAGGCCAACCAGAGAGTGACCTTTCTCGGGTGAATTCCTACCGATCGCCCCAGTCTTCCCCCTGGACATCACTGTCCTTGCAGCTTCTCCTAGCTACCTCCTGGTAAATTATTGCCCCGTACCCAAGTAAACCCCAGAATAGAATCCGAGCATCAAAACCTACTTGCTTATGTACCTCCCTGCTGCTTCCAACTGTGGGCTCCTTGAATCAAATATTTTATTCAACTGTATTTCTCTAGCATCTATCACAGTATTTGTAAATGTTAAGTTGAAATAAATTGCTTACAATAGCCTGCTCATGGATACAAAGACCGTGGTCAAATTCCACCACATACCTAGGTAATATTATTATTTTAATATTTATTATTATTTTTATTACACACACACACACACACACACACACACACACTCAAGCTCTAGGACATGGGTGGGAAGTAGTAGCATTCTGCATTCCCATCCTTCAACTGTGTGCCAGCATCCCTGACCTTATGTCCATATGTATTTAGAGAGTCCACCACTTTCCTAAAAACTTTCTAGATGGTTAAAAGCTGAGTTTTCTTTTTTTCTTTTCTTTTCTTTTGTTGTTTGTTTCTGCTTATATTCCTTACCAAGCAGGCTTTTCCTCTGCATATGTACGTTGTCTCTGCTTAGCATGGAAATGTATGCTGGGATGTGAATTGCTTTATGTCGATTCATTCTTTGTTTTCATATCTGTCTCCATTTTGTGTGCTTTCGTCCCCATTTTGTGTGCTTTGTCCGTTTTAAATGGAAGTTTTAAAGAGCTAATGAATTCTGCAGAGATTTTGGTACCATCTTGCACATATACAAGTAAGCATATGTTTATGTAAAGACAAATATCTTTTTTTAAAAAAAAAGTGGTCATAAATATCAGAAATTGGCTGTGCAGTAGCCATCTAGTGAAGAAAGGTACATTGTTGGCCTCCGTTACCCCAGACACACACCAACTAAATGTTAGAACAAAACTCAATGAAGAAATGCAAGGGGGGTAAATGGGATTGAAAGCCACAGTTAACCTTTGTTCCAAGGGGCATCGATAACCCAGAGTCAGGCTCACTGCTGACCTCCGAGGCCTAAGGTCAGGGATGCTGGCACACAGTTGAAGGATGGGAATGCAGAATGCTGCTATTTCCCACCCATGTGCTAGAGCTTGAGTGTGTGTGTGTGTGTGTGTGTGTGTGTGTGTGTGTGTGTGTGTGTGTGTAATAAAAATAATAATAAATATTAAAATAATAATATTACCTAGGTATGTAGGAAGTGCAGGCAAGAAACTTCCAAAACTATAGAAATGACAGAGATACTTGGATATTGTATATTGTATAAAAAAATGCCTAGCCGGGCGGTGGTGGCGCACGCCTTTAATTCCAGCACTTGGGAGGCAGAGGCAGGAGGATTTCTGAGTTCGAGGCCAGCCTGGTCTACAAAGTGAGTTCCAGGACAGCCAAGGCTACACAGAGAAACCCTGTCTCGAAAAACCAAAATAAATAAATAAATGCCTAGGCCCAAAGTTTGGGCTTCCCTGTCCCCCAGCTCGCAACTCTGTTATCTCATTTGTTCTGAGTTTTGCCACATGATTACTACCTCTCCTCAGGTTCCTGTGGCCATCTTCCTCAGAGTTCAGGGTGAATCTCATCCCCAACTGACTCTATCCCAGAATTCCAATCTCTCTACCAGATATCCTGCCTTCTATTCCTGCCTCAGCTTGTTAGCCAATCAGCTTTTTATTGACTGGTGATGCTTCTATACAGAGCACAAGAGATGATCCCTACACCTCCCCCTTTTAGTCCTATAAAAGCTCATTCTCTATCAATAATAAACTATAAACAATAATAACAATTATATAAACGATCAGATAAGATTACATTGGCAATGTTCAGTCCATATGTATTTGGCAACCCTAGAGAAAGTATTCTATTATCTATCCTATCATGTTGGATTTAAAGTTATATACCTAGATCAATTTCTATCATAACTCATTGTGAGACTCTAACTATCTAGTCTTCAACATCATCAGAGACCTGAGAAGGAATAAATATTACCTAGGTATGCAGGAAGTGCAGGCAGGGAGCTTCCAAAACTATAGAAATGACAGAGATACTTGGATGTCTGGACAGTTCCCCAAATTTCTCTGTGTTGTTGAGCATCATCTTCAGCCTTCTGGCCCAGAATCTGACAGACTTTTCTGTGAAGCAGGAGCTATGAAGGACTGCTTACCCTGTCTTGGTAACACTTGGCAGTCTACTTGCCTGTGTCTCATTTATCCAGTTTGGACAGCATGCTGTCAGCAGTTTCTTGCCTAGTATCGAGCTTGCAAACTTCACATGGAGGTTCTTCAATACTCATCATCTTCTTTGAAGTAGAATGGGGGTGCTGCCAGCCATTGTCAAAAATGCCTTTTGTTAATGCAACATCCTTAAATACTATTTCTGAGGATCTCTGAGATTTTTGAAAACCATCTATCTATAGTATCTAAGAAACAACTTGCCACCACCCCCCTTAAATGATGACAAACATCCGTCATCCATTGAATGACCTAAAATCACCCCCCCTCCCGAATGGGGCGTTGTTCTCTTACAATTGCTTCCTTTGTCTGGGATCATTGGTTTCCTTTTTTGGGGAGGGAGCCTAAGAAAATTGGGATATTGGTTAGTCTTAAGAAAGTTAGCTGTTACAGTTGCTGTCCAGTCTCTGTGTGCTGAGAAAGTTCAGGGCCTGACTGAAATCCTGGCTGGGACAGTCTGTAATGCTGAATGATCTAGCTAGCTGTTTTGAAACTGTCCCGGATGTAGATTTTTGAGGAAACAGCATTGAGGTAGTCTGAGGTAGGATCAAGCAGGATTCTGGAATAAATATGTCTCAGCCTTTGATTCATCCCTGTGGGCGAATCTTGCCAGGGCCATTTTAACTTCATTGCTGTCTGCAAACATATAAACTTTCACAATATACCTTTCTGCATTAATATATGTATGGAATGTGCAGTTTGCACAATTCATTTAAAGTTGATTCTTTGCTCTCTGTTTCAGCAGAGAAGGCATCTCTGTCTTCATAAGTTTGGATTATATAACCAAACTGTAATGCAAATGTTTATCTATGCCTTTTGAAAGGATGGCATTATAAGTCCAGAGGATTTTGTACCCAATAAGATTTATTAACTATGTGATAGCTGACGTTCTGGCTGGAGACAGTTTCATGTCTCAGTGGGTCTGATGAGAATTAGAAGCTATGGGAAATCTTTATTCTGCTTGCCTATAAAAGGTGCTGGAACATTCAATAAAGTATGCAGTGGTTCACAGTTACTCTGCATCCCCTGTGTTCTGATTAATGTGGCCCTACCCTTGGCTCCCCAACGCACTAGATGCTGACAATTTATGACAGGTTTTATGCTACAATGTGTAAGAAGTTGTATTCTAATGGATATGTATGTTGAAGTACCATTAGTTTCAATCTGCAAAGGCATTTTCAAGATAACCACCATCTCTTATAAATGTGCAATATCAGAATCAGTTTTTCAGAATTTAAGGCAGAAGCCCATTGGAATTCAAAATATGTATCAATAGTATGTTGTATCAACACTTGTACTTATCTTAATTCTCCAAACTCTACAAAATGAAACATATAATTTATTGTATGACATTACTTTAAAGTAGCATTAAATGTAATTTGTCCTCTCTTTAATATATTGCATCTCTATGGGTTGCCATTCTAATTCCTTAAGTCTTTATGGATTTTTCTTATCTGGAAATACCCTTTTTGCCGTTCTTGTGGATTCCAGATTGAATTCTTCTAAAGGTTCTTTATTCTTTATTATTTAGAGACTCCTCTAACCTCTGTTCTGTAGGCGCCAATCCAGCATTCCATCTTTCACTCCTCTCCTTGTCTGTTTTATTCTGATCTCTCTTAAAAAGTGTCTTAGTCAGCGTTTTACTGCTGTGATCAGAAACTATGACCAAGGCAACTCTTATTAAAGGACATTTATTGGGGCTAGCATACAGGTTCAGAGGTTCAGTTGATTATTATCATGTCGAGAAGCATGGAAGCATCCAGGCAGACATTCTGCTAGAGAAAGAGCTGAGAGTTCTACATCTTGATCCAAAGGTAGGCAAAGAGTCTCTCTTCCTCACTGGGCTGAGTTTGAGCACAGGAGACCTCAGTCTACCTACATAGTGATGCACGTCCTCCAACAAGGCCACACCTCCTGATAGTGCCACTTCCCGTGGGCCAAGCGTATTCACACCACCACAAAAGAATACATGATTATAATCATTACTGAAAAACAATCACTTGTGTGCTCATAAGCAAAACAAAATCATAAGGGATCCAGATGCATTGTCTCATGGCATTTTTCTCCATTTTTAACATAGAAAATAGTCTCCTTTTAATCTCTTTCTCCTTAAAGACTTAACTTCCTTATTTTCAAACTAAATATTTCTTCCTATGATTTTTTTATACCCAAGTTTATTTTTTTCTCTTTTATCGTTTTCAATAAAAGATTGAAATACCTTACCAGTTCAGAAGTTTGGGGAGTTACAATCTCATCACAGCTCAGGGAAAATGTTTCTTTTGCCCTTAGGCTCTTCAGGCCAAAGCTCTTCGATGGCAGCTAGCTCCATCCCCTTGGATCCGTTCTGGAGGGAGCTTCCGGTTTCCCTTCCGTGAGAGCTGAGTCTCATCATACCCGTGTGTACCTGCTGGGCGCTTACCTTCTCCAGCTCTGGGAAGTTCTCCCGCCTGCTGGGTATGCCCGAGGCTCCTGTTCCCTGTTTGCTATCTGGTGCTCACAGCCCCCCTCCGCTTGCTCTCTCTCAAAGGGATTTAGCCTCCCACCCAGCTAGGAAATTGTGTCACGCTCTGGCAAGTGTTTGTTTCCTGTCTCCCCAGCCCCTTTCAGGGCCTTCTTGCCTGGTTTTCTGAGCTTTCTCAGGCCCTGTGTTTGGATAACATGCTGACAACCTGAGTTCAATCCTTGGACTCCGCATGATAGGAGAGAACCAACTCCTGAAAGTTATCCTCTGCTGTCCACACATGCACTGTGACACACCCAGCCACATACACAACAGGTAAGTAGATAAACATAGTAGACAATTAAACTATCAACTGGGATAAACTATGGATTGATGCAATTGAAAGGATTTATATAATTTACTTGAACCTTAGAAATAAGCTATGAAAAAGTGGTAAGAAATATAGATAATAACTTGACAGTCCCTAATAATGTATTTGAGGGCAGGGGAATAGTAAATGAGATAAATTGTATGATATTCTCAAAGAATTCATTAAAAGCATATTTTAAAAGAATGTATTGGAGAGACTAAGGCAGAATAGTCCCCCAAGGTGGTCCATGCTTTTGTGTGTGCACATGTGAATAGGTTTATATTAGGGTTTGTTGTTGTTGTTGTTGTTGTTGGGTTTTTTATTCTGGATCAAATACCTGTCCCAAACAAAGAAAGCAAGCTTTATTTTGACTCATTATTTTAATTTTAAAAATTACATTATTTGTGTCAGAAGAGGGACATTCAGGTGATGGCAACTGCTCTTCGTTTCTGAGCCATTTCTCTGGCCCTGGGTCCCCTGTTAGAGGGCACACAGTCCATCATGGTGGGAAGGAGGCATGGAGGAGTAGCAGGGACGAAGTGGGAGTGCCTCGCAGGGTGGCTGGGAAAGGAAGAAGTTGCAGGCCTGCCTGCTGTGACCCAGCTCTGCCACTAGGACTCACTAAACATCTACAAGCTTCCTAAACAGCTCCAGCAACTGGGACCAAGTTCAAGCAAACGGAGGGACTGGGAGACCATGCCCAGGAGGCAGGCAAGACCTAAACACTTAACACAGACATCTTGTTCCCTCTCCCTCTCAGGACAATGACTTGGTGGGCTTTTTCCCCACTGGAGGGAAGTGTTGAGTGGGCCTTGCCAATCACCCACAAAGGGAGAAGAAACTTCTGTGGTGGGGAACCAAGCTTCCCTTTCTTTGTCGGGAGTATCCAGTCCTCTGTGTTAGCCCAACCAGCCATTTCTGAGAGACAAAGAGAAGACATGTCACTCCCAAACACACAAAAGTCTTGGCTGTCAAACCAACCCTGGTCCCTGGGTCCAGATTCTTTTTTCACTTGGGACTTCTCTTTATCCTAGGTTAGGTTTCCATTGCTGTTAAAAGACACCACATCCGAGGTAACTCTTATAAAAACAAACATTTAATTGGGACTAGCTTATAGTTTCAGAGGTTCAGTCCATTATCATCATGGCAAGAAGCATGGCAGCATTTAGACAGGTGTGGCACTGGAGGAGCTGAGAGTTCTACATCTTGTTCCGAAGGAAAACAGAAGACTGGCTTCCAGGTAGCTAGGAAGTGGATCTTAAATCCCACTCCTGCAGTGACACACTTCCTCTAACAAGGCTACACCTCCTAATAGTGCCACACCCTAGCCCAAGCATATTTAAACCACCACATTCCATGCCCTGACTTCCATAGGCTTGTTCAAACATACAGGTCTACAGGGACCATACCTAGCCATAGGAAACGCCAAATACATTTAGTCTATAGCAGTCCCAGCAATGTTAAAAGTCCAAAGTTCAAAGTCTCTTCTGAGATTCATTCAGACTCTTTAACTGTAATCCCATATAAAGTCAAAACCAAAAAGCAGACAACATACCTCCAATATCACAGGATATACATTACTATTCCAAAATGTCATACTGAAGAAATACTGAACCAATATAGGCCCAAAATCAGCAAGACAAACTCCAAACTCTGCATCTCCATGTCTGATGTTCAACTCCTTTCAGCTTTGTGGACTGAAACACAGTTCTTTCCCCTGGGCTGGTTCCACTCCCTTTGAGCAGCTTTCTGCAGCAGGTACCCACGGCTCTGGCATCTCTAACATCTTGGGGTCTTCAAGGCAACGTCAACCTCACAGTTTCTTGTTCTAATGTCTGCATTCCACACATGATCTTCTGGGCTGCTCCAAAGGGCTGGAGTCACTTCTTCAGCTCTGCCCTCTGTAGCACTCTAAGCTCAGGTTGATCCACTCCACTTCTGCTGCTGTTCTTAGCGAGCATCCCATGGTACTGGCATCTCCAATACACTGGAGTCTTCTGCCTCACCTCTCAAAGGCTGTCTTCATGGTGCCAAGTCTCAACTCCTTTGCATCACTCCTTCAGTCCTGGACCACCAACTGCAACTGAGGCTGTATCTTCACTAATGGCCTTCCATGACCTCTAATAGTGCCAAGCCTCAGCTGTTCTTCATGACCCCTTCATGCCTTCAAAACTGTACTACATGGGTGACTCTTATTTATAACCAAGTATAGCTGCAGCATGTGGTACAGCCTTGGCTCTCTCTGGAACAGAGCTGCTTTGTGCTCTCAGAAAATGCTTCCCAGAAGATTTCACCTCAGTGATGCTGGTCTCTTCTTAATCACCATTAATTTCTTAGCTCCAGCTACCCAGCATCCATTGTGCCAATGTTCCTTCTATTTTTGACTAAAAATGAGAGCTGCATGACCAAAGCTGCTGAGTTCTGCTGCTTGCAGGGGCTGGAACATGGCCCCCTTTTTCTAACATTATCACCAGCTTTCTGTTTTCCAGAGCGTTAGTACCTAAGCTTGGCCGTCCTGGAACTTGCTCTGTAGATTGACCGTGAACTCAGAGATCTGTATGGGTCTGTCTCCTGAATGCTGGGATTAAAGATGTGTGCCACCATATGTGGACTTAAGCTTCTCTTTACCCAGAACTTGCTGTGTACCAGGGTGGCCTTGAACTCAGAGACCTGCTTGCCCCTGTCCCCTGGGATTAAAGGGGTGTATTACCATGCCTGGACCTAAGCTTTTCATGGCCACTATTCCTCAAGATCTGAATCGAAAGCCTGTGTCCTCCATTTCTGGATTGATGCCAAAACCCATGAGCCACTAGGAGAGATGCAGAGAAAAGATTGTTCCTTGCGGTCCTCAGAAGGAAGCAATACTACGGCCTCTTGGCCTCAGTTTGAGATTCCAGAACAGACCTTTGTGTTGTTTACACCAGACAGTTGGGCTGCTTTGTCAATGCAGCTCTTCCATCATGTTTGAGGCTCAATGATACTCAGGACAAACACAGGAATTCAGAAATGGAAGAACATCTAGAGATTAGAGTAATTTTTCAAGGTCCCATAACAGATGGGACTTGCATTTGGACCTTGAGACAACTAGATTGTGGAATGAAGTTGATGAAGAAAAGCAATCTGGGGAAGGGAGAGGAGATGACATGATTGAGAGGTATAGATAAAGAAGAAACACTTCTGTTAATGATAAACATAGCAGCCTAGTAGGATCTGGGCAAGGTGAGGGGCAAACATCACAATCGGGTGAGTTACTAAAGGACTCCCCCATGTGAGGTTTCAGAGTTTGACTTCTATCCACTGCATCCCTGGAAGATTAAATCTTTAAATTGGATAATCACTTCATGAAATTAATTGGGAAAAACTGATCTGGGTTGTGGAAGGATGGATGCTGAATAGTAAGTGTTGCAGAAAATGTCTAGAACAGAAGTCAGATGGTCATCTTAACAATGTGGTGAAGTGCCTGAGGGACCGAGACTACACCAAAGAAGGGGAAGAGTGTAGTGAGGAGTCAACCTGCCTGAGTGAGGGCATGGAAGGAATCCAGACCAAGTCAAGTGTTGCCTTTCAGACATGGAAGCCCCCACATGGAATAACCAGGAAGCTGCATTAGCGTGTGTTGAGCAGGAACAAAGGCAGGAGTGGGTTCTCATGTAAGGTGGTTTTGCAAAGATGTCTGGGAAACAGCTGGGCACATACAAGTGATGTGGCATTGGATGTTGGTGTGGCAAGCATAGTCACTGATTTTCCTGTATCCCTCCTTAGACTGTGAGCTCTTTATGAGATAAAGAGACTAATGTTCCTTTCTCTGTAGGTATAACCCGAGCAAAGCCATAGGCACCTAACAGAAGATGGGGAATATTAATTGAATTGAATGATCTGGGTCTTTTAGCTGATATTCCTTCTAGAATCCCAGTTGCTTTCCTTCAGCAACTGGCTGATAAATTATGTGTGGTGGTCCCCTTAGGCTCATAGGAGTGGCATTAGTAAGAAGTGTGGCTTTCTTGGAGGCTGTGTGTCACTAGGGGTAGGCTTTGAAGTTTCAGAAGCTCAAGCCAGGTCCAGGTCTCTTCTTGCTGCCTGGGATTCATATGTAGAACTCTCAGCTGCCTCTTCAGCACCATGTCTACCTGCATGCTGCCATACTTGCCACCATGATTGTGGTGGCTTGGCCCAGGGAATGATGCTATTAAGCTTGTTGGAGGAGGTGTGGTCTTGTTGGAGGAAATGTGTCACTGTGGGGATGGGCTTTGAGACCCACAAGGAAGCCAGTCTTCTAGTGGCCTTCAGATGAAGATGTAGAACCCTCATCTCCTCCTATACCATGCCTGCCTGGATACTGCCATGCTCCCACCTTGATAATGGACTGAACCTCTGAACCTGTAAGCCAGCCCCAATTAAATGTCCTTCTAATGCCTTGGCCTTATGTCTTGGTCATAGTGTCTGTTCACGGCAGTAAAACTCTACTAAAACAATAATAATGGACTAAATCTCTGAACCTGTAAGCCATTCCCAGTTAAATGTTTTTCTTTATGAGAGCTGCCATGATCAAGGTGTCTCTTCACAGAACTAGGACCCTGACTAGGACATCATGCTAAAATGTCAATACTGCCAGCTACTTTAAGTCCTTTTATTTAAGCAGCAGAGACTCAATTTTCCTGTTGCCACAGTATATAGTTTGGCTGGCAACATGATTATCACTGTCAGACAGGGAACCAGTCATGGTAGTTCCAGTCCATCTAGTTAGGGCCTAGTGACAGGATTTGTAGTGCCCTGGCAACAAAAAGATGTCTACACTGTGTAAATGAGTAGGTGTTAGGAGAAGCAATTCTCTAGCAGAAAACACTAGGAAATTACTCTGAGGAAACGATCACCTTTAAAAAAATACAGGCCTAGAACATCTCCGTGACATAGCAACTTCATTTTTGTCCACAAAGTCATGGGGAATTTTCATTTCAAACACCAGTGTGAAGAATCAGTCTTTCTTTACCTTTTTGACTGAGAAGAAATAGAGGTAAGTGTGGAGGCTCTGAGGGAGTGAAAAACTCAATAAATATTATTGAATTTAAAAACCAACTAAACAGCAGGCCTTCTCCATGTCACACGTTCCATGCCAGTGACAAAGAACAAGCAGAAAAATATTTACAACTGACACCATAGACCTAAAAATACCTCATTTTTGCAAATTAATAGTAAAATGAATGGCAGCAGAATTCAGTAGAAAAAAATTAATATAGGCAAAAGTATGGAAATACTTTTTATCACTGTGACAGATACTTGAGAGGACTGATTTCAAGGGGAGCAGAGATGGATTTTTGACTTGAGACTTCAGAAGTCTCAGACTGGAATGGCAGTAGGCACACGCACAGAAGAGGATGCTCACATATGGCATCCAGAAACTAAAGAAGGAGCCTAGGACAAGCTAGAGCCTTCAAGAACACAGCCCAGTAGCCAACTTCCTCCAGCAAAGCTCTGTTGAGGAAGGTTCCTGTCTCATCTCAGTGACGCCATCACATTCTGAGTCCATAAGGGATAATTCTCTAGGTCAGCATCCTCACGAACACCATAACCTCTTGAGAGCCCATCACCTGGAGAGTAAAGCTTTAAGAACTGAGCCTTTGAAGAGATGCTTCATATCTAAATCAGATCAGCACACAAAGGAAAACTTAGGTGTGGAAGATGGGTGGCCACACAGAGACAGACAGACAGACAGACAACTTGCTAAGAGGCCAACAAAGCAACTGTAGTTGCTGTCGTGTGCTGATGCATGTGAGGTTCTGTCTGAGTGCTAAAGCATGTGAGGTTCTGTCGTGTGCTAATGCATGTGAGGTTCTGTCTGAGTGCTGATGCATGTGAGGTTCTGTCGTGTGCTAATGCATGTGAGGTTCTGTCTGAGTGCTAATGCATGTGAGGTTCTGTCTGAGTGCTAATGCATGTGAGGTTCTGTCTGAGTGCTGATGCATGTGAGGTTCTGTCTGAGTGCTGATGCATGTGAGGTTCTGTCTGAGTGCTGATGCATGTGAGGTTCTGTCATGTGCTGATGCATGTGAGGTTCTGTCTGAGTGCTAATGCATGTGAGGTTCTGTCTGAGTGCTGATGCATGTGAGGTTCTGTCTGAGTGCTGATGCATGTGAGGTTCTGTCTGAGTGCTGATGCATGTGAGGTTCTGTCTGAGTGCTAATGCATGTGAGGTTCTGTCGTGTGCTAATGCATGTGAGGTTCTGTCTGAGTGCTGATGCATGTGAGGTTCTGTCGTGTGCTAATGCATGTGAGGTTCTGTCTGAGTGCTGATGCATGTGAGATTCTGTCGTGTGCTAATGCATGTGAGGTTCTGTCTGAGTGCTGATGCATGTGAGGTTCTGTCGTGTGCTAATGCATGTGAGGTTCTGTCTGAGTGCTAATGCATGTGAGGTTCTGTCTGAGTGCTGATGCATGTGAGGTTCTGTCGTGTGCTGATGCATGTGAGGTTCTGTCTGAGTGCTAATGCATGTGAGGTTCTGTCGTGTGCTGATGCATGTGAGGTTCTGTCTGAGTGCTGATGCATGTGAGGTTCTGTCGTGTGCTAATGCATGTGAGGTTCTGTCTGAGTGCTGATGCATGTGAGGTTCTGTCTGAGTGCTGATGCATGTGAGGTTCTCTCTGAGTGCTAATGCATGTGAGGTTCTGTCGTGTGCTAATGCGTGTGAGGTTCTGTCTGAGTGCTAATGCATGTGAGGTTCTGTCTGAGTGCTAATGCATGTGAGGTTCTGTCTGAGTGCTGATGCATGTGAGGTTCTGTCTGAGTGCTAATGCATGTGAGGTTCTGTTGTGTGCTAATGCATGTGAGGTTCTGTCTGAGTGCTGATGCATGTGAGGTTCTGTCATGTGCTAATGCATGTGAGGTTCTGTCTGAGTGCTAATGCATGTGAGGTTCTGTCTGAGTGCTGATGCATGTGAGGTTCTGTCGTGTGCTGATGCATGTGAGGTTCTGTCATGTGCTAATGCATGTGAGGTTCTGTCTGAGTGCTAATGCATGTGAGGTTCTGTCGTGGGCTGATGCATGTGACGTTCTGTCATGTGATAATGCATGTGAGGTTCTGTCTGAGTGCTAATGCATGTGAGGTTCTGTCTGAGTGCTAATGCATGTGAGGTTCTGTCTGAGTGCTAATGCATGTGAGGTTCTGTCACGTGCTGATGCATGTGAGGTTCTGTCGTGTGCTGATGCATGTGAGGTTCTGTCGTGTGCTGATGCATGTGAGGTTCTGTCGTGTGCTAATGCATGTGAGGTTCTGTCGTGTGCTAATGCATGTGAGGTTCTGTCGTGTGCTGATGCATGTGAGGTACTGTCGTGTGCTGATGCATGTGAGGTTCTGTCTGAGTGCTAATGCATGTGAGGTTCTGTCTGAGTGCTAATGCATGTGAGGTTCTGTCTGAGTGCTGATGCATGTGAGGTTCTGTCTGAGTGCTAATGCATGTGAGGTTCTGTCTGAGTGCTAATGCATGTGAGGTTCTGTCGTGTGCTGATGCATGTGAGGTTCTGTCCTGTGCTAATGCATGTGAGGTTCTGTCTGAGTGCTAATGCATGTGAGGTTCTGTCGTGTGCTAATGCATGTGAGGTTCTGTCGTGTGCTGATGCATGTGAGGTTCTGTCCTGTGCTAATGCATGTGAGGTTCTGTCTGAGTGCTAATGGATGTGAGGTTCTGTCGTGTGCTAATGCATGTGAGGTTCTGTCGTGTGCTGATGCATGTGAGGTTCTGTCGTGTGCTGATGCATGTGAGGTTCTGTCGTGTGCTGATGCATGTGAGGTTCTGTCGTGTGCTGATGCATGTGAGGTTCTGTCGTGTGCTGATGCATGTGAAGTTATGTCATGTGCTAATGCATATGAGGTTCTGTCGTGTGCTAATGCATGTGAGGTACTGTCGTGTGCTGATGCATGTGAGGTTCTGTCTGAGTGCTAATGCATGTGAGGTTCTGTCTGAGTGCTAATGCATGTGAGGTTCTGAGTACTGATGCAAGTGAGGTTCTGTCATGTGCTAATGCATGTGAGGTTCTGTCTGAGTGCTGATGCATGTGAGGTTCTGTCGTGTGCTAATGCATGTGAGGTTCTGTCGTGTGCTAATGCATGTGAGATTCTGTCATGTGCTAATGCATGTGAGGTTCTGTCGTGTGCTAATGCATGTGAGGTTCTGTCGTGTGCTAATGCATGTGAGGTTCTGTCTGAGTGCTAATGCATGTGAGGTTCTGTCTGAGTGCTAATGCATGTGAGGTTCTGTCTGAGTGCTAATGCATGTGAGGTTCTGTCGTGTGCTAATGCATGTGAGGTTCTGTCGTGTGCTGATGCATGTGAGGTTCTGTCGTGTGCTGATGCATGTGAGGTTCTGTCGTGTGCTAATGCATGTGAGGTTCTGTCGTGTGCTGATGCATGTGAGGTACTGTCGTGTGCTGATGCATGTGAGGTTCTGTCTGAGTGCTAATGCATGTGAGGTTCTGTCTGAGTGCTGATGCATGTGAGGTTCTGTCTGAGTGCTGATGCATGTGAGGTTCTGTCTGAGTGCTAAAGCATGTGAGGTTCTGTCGTATGCTGATGCATGTGAGGTTCTGTCCTGTGCTAATGCATGTGAGGTTCTGTCTGAGTGCTAATGCATGTGAGGTTCTGTCTGAGTGCTAATGCATGTGAGGTTCTGTCTGAGTACTGATACAAGTGAGGTTCTGTCGTGTGCTAATGCATGTGAGGTTCTGTCTGAGTGCTGATGCATGTGAGGTTCTGTCGTGTGCTAATGCATGTGAGGTTCTGTCGTGTGCTAATGCATGTGAGGTTCTGTCTGAGTGCTAATGCATGTGAGGTTCTGTCTGAGTGCTAATGGATGTGAGGTTCTGTCGTGTGCTAATGCATGTGAGGTTCTGTCGTGTGCTGATGCATGTGAGGTTCTGTCGTGTGCTGATGCATGTGAGGTTCTGTCATGTGCTGATGCATGTGAGGTTCTGTCGTGTGCTAATGCATGTGAGGTTCTGTCGTGTGCTGATGCATGTGAAGTTATGTCATGTGCTAATGCATATGAGGTTCTGTCGTGTGCTAATGCATGTGAGGTACTGTCGTGTGCTGATGCATGTGAGGTTCTGTCTGAGTGCTGATGCATGTGAGGTTCTGTCTGAGTGCTGATGCATGTGAGGTTCTGTCATGTGCTGATGCATGTGAGGTTCTGTCTGAGTGCTAATGCATGTGAAGTTCTGTCGTGTGCTGATGCATGTGAGGTTCTGTCTGAGTGCTGATGCATGTGAGGTTCTGTCTGAGTGCTGATGCATGTGAGGTTCTGTCTGAGTGCTAATGCATGTGAGGTTCTGTCGTGTGCTAATGCATGTGAGGTTCTGTCTGAGTGCTGATGCATGTGAGGTTCTGTCGTGTGCTAATGCATGTGAGGTTCTGTCTGAGTGCTGATGCATGTGAGATTCTGTCGTGTGCTAATGCATGTGAGGTTCTGTCTGAGTGCTGATGCATGTGAGGTTCTGTCGTGTGCTAATGCATGTGAGGTTCTGTCTGAGTGCTAATGCATGTGAGGTTCTGTCTGAGTGCTGATGCATGTGAGGTTCTGTCGTGTGCTGATGCATGTGAGGTTCTGTCTGAGTGCTAATGCATGTGAGGTTCTGTCGTGTGCTGATGCATGTGAGGTTCTGTCTGAGTGCTGATGCATGTGAGGTTCTGTCGTGTGCTAATGCATGTGAGGTTCTGTCTGAGTGCTGATGCATGTGAGGTTCTGTCTGAGTGCTGATGCATGTGAGGTTCTCTCTGAGTGCTAATGCATGTGAGGTTCTGTCGTGTGCTAATGCGTGTGAGGTTCTGTCTGAGTGCTAATGCGTGTGAGGTTCTGTCTGAGTGCTAATGCATGTGAGGTTCTGTCTGAGTGCTGATGCATGTGAGGTTCTGTCTGAGTGCTAATGCATGTGAGGTTCTGTTGTGTGCTAATGCATGTGAGGTTCTGTCTGAGTGCTGATGCATGTGAGGTTCTGTCATGTGCTAATGCATGTGAGGTTCTGTCTGAGTGCTAATGCATGTGAGGTTCTGTCTGAGTGCTGATGCATGTGAGGTTCTGTCGTGTGCTGATGCATGTGAGGTTCTGTCATGTGCTAATGCATGTGAGGTTCTGTCTGAGTGCTAATGCATGTGAGGTTCTGTCGTGTGCTGATGCATGTGACGTTCTGTCATGTGATAATGCATGTGAGGTTCTGTCTGAGTGCTAATGCATGTGAGGTTCTGTCTGAGTGCTAATGCATGTGAGGTTCTGTCTGAGTGCTAATGCATGTGAGGTTCTGTCACGTGCTGATGCATGTGAGGTTCTGTCGTGTGCTGATGCATGTGAGGTTCTGTCGTGTGCTGATGCATGTGAGGTTCTGTCGTGTGCTAATGCATGTGAGGTTCTGTCGTGTGCTAATGCATGTGAGGTTCTGTCGTGTGCTGATGCATGTGAGGTACTGTCGTGTGCTGATGCATGTGAGGTTCTGTCTGAGTGCTAATGCATGTGAGGTTCTGTCTGAGTGCTAATGCATGTGAGGTTCTGTCTGAGTGCTGATGCATGTGAGGTTCTGTCTGAGTGCTAATGCATGTGAGGTTCTGTCTGAGTGCTAATGCATGTGAGGTTCTGTCGTGTGCTGATGCATGTGAGGTTCTGTCCTGTGCTAATGCATGTGAGGTTCTGTCTGAGTGCTAATGCATGTGAGGTTCTGTCGTGTGCTAATGCATGTGAGGTTCTGTCGTGTGCTGATGCATGTGAGGTTCTGTCCTGTGCTAATGCATGTGAGGTTCTGTCTGAGTGCTAATGGATGTGAGGTTCTGTCGTGTGCTAATGCATGTGAGGTTCTGTCGTGTGCTGATGCATGTGAGGTTCTGTCGTGTGCTGATGCATGTGAGGTTCTGTCGTGTGCTGATGCATGTGAGGTTCTGTCGTGTGCTGATGCATGTGAGGTTCTGTCGTGTGCTGATGCATGTGAAGTTATGTCATGTGCTAATGCATATGAGGTTCTGTCGTGTGCTAATGCATGTGAGGTACTGTCGTGTGCTGATGCATGTGAGGTTCTGTCTGAGTGCTAATGCATGTGAGGTTCTGTCTGAGTGCTAATGCATGTGAGGTTCTGAGTACTGATGCAAGTGAGGTTCTGTCATGTGCTAATGCATGTGAGGTTCTGTCTGAGTGCTGATGCATGTGAGGTTCTGTCGTGTGCTAATGCATGTGAGGTTCTGTCGTGTGCTAATGCATGTGAGATTCTGTCATGTGCTAATGCATGTGAGGTTCTGTCGTGTGCTAATGCATGTGAGGTTCTGTCGTGTGCTAATGCATGTGAGGTTCTGTCTGAGTGCTAATGCATGTGAGGTTCTGTCTGAGTGCTAATGCATGTGAGGTTCTGTCGTGTGCTAATGCATGTGAGGTTCTGTCGTGTGCTGATGCATGTGAGGTTCTGTCGTGTGCTGATGCATGTGAGGTTCTGTCGTGTGCTAATGCATGTGAGGTTCTGTCGTGTGCTGATGCATGTGAGGTACTGTCGTGTGCTGATGCATGTGAGGTTCTGTCTGAGTGCTAATGCATGTGAGGTTCTGTCTGAGTGCTGATGCATGTGAGGTTCTGTCTGAGTGCTGATGCATGTGAGGTTCTGTCTGAGTGCTAATGCATGTGAGGTTCTGTCGTATGCTGATGCATGTGAGGTTCTGTCCTGTGCTAATGCATGTGAGGTTCTGTCTGAGTGCTAATGCATGTGAGGTTCTGTCTGAGTGCTAATGCATGTGAGGTTCTGTCTGAGTACTGATACAAGTGAGGTTCTGTCGTGTGCTAATGCATGTGAGGTTCTGTCTGAGTGCTGATGCATGTGAGGTTCTGTCGTGTGCTAATGCATGTGAGGTTCTGTCGTGTGCTAATGCATGTGAGGTTCTGTCTGAGTGCTAATGCATGTGAGGTTCTGTCTGAGTGCTAATGGATGTGAGGTTCTGTCGTGTGCTAATGCATGTGAGGTTCTGTCGTGTGCTGATGCATGTGAGGTTCTGTCGTGTGCTGATGCATGTGAGGTTCTGTCATGTGCTGATGCATGTGAGGTTCTGTCGTGTGCTAATGCATGTGAGGTTCTGTCGTGTGCTGATGCATGTGAAGTTATGTCATGTGCTAATGCATATGAGGTTCTGTCGTGTGCTAATGCATGTGAGGTACTGTCGTGTGCTGATGCATGTGAGGTTCTGTCTGAGTGCTAATGCATGTGAGGTTCTGTCTGAGTGCTAATGCATGTGAGGTTCTGTCTGAGTGCTGATGCATGTGACGTTCTGTCTGAGTGCTAATGCATGTGAGGTTCTGTCTGAGTGCTAATGCATGTGAGGTTCTGTCTGAGTGCTAATGCATGTGAGGTTCTGTCGTGTGCTAATGCATGTGAGGTTCTGTCTGAGTGCTGATGCATGTGAGGTTCTGTCTGAGTGCTAATGCATGTGAGGTTCTGTCTGAGTGCTGATGCATGTGAGGTTCTGTCTGAGTGCTGATGCATGTGAGGTTCTGTCGTGTGCTGATGCATGTGAGGTTCTGTCTGAGTGCTGATGCATGTGAGGTTCTGTCTGAGTGCTGATGCATGTGAGGTTCTGTCTGAGTGCTGATGCATGTGAGGTTCTGTCTGAGTGCTGATGCATGTGAGGTTCTGTCTGAGTGCTAATGCATGTGAGGTTCTGTCGTGTGCTGATGCATGTGAGGTTCTGTCTGAGTGCTGATGCATGTGAGGTTCTGTCTGAGTGCTGATGCATGTGAGGTTCTGTTGTGTGCTGATGCATGTGAGGTTCTGTCTGAGTGCTGATGCATGTGAGGTTCTGTCTGAGTGCTAATGCATGTGACGTTCTGTCGTGTGCTAATGCATGTGAGGTTCTGTCGTGTGCTAATGCATGTGAGGTTCTGTCGTGTGCTGATGCATGTGTGGTTCTGTCTGAGTGCTGATGCATGTGAGGTTCTGTCTGAGTGCTAATGCATGTGACGTTCTGTCGTGTGCTAATGCATGTGAGGTTCTCTCGTGTGCTAATGCATGTGAGGTTCTGTCGTGTGCTAATGCATGTGAGGTTCTGTTGTGTGCTAATGCATGTGAGGTTCTGTCATGTGCTGATGCATGTGAGGTGCTGTCGTGTGCTAAGGCATGTGAGGTTCTGTCATGTGTTAATGCATGTGAGGTTCTGTCTGAGTGCTGATGCATGTGAGGTGCTGTCGTGTGCTGATGCATGTGAGGTGCTGTCGTGTGCTAATGCATGTGAGGTTCTTTCGTGTGCTAATGCATGTGAGGTTCTGTCTGAGTGCTGATGCATGTGAGGTTCTGTCGTGTGCTAATGCATGTGAGGTTCTGTCTGAGTGCTAATGCATGTGAGGTTCTGTCGTGTGCTAATGCATGTGTGGTTCTGTCATGTGCTAATGCATGTGAGGTTCTGTCTGAGGGCTAATGCATGTGAGGTTCTGTCTGAGTGCTGATGCATGTGAGGTTCTGTCTTAGTGCTAATGCATGTGAGGTTCTGTCTGAGTGCTAATGCATGTGAGGTTCTGTCTGAGTGCTAATGCATGTGAGGTTCTGTCTGAGTGCTAAGGCATGTGAGGTGCTGTCGTGTGCTGATGCATGTGAGGTTCTGTCATGTGCTAATGCATATGAGGTTCTGTCTGAGTGCTAATGCATGTGAGGTTCTGTCGTGTGCTAATGCATGTGTGGTTCTGTCGTGTGCTAATGCATGTGTGGTTCTGTCACGTGCTGATGCATGTGAGGTTCTGTCGTGTGCTGATGCATGTGAGGTTCTGTCATGTGCTAATGCATGTGAGGTTCTGTCTGAGTGCTAATGCATGTGAGGTTCTGTCTGAGTGCTGATGCATGTGAGGTTCTGTCGTGTGCTGATGCATGTGAGGTTCTGTCGTGTGCTGATCGTGTGCTGATGCATGTGAGGTACTGTCGTGTGCTAAGGCATGTGAGGTTCTGTCATGTGCTAATGCATGTGAGGTTCTGTCATGTGCTAATGCATGTGAGGTTCTGTTGTGTGCTAATGCATGTGAGGTTCTGTCGTGTGCTGATGCATGTGAGGTGCTGTCGTGTGCTAAGGCATGTGAGGTTCTGTCATGTGCTAATGCATGTGAGGTTCTGTCTGAGTGCTGATGCATGTGAGGTTCTGTCGTGTGCTAATGTATGTGAGGTTCTGTCTGAGTGCTAATGCATGTGAGGTTCTGTCGTGTGCTGATGCATGTGAGGTTCTGTCTGAGTGCTAATGCATGTGAGGTTCTGTCGTGTGCTAATGCATGTGTGGTTCTGTCGTGTGCTAATGCATGTGAGGTTCTGTCTGAGTGCTAATGCATGTGAGGTTCTGTCGTGTGCTAATGCATGTGAGGTTCTGTCGTGTGCTAATGCATGTGAGGTTCTGTCTGAGTGCTAAGGCATGTGAGGTGCTGTCTGAGTGCTAATGCATGTGAGGTTCTGTCTGAGTGCTAATGCATGTGAGGTTCTGTCGTATGCTGATGCATGTGAGGTTCTGTCCTGTGCTAATGCATGTGAGGTTCTGTCTGAGTGCTAATGCATGTGAGGTTCTGTCTGAGTGCTAATGCATGTGAGGTTCTGTCTGAGTACTGATACAAGTGAGGTTCTGTCGTGTGCTAATGCATGTTAGGTTCTGTCTGAGTGCTGATGCATGTGAGGTTCTGTCGTGTGCTAATGCATGTGAGGTTCTGTCGTGTGCTAATGCATGTGAGGTTCTGTCTGAGTGCTAATGCATGTGAGGTTCTGTCTGAGTGCTAATGGATGTGAGGTTCTGTCGTGTGCTAATGCATGTGAGGTTCTGTCGTGTGCTGATGCATGTGAGGTTCTGTCGTGTGCTGATGCATGTGAGGTTCTGTCATGTGCTGATGCATGTGAGGTTCTGTCGTGTGCTAATGCATGTGAGGTTCTGTCGTGTGCTGATGCATGTGAAGTTATGTCATGTGCTAATGCATATGAGGTTCTGTCGTGTGCTAATGCATGTGAGGTACTGTCGTGTGCTGATGCATGTGAGGTTCTGTCTGAGTGCTAATGCATGTGAGGTTCTGTCTGAGTGCTAATGCATGTGAGGTTCTGTCTGAGTGCTGATGCATGTGACGTTCTGTCTGAGTGCTAATGCATGTGAGGTTCTGTCTGAGTGCTAATGCATGTGAGGTTCTGTCTGAGTGCTAATGCATGTGAGGTTCTGTCGTGTGCTAATGCATGTGAGGTTCTGTCTGAGTGCTGATGCATGTGAGGTTCTGTCTGAGTGCTAATGCATGTGAGGTTCTGTCTGAGTGCTGATGCATGTGAGGTTCTGTCGTGTGCTAATGCATGTGAAGTTCTGTCTGAGTGCTGATGCATGTGAGGTTCTGTCTGAGTGCTGATGCATGTGAGGTTCTGTCTGAGTGCTGATGCATGTGAGGTTCTGTCTGAGTGCTGATGCATGTGAGGTTCTGTCTGAGTGCTAATGCATGTGAGGTTCTGTCGTGTGCTAATGCATGTGAGGTTCTGTCTGAGTGCTGATGCATGTGAGGTTCTGTCTGAGTGCTGATGCATGTGAGGTTCTGTTGTGTGCTGATGCATGTGAGGTTCTGTCTGAGTGCTGATGCATGTGAGGTTCTGTCTGAGTGCTAATGCATGTGACGTTCTGTCGTGTGCTAATGCATGTGAGGTTCTGTCATGTGTTAATGCATGTGAGGTTCTGTCGTGTGCTGATGCATGTGTGGTTCTGTCTGAGTGCTGATGCATGTGAGGTTCTGTCTGAGTGCTAATGCATGTGACGTTCTGTCGTGTGCTAATGCATGTGAGGTTCTCTCGTGTGCTAATGCATGTGAGGTTCTGTCGTGTGCTAATGCATGTGAGGTTCTGTTGTGTGCTAATGCATGTGAGGTTCTGTCATGTGCTGATGCATGTGAGGTGCTGTCGTGTGCTAAGGCATGTGAGGTTCTGTCATGTGTTAATGCATGTGAGGTTCTGTCTGAGTGCTGATGCATGTGAGGTGCTGTCGTGTGCTGATGCATGTGAGGTGCTGTCGTGTGCTAATGCATGTGAGGTTCTTTCGTGTGCTAATGCATGTGAGGTTCTGTCTGAGTGCTGATGCATGTGAGGTTCTGTCGTGTGCTAATGCATGTGAGGTTCTGTCTGAGTGCTAATGCATGTGAGGTTCTGTCGTGTGCTAATGCATGTGTGGTTCTGTCATGTGCTAATGCATGTGAGGTTCTGTCTGAGGGCTAATGCATGTGAGGTTCTGTCTGAGGGCTAATGCATGTGAGGTTCTGTCTGAGTGCTAATGCATGTGAGGTTCTGTCTGAGTGCTAATGCATGTGAGGTTCTGTCTGAGTGCTAATGCATGTGAGGTTCTGTAGTGAGTGCTAAGGCATGTGAGGTGCTGTCGTGTGCTGATGCATGTGAGGTTCTGTCATGTGCTAATGCATATGAGGTTCTGTCTGAGTGCTAATGCATGTGAGGTTCTGTCGTGTGCTAATGCATGTGTGGTTCTGTCACGTGCTGATGCATGTGAGGTTCTGTCGTGTGCTGATGCATGTGAGGTTCTGTCATGTGCTAATGCATGTGAGGTTCTGTCTGAGTGCTAATGCATGTGAGGTTCTGTCTGAGTGCTGATGCATGTGAGGTTCTGTCGTGTGCTGATGCATGTGAGGTTCTGTCGTGTGCTGATCGTGTGCTGATGCATGTGAGGTGCTGTCGTGTGCTAAGGCATGTGAGGTTCTGTCATGTGCTAATGCATGTGAGGTTCTGTCATGTGCTAATGCATGTGAGGTTCTGTTGTGTGCTAATGCATGTGAGGTTCTGTCGTGTGCTGATGCATGTGAGGTGCTGTCGTGTGCTAAGGCATGTGAGGTTCTGTCATGTGCTAATGCATGTGAGGTTCTGTCTGAGTGCTGATGCATGTGAGGTTCTGTCGTGTGCTAATGTATGTGAGGTTCTGTCTGAGTGCTAATGCATGTGAGGTTCTGTCGTGTGCTGATGCATGTGAGGTTCTGTCTGAGTGCTAATGCATGTGAGGTTCTGTCGTGTGCTAATGCATGTGTGGTTCTGTCGTGTGCTAATGCATGTGAGGTTCTGTCTGAGTGCTAATGCATGTGAGGTTCTGTCGTGTGCTAATGCATGTGAGGTTCTGTCGTGTGCTAATGCATGTGAGGTTCTGTCTGAGTGCTAAGGCATGTGAGGTGCTGTCTGAGTGCTAATGCATGTGAGGTTCTGTCTGAGTGCTGATGCATGTGAGGTTCTGTCGTGTGCTAATGCATGTGAGGTTCTGTCTGAGTGCTAATGCAATAGACATTCTGTCTGAGTGCTAATGCATGTGAGGTTCTGTCGTGTGCTAATGCATGTGAGGTTCTGAGTGGTAATGCATGTGAGGTTCTGTCTGAGTGCTGATGCATGTGAGGTTTCGTCGTGTGCCAATGCATGTGAGGTTCTGTCTGAGTGCTGACTTACACAGCTGCATGCCTAGCAAGGGCTACCCCATCCCATCACACAGTAAGCTTACAAAGGCACTAATACCAGCATCCACATTTTACATCCAGACTTCATGGCTTGCTAGAAGTCATTAAACACATGCCAACACCTTGAACTCTGAGGATTAAAGCAGCTGTGAATTGGGCAGACCACCATGAAAGTGAGTCCTGGAACACAAGGGCTCACAGAGGCTATTCAGAGAAAGATCAACTCAACTGTGTGAGGACAGAAATTCTAGGGTCCTCAAAGGTCAATTAGATCAATAGGGTACAGATGTCCTCTCCCCCAACATGCCCATGGTAGTTGCCATAGAAATATATCCATGGCAACAACTCTGCTTTGCACTGCTGAGCATCTTTGGTCAAGTGAGATTCCTTTGTGCAGCTGAAGTTGGCTTTCCCCTAAGCATGTATAATTTGTTCTGAGCACGCATGTGAAAGTAAAGCATTTCCCTCACAAGCGTGATGACCCTTCAGAATAATATTGTAATCCTCCATTTTTTTTTCTCACAGGCTCTAAAGCTATTATTTGACTGTATCCTCTAGAGTAGAGACTCTCCAGTTTCTTAGTCTTCTTATTAAAATGATTTGCGCTGAAGACCTGGATATATTTATTTCCTATGATACATCTTCACAGTGTTCTCCATGCATATAACACAGACTAGTATTAGATTGGCTGTGTTCCAGGCTCCGGTGAGAAGCAATGCATGGTCCTCTTCCAGTGTCTCATAGGCTATCTACAGTTGTTGCCATCATCCCTGACACCAGAGTTCTGAGTGTGACAGGGCTTTTCATGGCCCAGTTGTGCATGACCCAAAGGCCTAGGGTGCTGAACAGTCATGGTCACCAAAGATCACTCTAAGAAAATGGCTCTGGGTTTGCTATCTCTTGTTTGTGAAGACTCTCAAGGACATATTCAAAACAGAAACACGATTTATTAAGAATTACAGAAATGTGAAAAATTAAAGAAAAACAGAAATAAAGAAAACGACTGGAAGGGATAGAACTTCCTTGTCTAAGATTTTATGGAATTTTGGCAGACACAGGACAAAAGCTGATGTAATTGCAATGTGATTGGTTGGCTCTCTGGGCTATTGTGGGCCAAACCAATGAGGGCTCTCTCTCCATTCCTCTTTTTCTTATCACAGGTGTCTTAGTGCTTTACTGCTGAGAATAGACACCATGACTAAAGCAACTCTTAAGAAGAACATTTAATTGGGGCTGGCTTACAGATTCAGAGGTTCAGTCGATTATCAAGGCAGAACATGGCAGCGTTTGGCAGGCATGGTGCAGGAGGAGCTGAGAGTTCTACATCTTCATCTGGAGGCTGCTAGCAGAATACTAACTTCCAGGCAGCTACGATGAGAGTCTTAAAGCCCACACCCACAGTTAAACACCTACTCCAACAGGGCCACACCTTCTAATAGTGCCATTTTCTGGGTCAAGCATATACAAAACAAAACAAAACATTCCACTCCCTGGGTCCCATAGGCTTGTTGAAACATGAGTCTATGGGGGACATACCCAAATATAGCATAATAAAAAATACATTTAGTTCAACTTCCAAAGCCCCTATAGTCTATAGCAGTGTTAACATGTTGTAAGTCCAAAATTCAAAGTCTTTTCTGAGATTCAGTCCTGACTTCCTTTGGTGATGAACAGCAATGTAGAAGTGTAAGCTGAATAAACCCTTTCCTTCCCAACTTGCTTCTTGGTCATGATGTTTTGTGCAGGAATAGGAACCCTGACTAAGACAATAGGTTCCAAGGACTCTATGTAAATATTGGTCAAAATGTGTTTGCATCTCATGAAGGCCTAGTCATTGGTTAAGTAACAAAAGCACTTCATGCCCCACCTCCAACATACACCTTACAAAATATCCCACAGCCGCAAGCCTTCATTTGAGTAGTTCATGGTACCATGAAGGACACTTGTCATTTTCTTTCCTCAATGAGGGAACTTTATCTTTGGACCCTTTGTCTCATGGTCACAAAATGGTCATCACAGCCCTCAAGAAGCAAGTTTGCATGCAAGGCTACCCAAAATGAGGAGTGAGATGAAGAGACAGAGTTCATCTGACAAAAAAACAAAAGCAAAAACACATACAAACACACATAGGCCACTCTCTTCACAGCAGGGAGGAAAACGTCTCTCAGCATTCTCTGGCTAAGTTCTCTTTATTGGACAGAACAACAACCTTCCTCCCAGCTAGGGGAGGGGAGAGAGAGGAAGTAGGGATTAGCCAAGGGGAGAGAGTCCAGGAGACACCTTAAGAAAACACCTGGAGCCCTGAGAGTCAGACCAATGCTAAAGTGCAAGTACCACTGGGATTCTGACTGGGAGGTGGCCAGATTATTTTAGGGGATTAAAATAGAGTAATACTGCTCAGTTATTGTGCCCTTAAAACTTGTTAAATGAATATAATAATCAAGTCTCAATTATCTGGGAGCTAGCTGGGTTAAGAGAAAAACTTATAAATTGCCACTAACACCAAGTCTTAAATCATCTATAAACAAGGAACAAAAGGACTGATCATGCATCACAGAACCCTAAAATGGATCTTTGCACCTCTTCTTTGTCTCCTATCCCATGTGTCTTCTTGTTGGAAAAATTTTGATGTTCAAGTTGTAATTTCAGGTTGTATTTACTTTTTGTAAGGTAGTTTAGGGGAGAACTTCTAGAAAGAATATTAAGTCTTCATTTAAGAAAACAAAGAAGTCAAATCACTCACTTAAGATTACCCAGCAAAGAAGAGTGAAGGTTTAGGCAAAATAGACAAATGTATTGATGAACAGAACGGTTCCACTGTAACTAGGAAAAGGATCTATATGCACATTATGGAAAAGCCAATGCCCTCTGGGGTAAACAGTAAAGACTATGGATAGTCTTATATAACGAAGAGGCAAGGCTGGGCAGACTGTGTGCCCCGGCCCTCAGGCTCCTCACAAGCAGAGCTGCCACAGCTCTGACTAGATCCCCATCCCTCCACATCGGAAAAAGGAAAAGCAGCAAGGCTAAAGGTCTCGCATGACCTAAGGATCTCCAC
The DNA here is from genome assembly GCA_036184795.1 of Tokudaia tokunoshimensis. Lineage (NCBI taxonomy): Eukaryota > Metazoa > Chordata > Mammalia > Rodentia > Muridae > Tokudaia > Tokudaia tokunoshimensis. The sequence goes on from BTHU01000014.1 coordinate 30,339,022, forward strand.
TTTCCTTTCAGAGTGGGCTCTCTTTTCTAGGACTTCCTATTCTCTTGTATTTCAAGGATTCATACAATGCACAAACACAGAGAAAGGAAGACATGGGTTGCTATAGCTGGCTCAGGCTCCCCAATAGAGTCACCCAGGGGATCTGTGAAGCATTTGAGTTCATCCATCTTCAGACATTATTTTGTTGGTTGGGCTCTGGTTCACAAATCGGCATGTTTAATATTTGCCCATGATTTTAACATGTAACAGGTTGAAAGTCAATGGCTTGTGCCAATTGTGATTGCTATACTTGTTGGGCATTTCTCTATCAGGTAAAGTAGAGGTCTGTTAGTGAGGAGGGTGGAGCAGTCCTACACCTAGTCATTGGCAGAGAAATTTACAGAGGTATAGACAGCCCTTCTCCTGAAGAACACGTATGTGAATTTTACAGGAGACATGATTCACTTGGGATGTTCCTCCATGAAATTAATTCATCCCACAGGCTTTGAGGAAACGTAACCTGCACTGGTTGCTCAATAGGGTGAAAACTATGTGCACATTTCTTCTTCCTTGAGGGCCAATGTCTTTCTAAGAATTCCTAGTCCTGTAGTTCTCAGCCTTCCTCATGCTGTGACCCTCTGAATCAGTTCAACTGTAAGATTGTCTTGCTGCTACTTCATCACTGTAATTTTGCTACTGTTATGAATGGCAATGCCAATAATTTTCAGAGATAGAGGTTTGCCAAAGGGGTGGCAACCCCCAGGTTCAGAACCTCTGCGAGTGCCACCGGCCACAATGCTCAGAGCACACTTAAAGAGTGCTGGGAGAAACCAGCCTGCACAGGTAAAAGCACACCTGCTGCTCAGAGGTTCACGCCTGGAGACCTCTGGTGAAAGCCCTCCAGTTTCTGTCTCTGGCTTGGGTCCATCCTCTGGCACAGTGCACCATATCCAAGTGGCGCAGGGAGGCAGTTTAAACACCCAGGAGTGCAGAGAGGATGGGCAACACAGGCAGCACCACCCCTGCTGCTCAGAGGAAACAGCCGGAAACCCTGAGGACACAAGAACCTAGGAACAGCATGGGACAGGAGTCTTCCGATTACCGACTGCACCCAGAGTTGATCGGGGCCACAAGGCTAAATACCCAAATACAACCACAAGAGAGTGGGTCTTGCAGGAGTACCTACATACCAGTGTACACAGAGAGAACGGGTCTCCCAGGAGCACAGATACAGAGGCTTGCCTGACAGATAAGCCACAATCAGAGACAGCAATACCAGTTAATACCAGAGATAACTAGATGGCAAAAGGCAAATGTAAGAACATCACTAACAGAAACCAAGGCAACATGGCACCATCTGAACCAAGTGCTCCAACAACAGCAAGTCCTGGATGCCCCAAAACACCAGAAAAGCAAGACCTAGATTTAAAATCATATCTCATGATGTTGATAGAGGATTTCAAGAAGGACAAAAATAACTTCCTTAAAGATGTACAAGAGAACATGAGTCAACAGGTAGAAGCCCTTAAAAAGGAAACACAAAAATTGCTTAAAGAAATACAGGAGAACATGGGTCAACAGGCAGAAGTCCTGAAAGAGGAAGCACAAAAATCCCTTAAAGAATTATAGGAAAACACAAACAAGTGAAGGAACTGAGCAAAACCATCCATGATCTAAAAATGGAAGTAGAAACAACTAAGAAATCACAAAGGGAGACAACTTTGGAGATAGTAAACCTTGGAAAGAAATCAAGAGTCATAGATGCAAACATCAACAACAGAATACAAAAGATAGAAGAAAGAATCTCAGGGGCTGAAGATACCAAAGAAAGCATTGACTCAACAGTCAAAGAAAATACAAAATGCAAAAAGCTCCTGAGCCAAAACATCCAGGAAATCCAGGACACAATAAGACCAAACCTAAGGATTATAGGTATAGAAGAGAGTGAAGATTTACAACTTAAAGGACCAGTAAATATTTTCAACAAAATTATAGAAGAAAACTTCCCTAACCTAAAGAGAGAGATGCCCATGAACATACAAGAAGCCTACAGAACTCCAAACAGACTGGACAAGAACAAAAACTCCTTCCGACACATAATAATCAAAACTCCAAATGCACTAAACAAAGAAATAATATTAAAAGCAGTGAGAGAAAAAGGTCAAGTAACATATAAAGAAAGACCTATCAGAATTACACCAGACTTCTCACCAGAGACCAATGAAAACTAGAAGATCCTGGGCAGATCTCATATAGACTCTAGGAGAACACAAATGCCAGCCCAGACTACCATACCCAGCAAAACTCTCAATCACCATAGATGGAGAGACCAAGATATTCCATGATAAAAAAAATTTTACACAATCTCTTTCTACAAATCCAGCCCTACAAAGGATAATAGATGGAAAATGCCAATATAAGGAAAAACCAAGATAGTAATCTTCTTTCAACAAACCCAAAGGAAGATAACCACTCAAACATAAAAATAACATCAAAAATAACAGGAAGCAACAATCTCTATTCCTTAATATCTCTTAACATTGATGGACTTAATTCCTCAATAAAAAGACATCGACTAACAGATTGGATACGTAAACAGGACCCAGCATTTTGCTGCATATAGGAAACATACCTCAGTGTCAAAGACAAAAACTCCCTCAGAGTAAAAGGCTGGAAAACAAATTACCAAGCAAATGGTCCCAGGAAATAAGCTAGAGTAGCCATTCTAATATCAGATAAAATTTACTTTCAACCAAAAGTCATCAAAAAAGACACGGAAGGACACTTCATACTCATCAAAGGAACAATCCACCAAGAAGAACTCTCAATTCTGAACATTTATGCTCCAAATACAAGGGCACCCTCATTCATAAAAGAAACTTTACTGAAGCTCAAAGCACACATGGCACCTCACACAATAATTGTGGGTGACTTCCACACTCCACTCTCCTCAATGGACTGATCAGGAAAACAGAAACTAAACAGGGACACAGTGAAACTAATTATGTATATATAACAATATAGTGAAACTAAATGTAGATATATAACATTTCATCCTAAATCAAAAGAATATACCTTCTCCAAAATCGACCATATAATTTGTCACAAAACAGACCTCAACAGATACAAAAAAAAATCGAACTAATCCCATGCCTCCTATCAGATCACTACGGAGTAAGAGTGGTCTTCAATAGCAGCAAAAACAACAGAAAGCCCACATACACATGGAAGCTGAACAATGCTCTACTCAATGATACCTTGGTCAAGGAAGAAATAAAGAAATCAAAGACTTTTTAGAATTTAATGAAAATGAAGGCACAACATACCCAAACTTATAGGACACAATGAAAGCAGTGCTAAGAGGAAAACTCATAGCACTGAGTACCTCCAAAAAGAAACTGGAGAGAGCATACACTAGCAGCTTAATGGCACACCTGAAAGCCCTGGAACAGCAAATACACCCAAGAGGAGTAGAAGGCAAGAAATCATCAAACTGAGGGCTGAAATCAATCAAATAGAAACAAATAGAACCATACAAAGAATCAACAAAACCAGGAGCTGGTTCTTTGAGAAAATCAACAAGATAGATAAACCCTTAGCCAGACTAACCAGAGGGCACAGAGACAGTATCTGAATTAATAAAATCAGAAATGAAAAGGGAGATATAACAACAGAAACTGAGGCAATTCAAAAATCATCATATCCTACTACAAAAGCCTATACTCAACACAACTGGAAAATCTGGATGAAATGGACAATTTCCTAGACAGATACCAAATACCAAAATTAAATCAGGATCTAATAGACCATTCAAACAGTCCCATAACCCCTAAAGAAATAGATGCGATCATTGAAAGTCTCCCAACCAAAAAAAAAAAAAAAAAAAAGCACAGGACCAGATGGTTTTAGTGCAGAATTCTATCAGACCTTCAAAAAAGACCTAACATCAATACTCTTCAGACTATTCCACAAAATAGAAACAGAAGGAACACTACCCAACTTGTTCTATGAAGTCACAATTACGCTAATAACAAAACCACACCAAGATCCAGCAAAGAAAGAGAACTTCAGACCAATTTCCCTTATGAATATCGATGCAAAAATAATAAAATTCTTGCCAACCGAATCCAAGAACACATCAAAACGATCATTCACCAAAATCAAGTAGGCTTCATCCCAGGCATAATGCATCAATGTAATGATGCATTTATTTATGCACTACATAAACAATCTCAAAGAAAAAAATCACATGGTCATTTCATTAGATGCTGAAAAAGCATTTTAAAAATTTCAGCATCTTTTCATGCTAAAAGTCTTAGAAGGACCAGGAATTCAAGGCCCATATCTAAACATAATAAAAGCAATATACAGCAAACCAGTAGCCAACATCAATCTAAATGGAGAGAAACTTGAAGCAATCCCAATCCCACTAAAATCAGGGACTAGACAAGGCTGCCCTCTTTCTCCATATCTATATAGTACTTGAAGTTCTAGCTAGAGCAATTAGACAACAAAAGAAGGTCAAAGGGATAGACATTGGAAAGGAAGAAGTCAAATTATCACTATTTGCAGATGATATGATAGTATACTTAAGCGACCCAAAAAACTCCACCAGAGAACTCCTACAGCTGATAAACAACTTCAGCAAAGTGACCAGATATAAAATTAACTCAAACCAATCAGGAGTCTTCCTATACTCAAAGGATAAACAGGCTGAGAAAGAAATTAGGGAAATGACACCCTTCAAAATAGTCACAAACAATATAAAGCATCTTGGTGTGACTCTAACCAAACAAGTGAAAGATCTGTATGTCAAGAACTTCAAGTCTCTGAAGAAAGAAATTGAAGAAGACCTCAGAAGATGGAAAGATCTCCCATGCTTGTGAATTGGCAGGATTAATATAGTAAAAATGGCCATCTTGCCAAAAGCAATCTATAGATTCAATGCAATCCCCATCAAAATCCCAACTCAATTCTTCATAGAGTTAGAGCAATTCTCAAATTCATCTGGAATAACAAAAAACCCAGGATAGTGAAAACTATTCTCAACAGTAAAAGAACTTCTGGGGGAATCAGTATCCCAGACCTCAAGCAGTACTATAGAGCAATAGTGTTAAAAACTGCATGGTATTGGAACAGAGACAGGCAGGTAGATCAATGAAATAGAATTGAAGACCCAGAAATGAACCCACATACCTATGGTCACTTGATCTTTGACAAAGGAGTTATATCCATCCAGTGGAAAAAAGATAGCCTTTTTAACAAATGGTGCTAGCTCAACTGGCGGCTAGCATGCAGAAGAATGCAAATTGATCCATTCTTATCTCCTTGTACTAAGCTCAAGTCCAAGTGGATCAAGGACCTCCACATGAAACCAGACACACTGAAACTAATAGAAAAGAAACTGGGGAAGAGCCTTGAACACATGGGCACAGGGGAAAATTTCCTGAACAGAACACCAATAGCCTATGCCCTAAGATCAAGAATTGACAAATGGGACCTCATAAAATTACTAAGTTTCTGTAAGGCAAAGGACACTGTCAATAGGACAAAATGGCAACTAACAAACTGGGAAAAGATCTTTTACCAATCCTACATCGGACAGAGGGCTAATATCCAATATATACAAAGAACTCAAGAAGTTAGACTCCAGAGAGCCAAGTAACCCTATTAAAAATGGGGTACAGGGCTAAACAAAGAATTTTTACCTGAGGAATATCGAATGGCTGAGAAGCACCTAAAGAAATGTTCAGCATCCTTAGTCATCAGGGAAATGCAAATCAAAAAAACCCTGAGATTTCACCTCACACTGGTCAGAATGGCTAAGATAAAGGAAAGAACCCAGATGTCCCTCAACGGAGGAATGGATTCAGAAGATGTGGTATATCTACACAATGGAATACTACTCTGCAATTAAAAACAATGAATTCACGAAATTCCTAGGCAAATGGTCAGATTTTGAAAATATCATCCTTAGTGAGGTAACCCAATCACAAAAGAACACACATGGTATGCAGTCACTGATAAGGGGATACTAACCCAGAATCTCGGAATACCCTAGACACAATTCGCATATCAATAGATTTCTAAGAAGATGGAAGGAGAGACCCCTGGTCCTGGAAAGACTGGATGTAGGGCAACGCCAGGACAGAGAAACGAGAGGGGGTTGAATGGAGAAAAGAGGGAGGGAAGGGGGCTTATGGGACTTTCGGGGAGGGAGGAAATGGGAAAAGGTGAAATGATTTGGAATATAAATTAAAAAAAAAACTCAGGAGACAGCAGGTGCTGGAGAGGTTGCGGAGAAAAAGGAACAGCTCCATTGCTGGTGGGATTGCAAGGTGGTACCACCACTCTGGAAATCAGTTTGGCAGTTCCTCAGAAAACTGGGCATAATACTACCGAAGGACCCTGTTATATCACTCCTGGGCATATACCCAGAGGATTCTCCAGCAGATAATAAGGACACATGCTCCACTATGTTCATAGCAGTCCTATTTATAATAGCCAGAAGCTGGAAAGAACCCAGATGTCCCTCAATGGAGGAATGAATACAGAAAATGTGGTGTATTTACACAATGGAGTCCTACTCAGCCATTAAAAACAATGAATTCATGGAATTCTTAGACAAATGGATGGAACTGGAAAGTATCCTGAGTGAGGTAACCCAATCACAAAAGAACACATGGTATGCAATCACTGATAAGTGGATATTAACCCAGAAGCTCGGAATACCCAAGACACAGTTCACATATCAAATGATGCCCAAGGAGGAAGAACAAAGTATGGATACTTGGGTCCTTTGTAGAAAGGGGAACAAAATACCCACAGAAGGAGATACAGAGACAAAGAGTGGAGCAGAGTCTGAGGCAAAGACCACCCAGAGACTACCCCACCCAGGGATCCATCCCATATACAGTGACAAAACCCAGACACTATTATCGATGCCCACAAGTGCTTGCTGACTGGAGCGGGATATAGCTGTCACCTCGGAGGCTCTGCTAGTGCATGACAAATATAGAGGGGGACACTCTCAGCCAGCCATTGGACTGAGCACAGGGTCCCCAATGGAGGAGCTAGAGAAAGGACCCAAGGAGCTGAAGGGGTTTACAGCACCACAGGAAGAACAACAATATGAGTCACCCAGTACCCCCCCCCCCCCGAGCTCCCAGGGACAAAACCATCAACCAAAGAGTACTCATGGAGTTACTCATGGCTCCAGACACATAGGCAGCAGAGGATGGCCTTGTTGGCCATCAAAGGAAGGAGAGGCCCTTGGTCCTGGAAAGACGATGCCGTAGTGTAGAGGAATACCAGGACAGGGAAGCAGGGGAGGGTTGACTGGGGAAGGGGAGATGGCTTATGGGATTTTCTGGGGATGGGGAACCAGGAAAGGGGACAACATTTGAAATGTAATAAATATATCTAATTTAAAAAAAAGTGCTGGATTTTCGGCAGGGCAGGCTTGGCCTCCAGCCGCCTGGAACCTTGGTGGGGTTGGCTGTGTCCGGTGCCTCCGCAGATAGTGGAGGCTGTGTCTGTGTCCGATGCCACAGGCACTGCTGGGGATACTCGGGCTAAGCTTCCCTCCTTCTGTGAACTAGCCCGTTTCTACTTTGTAACTCGGGACTTAATAAGCAGTTGAGTGCTATAGACAATGAGTTAACGGGCAGCCTTGATCCTAGCTGTCAAGCTGATAGCAGAGACAACAGGTAAACTAAGCAAAAGTCCCAAATCAGCAATCCTCCTGCCTTAGCCTCGTAAGTGCTGAAATGACAGGCATGTACTACCACATGACCTTTTAACTCTCTATGCCCTGCCTGATTTTACCAGAATTTTGCAATTAACCCCCGCTTTTCCACTTGTAATCCTAAGCTACAATGGCTTAATTTTTTAAAGTTTTATATTCATGGAATCCCAGCACATACATGTGTTTCCTGGCACTTATCTACATTTCCATTCTGATATCACTTTCCATGGAATGAATATAGTTGTATTCATCCATTCCACTGCTGATGGACATTTTGGTTGTTCAGTCCAGAGTACATGTTTCAGTATAGTCCTAAATATTAAATACTTTTGATGCTGTTACATCTTAATCTTAATATGCTATTATCTTATTGTTAAAATTCTAAGTGTTCTGTGGTATGAGGTCTAACAATTCAGATATACAGATTCTGTAACAATTTGCTTTTATACATAAGATTTATAAAATTTAAGAATATCATCAAATATCAACTTTTAATGATGTCCTTTATTTAATATATGGAGTCACATAATCCTTAAAATCCAGGCTGGTAGCTGATTCCCACATCAGCTCCCTTGCCCATATGCACACTTGTTAGACACGGGGACAAAACAATCCTGTGCAATGTTTTCAGAGTTCCATGATTTGTGAGCAACTGGTGCACAGTGAGTGGTGATGAACTCCCACTGTTCCACCACGGACAGCCACTCCCACTGTTCCACCACGGACAGCCACTCCCACTGTTCCACCACGGACAGCCACTCCCACTGTTCCACCACGGACAGCCACTCCCACTGTTCCACCATGGACATCCACTCGAAAACACAAGAAGCTGGCAGTAAAGCAAAATGTCCTGCCCCGTCACTGGAAAGTGCTGAAGGCTTTTCATGATGAGATAAATGCTTAAGTTCATCACCTGGAGGTCAAATAAAACCGAGTCGCAGTCTGCAGCTTTGCACTTAAGTATCTGGAGCAGGGTACCACACGGTCATCTGACATTCGTAACAGAAACGTTTGAGTCTGCCTTATCAAAGCGCTCGCTCACTTTTTACATAGTGTTTGTGGACGATAATGCATGCTCACTTCTGACTTCTCTTTCCTAAGGCTTAGTGGGACTGTGCGATGCTGGAGCAGTAATCCAGAATGTCCTGAATGGTGAATTCCATCGTAACTCCAGATCCAGGGTAACAGCGCGCTATCAACCCCTCGAAGTGCTTGTACTGGCGAATAAATTCATCTTGCATGGAGTGCCACACCACCTATTGCAAAACAGAAAGTGAAAGCAGACTGTGAGGAGATGATTGCATAATCACACAGAGAAGAGGTTTTGGGACAGAATCTAAGACTGTATAACATGGCAGGTAGGAACATGCATTCGACGCCAACGCCCTCAATCCTTCCACTTATGTGCCATTGGTCCTGTGGGCCACAAATTCCTCTCTGTAAACACGGTGTGGATAGTAACACTCCTCCCTCCCAAGTTCACCAAGCGGATAGTTCACCAAGCGGATAGTTCACCAAGTGGATAATCCAGAGTATAGGTTAGTTAGGCCAGGTCTGGCATGAGCAAGCACCCATTGTGCTATAGCTGTTATCACATAAACTCTAACATCTACATCAGATGCAGCTTTGTACAGTTATGTGTGGAAGCAGGACCATCATTCAGGAAGTGCAATACTTAACATTAAGTTCCATTTTAGTCATGGTTCAATTGTTTATCTAGAATTGACGGCATAAAGCGTTGCTTGATACTGTGGAGGGAGCCGAGATGATCCAGGGTCTCTACCTACAACTATGTGACAATACACCTAGCCATGGGGCAGACATGTAGATGATTAAGACAGAATTCCATACACGATGATGTCAGGGCTTAAATTCATTGAGGTTTGCCCTGTATCAGCACACTGTAACTTAGGTCTCCTGAGGACTTGGGAAGGTGGGGTCTTTGATCGTATTCCAGAATGTACTCTTCTAGCGTCTTTCAAATGAACCTCCTCAGTCCTCCATTCCTGTCAATTTAAGACCAGTCACTCTCCCCACACCTTTTGCTTTGTGTCGCTCAGCTCATACGATTTCTTCCACTGAGTATCACACCTGCCACTCGTGAGTAGGGCTTTCCTCTGCGAAGGAACACTAATGTAGCACTGTGGGTGAGCGCTTCTACGAGGCAGAAATCACAATTATTCTTCACCTCTGGGCCTTCCGGCCAAGTTTACAAAGAACACAGCTTTGCTCTGTCAAATCTGGCCCCACTGCACGTGAGCCGGGCCTGCTGCCATGTTAGTCCTCCTCTCTAAAGTCTCATTCTCCTATCTAAGAAACAGTAGTGCCCACCAGAGGCCTCAATTTGAAGCTCAGAACTCACACTTGGCCCAAATGGCACAGCTGAATGTGGATCTGGACTCCAGATCCTTTTCTCGCCCTGCCCCCGCTCGCCATGGCTCCGTATGGCAGTACTGAGCTGACGCAAGAGCAGTGACGCAAAACCTCAGCCACCAAAGCAGCAATGCCTCGCCCTAGGGAATACAAAACTCCAAGCAGAAACGATCGCAGTTACACAACGCATCCCTTCTTACAGTCCATCACCCGTCTGGGTTATAGCATTTTCACCTGTCTTTATTTTACTTTTGCTTGGCTTCTTTGAGGCAGGGTCTGTGTAGCACAGGCTGGCCGTAAGCTCACTATGTAGCCTAGGATGGTCTGCTCCTGTGCCTCAGCCTCTCAAGTGCTGGGCTGCAAGCGTGTACCACTTGGCTGTGGGGCTCTTCCAGGCACTACAACTAGAGCATGTGCAGGGTCTGTGCAGAGAAGCAGCAGCCTGCGAAGCCAGGCAGCCGTGGGAACGCGCCTACCTGAAGTAAGTTCTCCTCTTCACATAAATGCTTGTCGACCTTCTTGTAGAGGTTATCCAGACCCTTCTTCACTTCCTTGCCAGGGTACTCTTTGATGACTTTGCGAAGCTCTTGCTTGTTGAAAGCTAGCTGGTAGCTCACCTCCTCCTCCCGAATGCCCTGGGCTACTCGAGCTTCAACACCTTCAAAGAAATGCTTCAAGGAAATGGAAAGGAATAATGGATAAGTACTTTATTGTCACCTGAACTGAAAAGCCACTTTCAATGCATGTAAGCACATGGATGTTAAGATAGTCATGTATCTCCATGCTATGAGTGATAACTGCTGCGAACATTTAGACTACCTTCTGTTTCTTTAATGTGAGCACACAAAACTATAACCTCATATGCTAAATTTGCTATTTAACGTTAAAGGCTCAGAGTTTATATCTTAGCCTACTGCGTGTTGGGATTACAAATACAAACACTTATAACCCAGCAAAATCATCATTTAATTTTATAATTTATCATTTACACAGGGAGATGACCGAAGTCAGGAAAGGCAATGCACAATACGCGCGTGCATACACACACACACACACACACACACACACACTCTAAAATGTGTGTGTGTGTGTTGTATGTGGGTGGGTAGGTGTGGAGGCCACAGGTTGACAGGAAACCTTCCTCAATTGTTTCTCTACCTTATTTATTGAAGCACGCTCTCTCACCAAGCCTGGAACTCGCCGTTGGGGCTACACTTGCTGCCAGCGAGCACCTGAGATCTGCCTATCTACACCCCTGAACTAGGGTTAGTGAGTGCTTTTCTGCGGGCATTAGAAACTCAGCAAGCACCTTACCCCCAAACCATTTCCCGTCCTCTTCTTTTATCTTGACAAAGCTTTTGAAATCATCCCCTGAACTACATAAAAGTTGGCCATTTAGGAGGAAAATATTGGGGAAGAGCTCAGTCAAGATTCATGCTCAAGTTTGTGTATTTGTGAAATGGAATAATAGTATCTTAGTTCCTATCATTGTTCAATTGAGAATTATTTATTTACTTTAAGACAGAGTTCTCCTAAGTTGCTCACTCAGGTACTGAAGATGTTATAATCCTCTTGTTTCAGCCTTCCAGGCAGTGGGGATTATAGGAGTGTCTACTGCAAATTTTCAAATTAAAAGAAACTGCGTATGTGATGTATCTATTAATGCCTGGATGCTCGCAGCTCCCTCAACCTCACCCTTCAATCTTTACTCCCGTGTTAGTACACAGAAAATTTGTTCTGCTGTAAACTGGTGCAGGATTCAAAACCAGGAAAACATGGAATAAAAATTTATTTACGTTTAGTTTTTCCAGGGGCTGTCCTAAAGAGTAAATGACGTAAGCCTGAAGGTGATCCGTGTACTTCTGCTTGGCTTCTTTCTTCTCAGCTTCAAGACATGAAATTTTCAGACGAGAAAGTGTTGCAAAAATATGGTGAAAGTTCTCCATCATGACCACATCCCTGGGTGTCTTCTGGCTTTCATTTGCTACTTTCTCCACTGAAATCAATGCAGAAAAAGGAAGAAAAACTTCTCTGATACGAGTTAAATAGTTCAGGATAAATGCAGTATTTTACATCATAAGGTCCTCACAACTTCCTGAAACAGTGGGCCATCTTCAAACAATACCATGCACATATGGAAATTCAGTGTGGGGTAAAGGTGACTTTTCAAGTCAGTGGAGAAATTGTGAATTATAACTCTGTTAGGACAGCTGATTCTTGTCATGGGTAGATTCTAAAATGCTCAGGTACTTAAATAAGAAGCATCAACAGGATCATAAACATCAAGAAAAATATATCTAGTTACAAATCAGGTTTTGTGATAGCATGACCTTCTGAAGAATGACTCAAACACAAGAGTTGAGGCAAAGAATGACACAAACCCTGAAAACTCCTACAAGGACATTGTGAACAAAGTCACGAAGCACAATGAACTGAGCGAGCGCATTATGAGCATGCTGCCAGCAAGGGATAAAAAGACCGCTGATAGCAATGCCCAGCACTGCAGAATACACAGGGCAATTCAACTTCCACCATATGCTCAAAGCACTAAACTGGCATAAGCATGCTGAACTAGCACGATAATTTACAAAGCCTTGATATATACATAAACCTTTGGACAACCAATTGTATTTCTGGCTGGAAACAAGCTAAACCATTCTAATAGCATATTCAGAAAGAAAATAGTGATATACAGAAACCTCATGGCCATTAAAATGATCACAGACACTATGATGGTCAGTATTGTCAGCTTGACAGAATCTAGAATGATGTGAGAGATGGGCCTTGGAGCACAGCTGCAAGTAGGTGATCACATTAAAGGAGGTGGGCAGAGCTGCCCACTGTAGGTGGTATCATTCCCTAGGCAGGGGATCTATATAAGCATAGAGAAGGGAAACTGAACACTAACACGCACGCATTCAGTACTACCTTCTTCTGACTGGAGACGTAATGTGACAGCTGTTTCCAGCTTCTCATGACCTAACTTCCCCACCATGACAGTACTTTGAACTGTGAGCTAAAATTAAATCTTTCTCTTTTAAGTTGCTTTTTTTTATCAGACTAGTTTATCGAAGCAACAGGGAAAAGGGGAAAACAAACAAACAAACAAAAAACCTAAGACAGTATCTATGTCAACTGACAAAGAAAAAAACGATTATGGAGTTAAGCAGTTCTAGTGTATGGAAAATTAAACTAAAAAATTTCGATTACAAAACCATGCACATAAAATGTGACTATATATAAGAGGGGCATGGAAAAATATTTAAGTAGAAACATTAAGTGTTACAAATAATCTTTCCCCCTTAACTTAAAAAGGCCTGTTTTGTTTTCTGTGAGTGTATATTAGCATATTTTATTTTTAGAACCAGATAAGACAATTAAAATTATTTTTACTAGGCATGAGGAGGAGAAAGAAAGAGGGAGAGAGCAAGAGGTTTCCATTAGACTTGACAGAGCAGGAGCACATGCCCGAGGGCAATGCCCCAAGGACAGACTGACCAAGGACAGACTGACGGAGCAGAACTAACCGCAGCAAGATCCAAGCAGCAGGCACTCAGGGAGCAAAGCTGGGGTTAACAGTCTGGCGTTAGATCAGTGAGACGGGGATTCCCAGTAATTGTGCTGAAGCTAACTGAACAAATCCATAGGACTCTGCCTTGTTTATTGGGGGGCTGGCTAGGTTACTATTAACTCTATTAATAACTGTTTATTAAGATCCATCTGCACTACAGACTACTGAAAACAGTTAGCAAGTCTACACCCAGCTTCAGTTGCCCAGAAACAATGAAAAGAGGCACCACACTCCTTAGAACAAACCATAAAAGCTCACCATTAATGAATACTCCTCTGATTAGCTTGGTGTATGCTTTGTCCAGATCACCACGGCGTTCAGCATTTTTGAAAATTGATTCTGCTAGTCCAGCAAATTCTTCAAATTCAGCAACAAATGGAAGAATTCCTACTTTACTTTTCTTTGAGATCTTTACTTCTTCCATTTGTCTTATTTGGTTACTCTAAAGTTAGGCAGAAAGCAAGGGGAGAGAAAAAAGCCAAGCAACTTAGAAAACATATGACCAAATGCACACATCAGTGCCCAGGGCATCACAGAGGCATACTCAGAAGTTTAACTGGCAGGGGACTGAAGCAAACCAATCCTCCGGAATAGAAACACTGTTGTATTTCATTTAGAAAATAAAGGGAGAAAAATTAAATTTAAAAAATGATTCAATCAAGGATTTTAAACTTCAAGTCTGTGTTCCAACAAGAAGCAGTTTATATTTCTGTCATTCATGAAAGACAGGGACAAGGCAGGTGCGCACTAAGGCTAGAGCAGAGTCAAGGCCTGGGCGCAGACAACGTCTCTAGTTTATTTCTGTTTGGTGGCCGTGTGGTTAAGGTGGGAAAGTATAACCATTTCCAATTCCTGCTCATCTAGAACTCTGATTTAGACAACAAATTCTCTATGGGGTGTAGTGGGTGTGTTCCAAGACCAGAGGCGGAGGACACAGATTTCTATTATAGAGTTGCATTTCAGCATTCTGAGACTCCAGTGATTAGGGTCCAGAAAGATCTACAGATTCAAGTTACAATTCAATGTACTTCTCAAGGGAGTCTAGGTCCTCTCACATAATTACATGGTCAAATCACTTCAGTTCCTATTTAAAATTTCAGTTTTGAGGTTTGGGGGAAATAAGCTGAAAAGCTACATACTGTATGGACCAAAGGATCAGACAGTAATGTTTAGGCTGCAGCTGTTGGGGTAAAAAGCTCCGTGAGCTCTGTCAATGACCTGGGCTTCTCTTTCCAAATGCTCCACACCTCATCAGTATAACCAAGCATACAATGTTAGGTCAGACTGAGAAGGCGCAGAGGACTGCAGGGTTGCCACCAGGCCCAGCAGCTTGGCCAGCAGTTAGAAAGTGGGTGTGAGGCTCAGATGGACAGTGCAAACTGCTCAGGCCTGAGCCAGACTGCTGTGAATTACACAGGCTAACAGCACAAAGCACTTATTCTCAGCCAGGCTGAGAGAAATGGACAGTCCATTATGACTTTCAACTGTGTTGCTCACTGTTATCCCAATCTTTCTTAGCTCTTCTTTCTCCTGCAAATATCTTCCTATAGTAAGAAGCTCCCAGTTACCAATACTTGTGGGGAGGGTGTGTAGTTTGGGGTGCTGGGGAGGAGCCTAGAGCCTCACACATGCCAGGCAAGCTAGGTACTACTGAAATACACTCCCAATCCAGACAGCGCTATTTTCTTTTTCTTTTCTTTCTTTTTAAAAGATATTATTTATGTATGTGAGTACACTAGAGCTGTCATCAGACATCCCAGAAGAGGGCATCAGATCCCATTACAGATGGCTATGAGCCACCATATGGTTGCTGGGATTTGAACTCAGGACCTCTGGAAGAGCAGTCAGTGCTCTTAACTGCTGAGCCATCTCTCCAACCCTGAGTGCTATTTTCTTAAGTGTAAAAAAAATGGCATAGGTTTTAATTGCCCTTAATATTTCACCTGCCATTATACTATGAATATTTAAGAGTAGATATAAGTTATAGGCTATATATGAGAAACAGTCAAATGATAAAAATTCAAAAATACATTAATAAAATCAAAGTGTTTTAAAGAACTGGGCTTAGCCCAATTAATTCCTACAAATTGCCAAAGTCTAACAGGAACAATAAAGCTACTTATGCTGCTTCTTATGACGAGAGACCCGATAACTGAAGAAGTTATTAGCAACATGTCTCTCTGTAGCTCTGGCTGTCCTGGAACTCTACCGGTAGACTAGGCTGACATGAACTCAGGGGCTCTGCCTGCCCCGGCCGTGGAGTGCTGGGACTGAAGCTAGGTACCATCATGCACAGCAACTGGTTTTTAGAAGAAAGAAGTATGATTATTAGACCTTGTATACTATTAAATAAAATTATAATAATGTAAAGTCATCAATTAAAATAAGTTAACTTTACTAGAATATATAAAAATAGGAATAAGTCCAAATGCCTTTCAATTGCTTCATTAAATCACAAGTCACAGATGAGTGTCCTGTGTCATGAGGCGCCCAGAGGGTCACTCAGACTCTGCAGCTGTCACCAGACTCTGCATCGTAATCTGGTCCAACGGGCGAGTGCCAGCCCCCAGCGTCACAGCTCTGCGGTCATGAACGTCAACCCTAGATTAAATGAATTAGCCATTTTGCATGACTTGCTCTTGGGTTAATTTTTACAACTTACAATGCATTTGTCAAAGTTCCTCTTCACAGTCACCAAAACATTTCCTAATGTAGTACTTAGAAAAGATGCCGGGTCCACGTTCTGTGCAGTCCACACGTGGTGACTCATTTTGACCAGCATGTACAGGGAGTTAAAGCTATCTACTTTGTCTCCTAATGCAATTAGGTTGTTCAGTTCTGGCTCAATGCAACGGAATATTTTGATCATCATCTGGCGAATCATATCTTTCCTGTTCAGAAAGCATGAAAAAAACATAGTATAAACTTTGGGTGAATTCACCTTTAACTGTGACTGTAATGTACTTATAAAAACACAGCTAAACATTGGTACTGCAAGTACCAGTATCAGACTTTAATGAACCATTCTATAGCAGTTTTGAATATCATTCTGATCAGCTCTGCTTCGATTTGCAAAGCTGGGCACTGAACTGTGCCTTTCTATTGCTATGAAGTCCATTACAGTGTGAAGGCTACTTTCTGGCAGCCAACACTAGCACTGGCTAATCCACCTATGACTACCAGACAGGAGTTCACAAGCCCTTGTGCAGGACCAATATCATTTCCTAATAAGACAGTGAGCGCATGGGATGATTAGTGCTCACTGTCAACACAAGATCTAGAATCGCCCAGGAGACAAGCCTCCATGTATATCTGTGAAAGACAATCTATGCTACATTGCTTCTGGACATGCCTGGCGGGGGTGCAGTGGGCGTTATCTTCACTGTGTTGGTTGGGTAGGAAGATCTGCCTACTCTGGGTGGCACCATTCCCTGGGCTACATTCTGGACTGTAAACAGGAGAAAGGGAGCTAAACACAGGCATTCATTGCGCCGCTCTTCCTGACAAGTGATGGGACATGACCGCATGCTTCAAGTTCCTGCTGCCTTCATTTCCCCACCTGAGCTGCCTGACAAAATAAACTCTTTGTTTCTATAAGGATTTTCCCTCACCATAGCAACAGACGCATAACTAGTACAGCATACGGGTCTGTGTGGGTACCAGCAGGTGACTGAGAATCAATGAGAAATACTTCCTTATGTCTCAAGTTTACATTTTCCAGAATCTACACAGTAATAAATACATACTCAGAGGAAACAGGCAGCAGGGTGCCAGAGCTGTGCTGCCGAGACAACGAGCCCCCATCCAGGTCTTCTGCTTCAGTCTGAAAAGATATTTGCATGTAATAAAAGACCAACATAGTGACACATCCTGATGTTCTCTACAGAAGAAATGCAGACATTTCCTATCTTATTAATTTAGAGGTTGTCAGCTTAAGAATTCTGGAATACTAGAAATCTAAAACCAACTACCTTCCTGTTTTCTGTAGTTTTCGAATAACAAAATACTTTAAAATTGATTCACTGCAAATCCTTCCCTTTTCTGTTTGGATACTGGAATTGTGAACACAGACTACAAAAGTAACTAGATTAATTACATTACAGATTAGATACCGTCCAAAGAAATGTAAGGCATACCACTGATGCAGACATGTTTTGATGTTGCTGGAGTTTGAAAAATTTACTTATGAAGTCCTGTTCTGCCAGACACAGTGGCTCCAGTTCACTGAGCACCTGTTCAAAGATCTGCAGAAAACCAAGCGGCCGAAGATGAAAGAACTGCATGGACTCTTGAACAACACTCCACATTTAGTTCACTCTTTGGCAAGGACACAGGTCATTGAATAAATAATCTCCTAAGTCTAGGATCCCACAATGTGCCAAAGACAAACTCTCCCAAGACTGACATCTTGTAATAAACATCAGAGTGAAACACACCGGAAGGAAACCCAGTCAGTCACCTCTCATTTGGAAGGAGGAAAACACGCTGAAACTTACCTGAGGCATGGCAGTCAACGGCGAAGCTGTTTCTTCAAATTCTGGATTCTGTCATTCCTCAAACAACTTAGTTGTGATTTTATTTGCACATCATATTTCTAACAAGTAAATGCCAATGAATCTTTTATGTTACTGAATTGATATTCATATTTTAGTTGCCCTTTTGACTGGGATTTTTTTTTTCACATTCAAATCAGAATTGGAAGGACATAAGAATGACTTAAAAAGTGTCTTAGAGCCTGCATCTCTGAAAACACTTGAGGCAATCACAATCTTAATGTTAAGAATTGTCTGTTATTTTACCTTATCAAATTTGGTTCTGTCAGCCACATCAAGGTCAGAGGCGGACATGTTCCCCATGTCCAGCAGGGAGGATGACTGGGACCTGCGACTGCCCGAGCTCTGAACACTGAGTTTATTCAGACTAGACGTTGATCCAGTGAGTTTCCCAGAGCTTCCATGGAGACCTAAGAAACAATATTACTTTGAAAGCTGTGTTTCAAGAATAAAGACCTACAATCTGCCTCAGGGCCACCTTCTAGTCTTGGTCTTCCAGGACTCAGATTCTACTACATGTTGTGCAGAGTCCTTGGTATTCAATAACACTGGGTCCTACTGCAGAGAATACTGTAAATGGAAGGAAAACTACATGTAGCTAGGGACTAGGATGGAAAGGACCTTACTGACTGGGTAGTCTATACCTTGTCTCATCCCATCCTGAAGGTAGAGCTATGGTGCTCTCTAAGCTAAAGCAGATGGGGCAGGAAACACAGAGTAGGGTCACCGAGGACTGTACTAACACTACAGCTGATACAACCCTCTGATATTCCTACAGAGAACC
The DNA here is from genome assembly GCA_036184795.1 of Tokudaia tokunoshimensis. Classification (NCBI taxonomy): domain Eukaryota; kingdom Metazoa; phylum Chordata; class Mammalia; order Rodentia; family Muridae; genus Tokudaia; species Tokudaia tokunoshimensis. The sequence goes on from BTHU01000014.1 coordinate 30,358,029, forward strand.
TATAGCTGAGTATTAATGATCTCTGTCCTAAACGCCCAGGTTAAGGTGAGCCGCATATCACTTCTTGACAAGTTTCCTCATAAAAGTCCATCATTTATAATTAAATTCTCGATGATCCTGATACTAGAAACCCACAGTAAAGAATCAATTAGTGGCTCATTCTTAGAACATATAATGTTTAGATTCAGAATATAAACAAGGAAACACTTGGAAAACCCCACAGTTCTTGACTACTGCTCAGTTAATTTGCACTAGTTACTAATGGGCAGAATGGAAAAATAGCTATAATAGGGGCAATTCAATCTTTGGTCTCAGTATACAAACCACTACCAGACTGCTAAGACTTTTTTCAAGAATTTAGTTTTATTATTACTTTGAATTGTGTGTGTGTGTGTGTGTGTGTGTGTGTGTGTGTGTGGGAGGGGGCAGAAGCCAGCGGTATGGGATCCCATAGAGCTGGAGTTACAGATGGCTGTGAGCCACCTGAGGCGAGTGCTCTCAAAGAGCAGTGCTCCTAACTGCTGAGTCCTCCCCTCCAGTGTCCCTAGAGTAACTTATAGTTCTTGTAAACATAGCCTGTAACACAAGTGTGATGTTAAGGTTTTCATAAATTTCTGACCACAAAGCTTTTGCTCCTTGCTGTGTAACTGTAACCACGTCACTCATTTCTTGGATGTACAGACAACCACCATGCTGGGTTTCTTTTTTCCAATACCTGGCAATTTGGTGCAATCAACGTATCTGCTATTAATGGTTTTCAAGACAAAGAGCTACCATCTAGACAGGAACCACATGCACTGAGTGCCTACTAGCCCAGTAAGCATACTCACTCTCTGTTTCCTGTTTGACAGCACTTTCTTTTCGAGGCAGTGTAGCTGTGATGGATTAGGTTGCAAGCATCAAAGACAAAGACAAGTTAATAAACTGCAATTTGCACAAACCATGCACAAGAGGCAGTTAAAGCTCTAGTTTAAAAGACACATGCAAAGGACTATGAGCACCGACTAACGAGAAGTGCACACACGCGTAGTCACTCAGCAACTATCGAGAACGTATGACAAGTTTACAGACCTTTAATGTAGGACTTCTACTCACATTACTCAAGAATATCAATGTTTAAACCCTCTCCCCCAACCTTTTAGACGTATTAGTTGGTACACTTATGTTTAAAAGAATAAATTCATAAGGCTGTGTTTCCTGAGAAAAATGAAGCTCAAGTAATTTAATACAGTCAGGAATGAAGGGGGGCAGCCTTAGACATTGGCAATCTTACTCTGTATGCCCCTGAAGGAACCTTCAGCACATTAATCTTTTACTTTATTTATTAAAGATTATCTAAGTAGGGCTTTAAAACTAAAATCAAATATATGCTGAATTTCCTGGGAACCAGCCTGTAAACAGAAGACTGAAAGGTGGGAACATGGCCGTCAGGAGCCGTGTGGAAGAGTGAGGCTGAGGACAGAGGTGCTAGGGATGCCGGGACTCCATCATGGTCATCTGGCATTGCTTTTATTCTCAAACTGTTCTGCATAGTATCCATAGATCAACTTCAGAGCTTATGCTGTGAAACATTCTGAACTCTCTCAGAAGTTAAGGTGAAAGGTGAGAAATAAATCACATAATATGATTAAAGAATAAACTATAACTAACCTAAGACCATCTTAAAAACAGAGACCGGCGTGTCAGCAGGCAGGCTCCAGGCCACCGGTGAGGCAAAAGGCCCGAGCTGGCCGTCCCAGCGCTGCCGCTCTATTCCCACCTTCCTCCCCAGAAGCCAAGACACTGGTGTGGCACACCCCCGTGCAGCTGACATCCACTGAAGTGAGCACTGCAGCCTGTGGCCCTCGGGCATCTCTCTGCATGCTTGCCTGCACACGGCAGACGATCATGACTAGTTACCAGGACTGCTGATTAGTTATAGCATTCTAGACTCTTCCTGTAACTTCTTAAGTATCGTTAAGTCATCCCCAGCAGATGACAACCACAGCAGCAGCGGTGGGTAGGGCCTGTGCTGACTGCTGCAGCTTCAGAGCAGAACTGTGTTTATTTTTATAATGGAAATTACTCTTCCACCAAGCCTCGAATCCGGTCTTGCATTCAACTACTTTGGAATCAAAAGCTTACTTAGCTAGAGTGAGAAGCAGTGATAAGAAGATTTTAGGCACTTCTTTAAAGATTTTACAGTATTAAATGGGAGTATTAGAATTATGTAATTATATATACAAAGAAGTAAAGCCTCCTGTATCTTCACAGATAACTCAGTTGTTTTGCTATAGTTAAGATATGTATGCCAAACCAAGGCTAGAGCCCAAGTATAAGCACTTGTTACCCCAGTGACACATCTGTCTTTAAGGTATTCATCTTAAGTGAGGAAGAAAAAACCAGTAAAAGTAGTAATTGTAGAAATAATCACTCAGTTTCCTTTGCCTCCATCATGTTGAGTACATTTGAAGAAGAGAACAGAAGACTCCATCAAAGTACCAATCCCAGGAGGAAAAGCCTAAGTCCCTGAATATATCAAGGTAAAACTATTAATCAAAGGAGAGAATAACTTATATTGAGATCCTATCACAAAGAAGAGATAGCCTCTTGGCATCTTTAACCTATTTTGACTTTCTTGAAGTAAGTGATATTAAAGATAAAATCAAGTTTTCAAAAAGCAAGACCCCCCCCAACTACCCCCATGGTGTCCATTACATCACGTTCGTCCTTTTGTGGGATTTCCAGAGCAAGTTCAAAGCAGGAGTTTATATTTAGAACCATTAACTCTGAGTCACTGAAAAGCTAACTTTCTAAATGTGGGGGGTTTCAGCTTTAATTATAATTACTATTCAAACTCATTTAAATAATCTGGATCATTGAAAAAGAACTCTTAGGAAAAATCTCCATCCTACTGAATTCAGAATTTCTGAAGTCATGTGTGTTTAATATGAATGTAACTTTAAAATGTTAATGAGTCAAATCTTGAAAGATGAACAATACGCTGTTGCTCTCTGTAATTTTTCTTCTCTTGCATTTGATAACAAAATAACTTATACTATAATTTTTTATGATGAATTATCATAAATTACTCTTATCCAACAATATTTAATAGAATATTGAAAATTTATAATTTTATTATAACATTGTTTTAAAATTATAAAATGCATTCTAAGCCTTATTATGTAAATTAAAATATTTTAACAAGGTAATTTAAGAATTTAGGGTAGGAAAAGAAAAGGTTTAGCTCTAGGATAACATGATGATAATATAAAGATACTATTGTAGTTTTATTTCATTTATCTTTATGTGTATCCAACCTGTTTTCATATATAGAAGAGATTTCTCAGCATTAAATGGCACACTAACAAGTGATGACAAATATACTTCATGAAAACATTAAACATGTAACTGCATTATATTATGCTCTTTGCCCCCGAACGGCACAGCATGTCCACAGTGAAACATCAACAAGGATATAAACACACTGTGTCTAAGAACAGTTAGCCTTTAGGGTGAGTTAGCATTTCTGTTTTCAAAAGCCTACTGTCCAAGACAGTGTTTTACAAAGGGTAGCATATTAACAGGCAAACCCAAACCACTTCAATTTCCAGATCACAATAATTAATAGAGTCCCAAATGAGGACATCTAAGGACAGCAATGCTCAACGCTGCTGCCTGCAGATGCTTAGGGCACAGGCTCCTTTCAACAGTCAACGCCAACTCAGTGTTCTAAAGGGAGTCCGTAGACACACCGAGGAGTGCACAATGTAGCCCTTAAAGGCCAGGTTTGGACTTGACTAGGCACAGAACTCCATCCAAAGAGAACTCCAGAGATGGGTACATGCAAGAGCGAACGTGGCTCAGCACATCCTTTCCTAGCCTGATACTCTCACTGGCTCTTCTCTCAAATACTGCTCGCTCTTATCCCTTACATGTTAGGGAATACAAAGCAATAGGCTCCAAACATATTGCTTTAGAAAAATAAGGTACAATTACAGGCGAGATTCTTTAGACATTTTTATATACCCTCGGCAGAGAGAAAAAAAACCCCACTTTTCTAAAATTCAAAGGAGCCAGTGAGAAGTAGGAAGCCAGGAATGACCTAGGTCTTTCTCTGTAGAGAGCGATGACTTGTCCCCACCTGCAACAGTCTTCTGGATCAGAAGTCACACTCTCAGCAGTCTCTGGTCTAACCCTTGTCTAACCCTCTCTACCAGGCTGCCCTGCACATAGTCACCTCTGCTTCCCCTGTCCACAGTGGCCTCAAATCACAGCACGTGCCCAGCCTCTGCTGGACGGACACACTACAGAATCTTAGCTTGTGAAGAACACACGGACAAATGCCCGCCTCTTCAGCTCTGTATGTTTTTCCCAACTCGTTTAAAAGCCTCAGAGTTACATTTCAGTAAGTAAGATTACTCAATAGGAGACACTGAGCCCAAGGCCAGGCTTACCAAACTTCTTGCTTTCTTTAGAGGTGCCAGTCATCTTCATCTTTGCAACTTCAAAGAAATCTTTGATTTCTCTTTCATATAATCGGGATAAATAATCCATGTAATTCTGAAAATAAATGGAACAAGCAATTATCGATACACTAATTTAACAATTTTCTTTATAGTCTTCCTCTTAAATCCTTCATGCTTATAAAACCTTCGTGTATTTCAGAGAATATAAAAAGTTAGACTATTTTCTCTTTGAAAAGAAACAAAGCAAAACAAATAGGTAGCATATCATTACAATGTACAGAAACATCAAGTCAAGCAATCACACTTACATGTTACCTTGGTACATTCTAACTATGGTTACAAGCACAATTGCTAGGATATGTGAACCACAGTGGCAGCATGGTGTTCTAGTGTGTGGGGTATAGCATAATCCATGAACTGACTTCCCTATCGAGTCAAGTTGTTTCGGTGTTTTGTTATGACAGTATCACAGATTTCAGGTTCCCTGAGAATTTCCCATGGGCAGACTCCTGGGTTGAAGAGTCTGGGAATCTTGATGAGGCCTGAGGGCCGCTGGACATCTCTATACCTCTCTCCCTTCACACTGCCATGCTGCCCGTGGTAATGGAGATCTTCTAATTTCACTGAACCTTTGCCAGCCTCGGGTGTAACACCAAAGGTCAGAATGTTCAAAATAATTTTTCTTAAAACAGATTTGATTTGTCAAGCCTTAAAAGCAAACATCTATTATTTATCATAAAGACTTTTTAAAAATCACTCCTTATATTAAGTACTCTGCCCCAGGAAGAACTCTTCAGTAGTAGGGATCATGTGTCTTTCTAGGTCCTAAGTTATACAGTCCATTTTTCTTTAAACTTAGGGCAGAACCTTAGCTTCAAGATTCTTTATCTCAGATTAATCTATCATTTTATAGAGCAGGCTCTATCAAATATACAATGTGTAGAGCATATCTGTGAGAAGAGTTACTCAACCGAGCAGTTATTTCCTATGATTCTTGTATAAATTCAAGAGCACATAAAATTAAAATACACAAAATTAATTCCTTTTAACATCTGACATGGAATCTATCTTGTGTTTAAATACTGCTGACCCAGGCAGCCTTTTCAATTTTGCTTCATGCGGCTGTTAGATGTCTTCCAGAGATCTCTTACGCTTTATTTTCTTTATACAGCCAGGCACATTCTTCAGTGTGGAGCTGAGACTGGTAATATGGCTACTTTCATAGTGTTAATTCTGCCTATCCATGAGTATGGGGGGGATTTTCCACCATCATAAATATGGAACCTTACGCATGCACAGGGTCCTTCCAAGTCTGTGTTGTCCCAACTTTAGTTTATGTGCTGCTGAACTGGGCACTGAAACAAAGACGGAGAAATGCTTGAGAAATCTTCAAGACTGTCGGCCGCGGACTTTTGTATTCCTGAGTGAAGCACCTCCTACTATAGCCACAGCCAGAAGCAGAGACAAATGCCAAGTCCGGAAGAGACGGGCTCTGAGCAGACATAGGACCTAACCAAACCCTGTCCTCCAAGGGCTCGGATTATGTAAACAAAATAAGGACTCTGTCGAGATTCTGCCTCAGTGTGAATAAATTCTCATCCCTCAAGACCCTGGAATAGGCTTTTACTACTCATTCCAACAAGTGTGAGCTGTGCACACCCAGACAAGTGCTTAGAGAAACATGGCTTTGCTTGTGTTTATTAGGGTTCTTTTTGTTGTTGTTGTTAGGTCATTCTTTCCCTTCCTTTTTAAACAGAATTCCTGACTTTTACAATAGTTTAGCAACTAAATTGGCCATATCAGGAGAATGTGTGTGTGAGAGTACACCAGTACACCAAAGCTCAAAACGAAGGATCACGTAACACCCCTAGGACATACATCAATTTCACTGAAAAAGTTCATCAGCAGTGTCATTCAAAATTACCCTCTTGTATTCAAAACAAACAAACAAACAAGAAAACAACAAAGCAAAAACAAAAAACTCTTAGAGCAGAGACTACGTGAGCATGCAGTTGGCGCTCATTTTACTTCTTCACTTCGAATTACCTTCATGACTACTGCATGATATATAAAGACAAGATGATGACACGCTGAAAACACGATCAGGCAGAAAGCTTACTGATTACTTATTTGAATAGTCACTAGGGAACAATGCACTCATTGGCATGAAACTCTTAAGACATACTTAATTATTAAATTAAAGTATTAATGTCCTAAAACTTCAAAAAGGAAAGAATTTGAGCACTATAAATATTTTTACTTAACATACCTCCAAATCAGAATTCTGTTGGATGAAATAAAACAAGAGTCAGCAGAAGTGCATTAACACTCAATAGCGTCATTCTCAAGAGCAAAACTAATCTTACCTACACTGCCGAGCCAGAGCAGATGCCCACAGACGACTGAGGGGATAAAAGTTGGATTTGAAGGCCATTTTAGTTCTGTGTGTGCACTCACACTGTGGGGTGGAGAAGGGGCTGAAGTGTGAAAGCGGTGAAAGTAGGAAGAGGTCAGCAGACAGCTGGTCAGAGTTGGTTTCTCCTTCTGCCTGTGGGTCTGGCAACAGTCGCCTTTACTACACGAACTGCCTCACCAGCCCTCGAAAGGCATTTTAAATTATGGTTTGAAAATACATTTTACCAGACTTATCTTCCCTTTTATAAAATCCTTACCTATGATGGTAAGGCCCTGTTGCTGAAGACAACACTTACATATCTCATTGAACATGGAGAAGTCAAGCTGGTGCCTAACTAGAACCTTCCCCAACTGACTGGTATTCATGGTACCAGCAGACATTCTGCACACTACCAGAGGACAAGGGTAAACGCCAGCCCAGTACAATCCCTGCAACCTACAACAGTGACTTGCCTGCATGAGGTGCCAGTTTAACAGCGGCACACAAAGTTGTCAGAGTAACCAACAATGTTCTACTTGGCTGTCAGGCCCGCCCCCTCACAAAATGGAACCTATGCGTGACAGTACTCGGTCGCTGAGAAGATAAACTGCGGGCTTAGGGGAAGACAAAACATTATTGTTCTGCCAGAGGCTCAGAGCAAGGAAATGGCTCCTGATGCATCCTGCCTGGCTCAGCCCTTATCAGTAAAGCTTCCTCTCACAGCAGCGCAGAGCTAACACAGAGACCTACAACTGAACAATGTACAGAGAGTAACAGACCTAAATGAGATGTCTTCATCAAGCCCCTCCCCTAGGGATAAGGAAACCATGGAGAAGAGAAGGAGGGAAGACGGCTGGGAACCAGAGATGATGGATAACACCCAGAAAACAAAACCTTCCAGACCCAGGACTGATGCATACACGGACTCACAGACTGGCAGCATGCACAGGTCTGAGCCAGATGGGCCCAGCACCAAACGGGGAAAGGGTGCATGAGCTCCTAACCCTAAGCCAGGAGCTACCTCCAAATGGACATCTACTTGCAAAGGAAAACTTGTTTTTTTCCAATCGAGTCTGAATGAGTATCTTAACCACACTTAAGGGCAGGCTATGCCTAACATCAAATGAACTCAATGGGGTCTGTGTAGACTTTTTGTCTCCTATTGTTCTGTCTGAGCATTTTTTTGTCCTACTGGTCTTTTTCTTGTATATTATGATTTCCAATTTTCTGTTCTTATAAGTTTTGTGTGTGTGTGTGTGTGTGTGTGTGTGTGTGTGTGTGTGTGTGTATTCATGAAAGTCTGTTTCAGTTTTCTTTTTCTTTTTTTTTCTTTTTTTTTAATTCTGAGTTGTGTTTTCCCTTTTTGTTTTCTAAAGAGAAAAAGAATGGGGTGTGGAGTTGGAGGACTGGGAAGGTAGGGAGGATCTAGAAGGAGTTGGGAAAAGGGAAACTATGACCAAATATATTGCATGAAAACCAAATTTTTTTCAATTAACAAAAAGGAAGAAGGTTGAGTTGCAAGCCAAGTTTTAAATGGTCACCAGCAAGTGAAAAAAAAAATACACACACACACACACACACACACACACACACACACACTTAAAGACAAAGATGAGCTGGCTCCCAGATAATAGAAACAAGAAGTGTAAGCAGACTCTGTTTAACCGCGTGCCTCTCCTCCAGCAAACCTATCTAGTTGTACTCACTGCAAAAGAACCTAAAGCTATAACAGAAAACCGAAGGAGGAGGAAGGGGTCTGATGAGGGTGTGACAGTGTGTGTGTGTGTGGGGGGGGGTATTGAGTGAGCGTGAGGGGGTGGTTTGCTAGTTCATGACAGGTAGGTCACAGTTCTTTCTCTGCCTTTTTAGTGCACACTGACGTCCGCTTTCTAACGGTGACGCATCAATGCCAGCGACTGGCTACACTGGCTTCCTGATGCATTATTTAAGCCCGAGGAGGAGGATCCCTCATTCTTTCCCTTAACACCCACTGCTCTTCCTCTCCAGTGTTGCACAGTGAGACCCACTCCCTTCTGACGCTCTAAAGTCCTCGTATCGACCGGCCCACACAGGCTCCATCCAGGTCACAGTGCTGCAACCACAGTGGCCTCCTGGCTCATATTGGAGAACACTTCAGGGGTCTGTACTACAACAGAACACTCAACGTTCAGTCCTCTCTGACCTCTATAATCAGTGCTCCAACACCACCCCACCTCTCCTAATTCTGTCTCTGACCACTGTACTGAAAACTGGACCCTTCTCCAAACACTGGCATCTCCTGAATTCTCTCCAGAGTACTCAGTATTTCTTTCATAGACATAGTTAACTTCTTTTTGTCTTTCTGCTCAGGATAAACACTCTGACAGGACAAGTGCTTGTCTGTTTCCTTCACTGTCAAACCTCTGACACTCAACAATGTTAGCACAGAGTAGATTGAATATAGTGACTCAATGATTCAGACATCTGGACTGGTCACTAGTTTACAACACTGTTCTAATGACCAATCCTGGCAAGTTCATTATCATCCTAGTTCTTCTGACTTTGGAGCCACCCGTCCACTTTATATTCCCACCACCACCTGTTCTTTAGACCAAACAAACAAAAACCCCAACAGGTTATACATTCTGAGGAGGTAATTCCCTTACACATGTTTATACATCCAAGTGCCTATATTACACATAAGGTTAATGAGATAGGTCAGTGGGTAAAAGTGCTTTGCTATGTAAACGTAAGACCTGGGTCAGATGCAAGAGCTGGGTGTGGGGTTGGAGAAATGGCTCAACAGTCCACAGCATGTTCTGCTCTTCCAGAGAAGCTGGGGTTGGTTCTCAGCACACACGCCAGGAGGCTCACAACCGCTTGTAACTACAATTCCATGAAGACCCAACATTTCTGTCCTCTGTAGACACTGGCACTCACGTACACATATTCAGACACATACACAGAACTAAAAGGAAATCTTTAAATAAATAAAAAAAAGCTGGCTGTGACCATGAAACGCACTGGTAGGGGCAAGCAGAGACAGGAAGATCTCTGGGATCTGCTGGCCAGCCAGCCTAGTTGAAAATGAGTCCCAGCTTCAGTGAGAGGCTCCATCTAAACAGAACGAGGCAGACAGCAACAGAGGAAGATACCCAGTGTCGTCCTCTGACTCCTGCACAAGAGGACACACAGATGCATACACAGGCCAACACAAAACAGAAAAAAAGCAGTGCTCATGACAACTGGACTAAAGAGACAAATATTTCAGGTTACAATATGGCTTAATCCTATTTTACAGTAAAGTTCAAAATTTGGTTCTTTTTATTCAAGTAAATATATGAGCACTCAGAAATCCAATTATCTTTTGCTTTGTCAAAAACATTCTTTAGTATTTCAAATTTAAAAAACTAAACATAGAACTGAAGGCTCTACTGCAGAGCCACCCGGTGAGTAACTGCCATCAAGTCCATACCTTCGTCAGTCCCTCGTATTTTCCATAATCTGTACTCTTTAGCCAGTCCATCAGCTTGGCGTAGCGGAGCAAGTCTCTATGAAACGGATGATGATTGGGTAGAGTCAGCTCAACAGAGTGCTGAGCCAGGCTTGAACTCTGGTCGTGACCCTAGGGTAAACAAGTACACAAGTGTGACAACGTTCAGGCAACACTGTCACCACAGAAAATTCTAGACAGTGACCAAATGTAGTCGTAATACCAAGTGAATACAGAAAAAATAAAAACTGAGCACCTACTTGTCTACTTTTATCATCCTGTGTATCCACGGAATTCTAGGACCATTAATATTCACAAACTCGCTTGGGTGGCACTGTGATAAAGCATCACTAACTTCATCTTTCAGAAGAAGAGATAAAGCTTATCTCTCCATATCACTTCACAACTTACTAAGCAAATAAACGTCTCAATATAGACTGTTAGGAAACATACCAAAGGGAAATCTTTCCAAAACAAACTGTCTAATAAGATTCCCAATAAAAGCTAGACTTTTCAACAGAAAAAAATAATGCAAGATGTGAAATGTGAAGTTTGTAAGGGCTGCAGATCTTGGACTTCCTATGATAATCCCCAATAACAACATAAATCCGTTTTTTACCCATTAAAGTGATAAGCTAGTCGAACTTCTACATAAGACTATTTCAAGCCTTGACAATTTTATATAAATAAATTAATAATAAATAGTCTTAGATCATATGCCTTGACTTCTGCTTTAGAAAAATATAGACTGCTAGATTATTGCCTATTAACCCTATTTTCTAGAAGAACCCAAGGCTCAGGGTATTAAGTGACCTGGTGAGGTCACATAGAAGGAAAGCTATAATTGAAATCTTGTTCAACCAAGTCTAATTTCTGTCTTCCTTTAAAATCCTTCAAACAAAAGCACTGTGCCAGAATCAAAAACTGCAACTGCCAACTAGCTCTTGAGTTCATGTGCATACAGCAACGGGTGTGTGTGCATCTCTCTATAAATGTGACATCTCAGGCCTCTGCTGAACCACCTAGCTCTTTCTCGCTCTTTAGTGAGTACCTGCCATGGAGCTTAAGGCCAGCGAGTGCCCAGAGATGAGGAGCTGCAAGAGATGAGTCTACGTGAAACAACGCCCCTCCAAGTGAGCAAAGGCCAGCGCAAGCCGCATTTACACTCATTAGTTCATCTGAGTGGCCTAGTAGAGGCTGTTTCCGTATTTTATGGAAACTATTAAATTTTCAAAGGCTACTGAATCAGAGAGAGGAGCTGGATAATTAATTTCTTGGTAAAGTCACCTAAATGTATATAATACTAGTTGAAATACAATAGTTTGATAAGCATTCTGAGTTTAAGGAATTAAAATTATTCTAATTTGAAAGATTCATCACTTGTAATTCACAGGCTTTTTTATGTATCACTGGTCTGTCCCCACCTCTACACTTGTCACATTACAGAAGGGTTCTAAGAACTGCACATTAAGATGCAGGTTCATAAACTCGACATTTGCAGGTTTGGGGATGTGTCCTGACGTATCTTACCTAGTGTGCTGAGAGAGAGGAGAGTCTCCTGCTTCACAAATGTTCCAAACACTGTGCTAATGAGCAACATCGCCAATGCGTTCATCGCCCAAAATATTCTTCTCCATAACTTTTATCAATGACTCAAGACACAAAGTTACATTTTGTATAACTACTTAGTCTACTATATGTTAAGTTACATTATTTCAAGTTGGGAAAGCTTTTAAATCATTAAAAATAAAATCTCTCCAGGGAAGTGGAAGAATTATTAGCAATTGTGTGGAGGACCTTTCAGTTTACAAAGCTCTTTGCATGTGTTACTGTGCTAAATTTTCTCAGCATTTCCATGTCACAAACCCCTGAGAAACTGGTGTTTCACATATTATCATTACCTTTAATTATTACTGTCAAGATAGATTAAATGTTATTAAAAATATAATTTTAGATAAAATGTTCCAGAATAAGGATAGGAAATAGTAAAATTATTTAAGTTGCTTAATTCAATCATTATTACAAAAATTATCACATGCAAGCCACTAAGTATAAAGAATTTGTTCTTCATATGCTTAAAAACATTGAACATTTTAAAGGTTTCTATTATATGTAATAACAGATTACCAACAATAATTACAGAATTACTGTGTGCCCACTGCCTAGGTACGTTTTATAGATAAAGTCAAATCTATACAATACCCTTGTAATGTACTGTTCATCTAAAAGAATGACAACTCTATGGTTAACATAATTCACAGGTCATTCAAATACATAAAAACTTGGTTAGCTATAAGATTTTACCAGCATATAAGTGTATATATGTGTGTGTGTGTATATGTATATATAAAATGTATATATACATATATATATATTCTATAATTTTGCCTTGGCTAGTCTGAAACACTCTATGTAGACCAGGCTGGCCTCAAACTGAGAAATCTGCCTGCCTCTGCTTCCCAAGTACTGGGATTAAAGGCATGTGCCACTACATCCAGCCAGATACTAGAACTTTTAATAAAAGTTACTACAGAGCAACCTACCATAGCCAAATAATAGTTTAAGTGGAGTAGATACTTTTATTATCTCTGTTATTAAACGAGGCGACTAAGGTGGGAGCTGAGAGAGGTGCACCATTATGTGGTAGTCAGAACCTCCCAGCTACTTCCCCTCCTCCAGAATGGAACTCTCTATGTTCTTTAGTCCTTTTGCTAGTGACCTGGTGATTCTAACTACGTTCAACAGAGAAGATCAATCTCTTTCTTGCACGTGAGACGTCTTTCCCATCTTTGACAACACATCACAGGCTGCTGCAACACTCTCAGTCTTAACATGCATCACTCACATGTTAACAGTACATATTAGAGTTTCAGAAATGAGAAGCATTCATTTTAAACAAAGCCATTAGTTTAAAAGGCAAAGAAGCAAACGGAATGAATAACTGCATATTATAACCAATAGTTAAGGATGCAAAAAGATCACTGTCGACTGACATTTTTGATGTCATTACACATGTGGACAGCATCACTGTCAACAGCATTAAAAATAATAAGCTAAGAAAAACGGGAGTTTCCTATGTGACTTTTCAGTTGATTTCTTCTTGCTACTTTTCAAGTCCAGTGAAATGTTGAGGGCGCCTGCCCTGATCTCCCCGCAACCCCTCATGCTTAATAAGCCAGTTACAGCTGCATCTCCAAGTGTGTCTGTCTCCCTGCCCTAGGCTGTGGGTCTCTCACAGACAGGATCAGTAGCAGGATCCCAAAGCAGTGTCCTCTCTGCACCTCAACCACTGACAAGGAATTACTAAAAAAAAATCAAGGAGACGAAAAATAGGGAGAAAGGCAAGCAGGATGAGGTTAAACGCCTTTTTGGACAAATGGGCATTTAAAAACTATTACAAATATAGTTAATGGGTAGCTTAAATCAGTAAGTTAATCTATGAGCATAAATATTCTGCTGCTAACTTTAGCAAACTTTATAGACATATGAAAAAAAAATCACAGAAGCTTGAGCCAATTTGATGTACTCACAGGAACCGAAAGAAAGTAGGACCTGTTATAGAGCTGAAGGAGGGCCTGAGTAAACTAGTTGGAAATAAAATATAATAAAGACAATTGTTTTAGAATACTTCAAAGAAAATCCCATGTTTTCAGAGAGAATGTATTGATTATTAAGATTTTTCCTGATTTTTCTGTTCAATATGTGTAATAAAATAAAAGGCAAAAACCCCCACAAGAACCTAATTATATTAACTATTAAAATATCTTTTGTTCAGATTTTGTAAGGTCCCTTGGCATTATTAAAATATTCCTACCTTAATTATAACATCTCTTTCCAAACAAAGAGAGGCAGATTTATAACATGGAGAGCCAGTGAACTTTACAGCTGCACCAGCTGTTTCTGTACACGGACACACTGTATTGGACTATACAGAACCCATGAAACATTGAAGACAATGAGTCAGGTCTGATTCTCACCTTGAAACACTGAAAAATACAAAGGCTCAAAAGTTAGCATACGCCTGCCAATTGTTTATGTAACTAATGAATATAGCTATCTGATTCCTAGAACCATTTCAGCTCACAGGAACCTGACGTCTGTGTTACCTGAAGTCCAATTACTTCTATGAGGAACTATGCACAGATTTCAAAATCTTCAAACCATAGAAACGTGTGAAGGAATACTATAGCCCCAAATGAATACATTAAATATTTTGGGGAATTTAAGTTTAGGGCAACATATAATGACCCACGAAACATGTCAGTTTTAACAGTAACTTAAACTTACCTGTTGGACAAAGACATTGTTGAGGTGACTGGCCAGTCTCCGGGCGAAGTGCTCCCTCAGGTCACTGAAGCGTTGCTGCTGCTGCTTGACCGCCAGGAGCATGTCATGGCCTGCATCACAACAACCGTCCCTCACCGACTCCGGCAGGGCAGAGGGTCCCTGTGTCTGAACAAGAAATGCCTCTCCACAGTGTGCATGTGGAGTCAGGACAACTCAGTGGGGTCTTTGCTCAGCCTTCACCTTTACATGGGTTCCAGTGATCCTCCTCAGGTCCCCAGGCTGTCCAGCAAATCTGTCTTCTTGAGGACCATCCTGCTGGCCTCCCCTCCATGCTTAACAAGCTCACCCCACCCCCCAGTCCCCCGGGGCACCCAAGGCCTCGTGCTGTTAGGTAAACAGTCTCCCACTGAGCTGTAGCTCAAATCTATACTATGCTAATGATACCCAGACTTAACTTTTGAAGAATCCAAAGCTGTGATTGGCGTATTTGCTTTGTAAAATTTTAAAAGGAGAAAAAGTAATGTAACACACTGGTTCTTCTTCAGTATCACCTGGCAACCACTAGAAATAGGAATTTTAGGACCTCAGCCCAGACCTACCGAATGTGAGGCTATCCTGGTCATCTGTTTCAGTGAGCCTCTAGTGATCTGACTGCGCATTCGGGTTTTGGAACCACTGCCTAGAAACCCCTGTCTTCTCTGGCCTGTCCTAACATCTACTTGGGTTGGCCTGCTTTTACTAAAGAGAGGCTGACGGGGCAGTGAGATGGCTCTGGAGGTGAGGGTGCATACACACACCTGGAAACCTGAGGTCAACCCCAAGAACCCCCGGAAAAGGCGGAAGAGGAGAACTGAATCTACAAAGGTGTCCTCTGACCTCAACAGGTACACTGTTACACACAGTGTGTACATGCACACACATGTCCATACACATACAATAATAGTTATACTTTTAGTCAAGATCATGGTAAGAGTGCTACATGGTGGTGCGTGCCTGTACACTTAGCACTAGAGAAGCTGGGGGATTGTAGGTGTGAGGCCAGCCTCGGCTATGTAGTGAGATGCTAACCCAAACTAAACAAAATAAAAACTAGATAGACCATGATAATACATTTGTGAATATAAAGATGGTCCATTAGAAGGGACTGAAATGAAAAAGTTTAGTGTTAATAGAAATTTGCTGGGGAATCTGTGAAACTCATTTGTACAGCTAATGAAGTAACCCTAAATCACTTAGCCCAAGTTACTTCTTGTCAAAATATTTCTACCAAGTCCCAGTGTTAGTCCCGGTTCTCGGTCAGATCTTATCACGGCTACTGAACACACCTGGGTGAAGAGCGACATTCATGCACTGTAGAAGGGCGTCAGCAGCGTTGGTGCAGGCCTCAATGCCTCGGGAAGAAGAAAGATCTCCCTCCTGAAGGGCCTTTATATGACCTTTGGCCAAGTCCATGTGGTTCTGGAACACATTCAAACACACCACTTGCACGTGTAATTGTGGGGAAAATACAAGCAGGGTAAGGGTGCTACTCAGCCTATCACTTGGTCTCTGTGATCACTTTAAACCCTGATCTCACAAGGAAGCTGGTTTATAAGTGAGCTTTACGTATCGTCCCTAGGCCTCCTGCCTGTGCTCTGCTGGGAGCCTGAGAACGCTCACCACGAGGAACTCGATCTCCGACAGGAGCTTCACGTTGTTGGTGTTGCTGAGGTGAATCAGGTGGTTGCTTTCAGAGATCTGATCCATTTGCTCCTTTACACTTTGCAGCATCTCCTCGTAACTGCTGAGTTTCAGTTCGATCTGGTCCACCTCCTTCAGGGCCTCGTCCAGCAGTTGCATTAGGATGTTCACTTGTTTCTCAGAGGCCATGATGGACTGAATGTTGGCCTACAAAGTGAAAGAAAATTTAACAAATTCTTGCTGCTTACATGTGTACAGGAAGTGCAGCGGTGGAATGCTGCCAGAGCTCTTTGCGTCTAATCAGCTAGTTTCTGGTTCACTTTCTCCACAGGACTTTGGAAGGCTTGCTCGCCTCTATACTGAGGTTTGAGACCATGCTTCCGAAACTGTGCAGAGATGTCAGAGGCTCTGTTCTAAAACCTCTTTAGTGGAAGCTCTAGATCCCTCTCCTTCCCCCTCTCCCCACACTTACCCTGCTCCCCTTAGGTAACTGACTCTAGCTCCTTCCCTCTCCCCACACTACCCTACTCTTCACATTTATTTCAGCTACATTTCTCTTGTGTTAATTTTTCCTTATTAGCTTCTTAAAAACAACAACAACAAAATGCTTATTCTTTGGTAATGTACTATTCAGAGCCTAGGGGAACTAAGGTGGTGTCTGGTTATCTACTTTCTTCTTCCACCACTGCATAGCAAGAACACTCCAAAATCTAAAACCTTAGCCTTAGCCAAATGTCTTCATTGGAAACGGTTTTGAGTGAGTGAGTGAGTGTATGTGTGTGTCTCTGTGTGTCTGTGTGTGGTGTGTGAATATTCACTGGCATCTGTATAAGTAAGTGTGGACACCAAACATAGGGTGTCTTCCTTAATTCCCCTCTCTCTGTTACTGAGATAGGATCTCTCACCTGAACGCAGATCTCCCTGGTTTGTCTGGTCTAGTAAGCTTGCCCCAGGGACCTGCTATCTCTGAGATACAAGCATTGGGTCTACAGAACTGCTATGCCCCAAGTATTTCCTTGGGTTCTGGGGATTTGAACTCTGGTCCTCAGCTTGCATGGCAAGAGTTTTAGCCACTGAGTCATCTCCTGAGCACCTGGCTCATCTTTTAAACAGCTGCTAACAAGCTTACAAAGACACGGTAATCCTGCTTATAAAAGCTCAAGTGCCGAGGCAGCAAGTCGCAGCATCAGCAGCCTCTGCGATCCAGCGCAGCCCTCACTGTCGGCACGAGGGGCTCTTACCCCATCGAGAACCTGCAGCTCTCGGGACAACTTCTCCGCAAAGGCCTCAGCGTTAGAAATGGCGCACTCGCAGCCTTCCATCATTATTTCGATGTCCTGCTCCTCTCGAGCATTTAACTCTTGGTACTCATCTACAGCTTCTTCATCCCCTCCTGTCACACTCTGATTCTCTCCGCTTGGAACAGATTCTTAGGATGAAAAGGTACGGAAAGACAGTCATCAAAAAAACGTGAATAACTCCAGCATGGGCGTTAAAGTGATAGCTAGTTAGGACGGATTACAAGCACAGGACACACTTAGTAGATGAAGGACAGGAAAGAATGGTTCAGAATGTATGAAGTCTCAAATCTCATTGTCACACAGAGCCACAATGACACTGAACTAGGTCCCAAGTGCAACAGAAAGCATGCAGTCTAGTATGCTCGCTGACTCGAAAGGGTTAAAATGGGCTTTAGTCATAGTCTCTCAAAACATAACTCTACTACAGTAAGAAGCAGGAAGAAATAAATCTAATTTCTCTTGTTCTCCCTGGTGGGTGTTGCTCTAACAAAACACTGATAAACTGTGAACATGGTTAACAATTCTCTCCTGGTAGCATTTCCCCTTGTTATTTTTGCTATTTTCATCTTTTTCTTTTTTTTAAATCTGTCTATCTGTCTCTCTCTCTTATAAACACACACACACACACACACACACACACACGTGCGCGCGCACGTGCACACACACACCCCTTTCAAGTAACTTTGAAATGAGAAGTATATTATCCACAAGAAATTGTGAATACTAAAAATATTGACTGCATTTTCTATTTTTTTGTTGTTGTTTAAAAACTTCACATGCATAGATAAAACAGCTACAGGTAAACTATAGGAATTTCCTTATTAATTTGAGAACATGGTGATATGAAATTATAAAATTGTATAGTTTCCAGCTTCCTAACATATCTAAGAGGTCAGTGTGACGGGCTTCATCCTGATCCACTTTGGGAAAGGAACCCACAGTGTGAGGAGAGCCTTCTACACAAACTCTGAGCTTGGTGGAGGTGCGATGGATGTCACTGAAGCCCTGATTACAGGTCTAGAAAGCCTTGGCTTCTCCAGACTGACGGACGGACACAGGACTGACAGACGCAGGACATCGCACAGTCTGGCTGCTCTTAGTGTCCCTTATATTACTTGAAAATGAGTGTTGTCACTCAGCAGGACTTAAAATACATTTGTTTTCTCAGAACAAAAACCTGGAAATTCTAAGTGAGACAGTGTTTACTCTGAAGAAGATAATAAATTAGGCAGATTTTGTTATATCCCAAGGGGGAAAAGGAGATTAAAATTTCTGACATAAGCAATTTACAGAAATTTATAGAAATATTTCTAGAGAGGCATTGCTCTATATTTTTTGTCTTTTCAATGAGACCATTTTGTTCCTTGTGAAGATACTCAACTATCAGCTGTGACTCCATATTAACCACTAGAGGGCAGGTACTGCCTAAATAACCCACCACAGTGTTACACTAAACATTGGAAATAAACAAGTGTTTTCAGTCATCAAAACTATGCTAGTAGTATTTTCGTTCCCTGAAACAGTCTTCTGGAAGCTAATAATGAATATTACTATTGGTTTTATTATTACATGGATTTTGTAATAAATTTATCCTTGTACACAACTCCATGAAATATACAACCCATGGATAACAGAGCAAGGGATACATACATGGAATAGAAAGAAAGGAAAGGTGTTACGCACCTTCTGTAACTTTAGGCAGTTCTGGAGTGAAAGGTATGAAGAAAGCAGAGGAAAGGAAGCAGAGTATTAGCTGGGTAGGAAGTATACAGAGTTAAAACTTTTAACTACTACCCATATCTTGTTTGAACTTCATGCTAAAGTGGGGTGTCAGGGCAACGTCAAGACCAACTACACAGTGGGAAGGTCCCCAAGAAGCTAAACTTGCATGCTTGCTTTCTTATTTACTGTCTCAAAGTGTATTCCCCATTTTCTCTCATCTTTCAGAAGCAGTGCCGACGAGTCCTCGAAGAAGGAAGCTGGGAAGCAAACCGTTTCCTGGGATTATTTTCAGGTCAGCTCTGACTCATGCGTTTAGGGAAGCTTTTTTTCACTCAAGGCCCAAAGCTTTGCCAGGACACTCCCTCCCAAAGGATTAGTCACAAACACTGTTTC
Organism: Tokudaia tokunoshimensis; assembly: GCA_036184795.1. Classification (NCBI taxonomy): domain Eukaryota; kingdom Metazoa; phylum Chordata; class Mammalia; order Rodentia; family Muridae; genus Tokudaia; species Tokudaia tokunoshimensis. Next base: position 30,377,727 of record BTHU01000014.1, read on the forward strand.
AAAGAATAAGACTGAGGCAAGAAACAAACACAGGCGACTGCAGTGCAAGCAGGCATTCAAGGATTCCAGTGGAAGACTGTGTAAAAACCTGGCTGCAAGTCAAAGGATAAAAAGAAAAGGCTAAGACAAAAAGAACTTCCCTCTCCGTCTCTAAAACTCCAGCTCCCGTTGTCATTTATAACTATGACATTGTTGCTACTGCATAAACAGTTACCACAGCTCTGACTTTCTTGGCTGGTTATTTAGCTCTTCAAGAGAGGTTGCAATGAGGGTCTCCCTCCTTAACATTATCCAAAGCCTAGAGACATTTATTTTTTAAAAATTGGAATTAATGGCTGTAATTTTAGGGCCCATTAGGACTAGTTTTAGATGTTTATAAAGCTTTCCCAGAACACTAAACCAAAACAATGGTTACTAATCAACAAAACATGCTTTCCAAAATGACATCCTGAAGGACTTTTAGCATCCTTAAAACCAATCTCAACTGGAGCTCCTCTTTATAAACATCAACATTTTGGTTGTATGTTCTGAAAAATTAAGTACCTTTAAAAAGATTCAATTTTATCCTTAAAATATGCAATAGTCTTTGTATTCTTCTGGTAATGATTTTTAGCAATAGAGTATACATTTTTCAATATCATTGTCCTAATGAAATACATCAGCTTAAAATATGTATTAGGAAAACCTAACATCGGAAACAAAATATTTGAATCTGAATAGCAAGCTTTTCAGTGAATGATTAGCCAATCAGAATATTCTTGCTTCAATTGGTAAAACAAAACAAAAGTCCTTAAAGTCATTCAAAGCAAATGAATCTGTGGTTGGAGACAAGGAAAGTGATCACACACTTCTGGGGAGTCACTTCCTCAACACCCCCCCTGCCAAGGCACTGGGGACCCGGCGGCCCCTTGATGCTCCTAACCCTGGCCTGTCTCGCTGGGGAGGGTCTGGGGGCTGCTCAGGCCTGACAGATGATTTGCCAGCTTTCTGCCAGTTCTAAGCACCAAGGCTAGAGAGAGTAGAACTGCAGAGAAGAATCATCTATTTGAAAGGAGAAATGTCCATAGCCAAATAAAAATAGGACCAATAAAGAGGCGAGTAGCTAGATAAATGGTTTGCTTCAAACTATATCTTAAATGATTGATTGACTGCTGGGCCAGAGAGTGCCTCCGTGAGTATAGGTGCTCGCCTGGTGACCTGAATGCAACCCCTGGAAGCCATATAAAGATGGAAGGAGAACCAACTTCACAGCACTTGCCGCTGACCTCTACACAAGTGCCATGGGCTGCACGTGTCCTCCTTCCAATAAACACATGGATAAGGTTTTAAGGCAGACGTGATGGCCCATTAGGAAGAAGGCCTGCCGTGAATACAAAGTCAGCCCAGGCTACACAGTTAGCCTGAGCTTCATGGGGGAACCCTGTCTCAGAACCACCACCAAGCTGGTTTCTTCTGTGAGAGAAAGAGTGATATGCACACGGCATCCCTGGGGCGTTCAGAACCACTTCCATAGGAAGCGCACATCCTCAGGAAAGACTGCAGAGAATGAGACCGCACTGGACATTTTAACACTTTAGAGAGTGGAGGTTGTCTTGCCACACAAAATAGTCTACAGTAACATTTGCAAAGGCAGACAAATCACAGATGCCCTCATCAACCTCCTGTCCAAGGGTTCTGTTGCCAAAAAGAGATGAGATTTATTGTGCATTTACTATACACCTGAGACCCTTCTCATCATGCTAAGAAATGCATTATTTATAATAACTGTGAGTTGGATACTATCATCATCTCTATTTTGCAAATAAGGTAAACTGAGGCTTCCATTAACTATGTAAAGCCAGGAAATAGCTGGCAAAGGCAGAATTTGAACTCAGGTAGTATAACATCAGAATTGTGTCAGTCTACTGCTGGGCATAAACACACTGCTGTGGGATCATTTATTCTGAAACTGTTTAAAATAAATTTTAGAGTAAGTATTCAGTAACATTAAAAAAAAGTTTGTACTGAATTCATTCTATGAAAAAGAATGTTAAGAAACAAAAGTGTAAACTTCTCTATTTAGGTATTCATAGAGAAAAGCCTTAAAGAATATACATGTCAAAGGGTTAAGAGCAATTTTCTCTCCAAGGAACACATTTAAAGGTGAGTACTTTTTAGGAACTAAGACTGAACCCAGTGTCCTTGCAATCCAGGCAAGTGCTTCACCAATGAGCTGTCTCTAGCCGATCACTGCTGATCTTTAGACAGCGTCTAAGTTGCCCAAAAGGCTCACTCTGGTGCTGAGGCAGGTCTTGAACTTGTGATCCTTCTGCCTTAGTCTCCCAAGCAGGGAGGGACTGCTGCCTGTGCCACCAAGCCCAGGAGGAGTGATGCTACTTCTTAATTTTAATATACCAATATCCTACAATGTATACAGGTAAGAAAAATGATTTTGATATGTTTTATGACTTATTGCGAGGCAAACTCAGTAATACTTTGAATAGTGCCAAATTATATAGTTCTTTAAGGATGCACGTGATCCCGCTTAGACATCTCATTCACTTTACCTTCCAAAAGCTGCGAGCTAACATTAACAAAGTCAATTTTCTTGCGGAGATAGCGCTGGTTCAGCTTCCAAATGCAGGAGATGAAGGCGTTCTTCTCAGCCGTGCTGCTGGCCACCCACTTATAGACTTTCTCAAAATGTAAATCAAATTCAGGGTTTTCCTAGAATAAAGAATGTAGAAATAGGTTTTGGTCCTATCACTTTTCACATTTACTATAAAATCTACTTAAAAATTAAGAATGGAAGCTGTTCTTGGGAGGCAAAAAAAAAAGACCATTAGATATCATGAAATGGCTAGGGATATATTTGCCTCATATGAACAAGAGTTAGACTCAGTTACTACATACACACATCAACCAAATGACTTAAAGTCCTTGGAGAATACAATTGACAGCAAAAACTGGACAAGCAACAACATCCTACAGTGGCCACATTCTCTCTGTGCCCTTAAAGCCTAGGAGTGAAAGGCCAGGTTACACACACACTTAGTGGCTTTGTGTTTGGTTTCCCTGTAGTAACACAGCAATGCTGTCTAGCTTTAATGTAGGTATCTAAATTGCATATGAAATTTTGGCTAATTTCTTTGACAAGGTGTGCTTTGATACTAAGAATATACCCAATTAAAACATAAGGAAAAAAATTTAATCTAAACCCTTGTGTATTTCCTAAGACCGAAGATGAGAAACAAGAGCTGCACTTACTGTTTTGAAAACGTAGAATAATTACAGACATCTCAAGAGGCAAGAGTGTCAGTGCACTTTAAAGCTCTTTAGGGAGGGCTGGAGAGATGACTCAGTGGTTAAGAGCACTGACTACTCATCCAGACGTCCTGAGTTCAAATCCCAGCAACCACGTGGTAGCTCACAACCATCTGTAATGAGATCTGATGCCCTCTTCTGGTGCGTCTGGAGACAGCTACAGTGTACTTATATATAATAAATAAATCTTAAAAAAAAAAAGTTATTTAGTGAACCAAGGCAATCTGAGTCACATTATACCTTCCTCAAGTCCATGGGTCAGTGCTCAGTCTGCTTCTCTGTTGCTGTGATAAAACCCTGACCAAAGTAATTAGTAACAAAACCCTGACCAGGCCAACTCACGGAAGATTTATTCCATCTTACACTTCCAGGTAACTGTCCATCACAGAGGGAAGTCAGGGCAGGAACTCAAGCAAGAGCTGAGGCAGGAACCATGGGGGAGATGCTGACTGGCCTGCTCCCACGCTCCCATTTATACCTTTAGTATACCTCCAAGGACCACCTGCCCAGGATGGCACCACCCACACAGGCTGTGCCCTCCTACCTCAATCAACAACCAAGAAAATGCCCCACAGATATGCCTGGAGGCCAGTCTGACAGAGGCACTTCCTCAGTTGAAGCTCCTTCCTTCCAGGTGGCTCTAGTTTGTGCCAGGTTGACAACTAACCAGGGCAGCCACTGTACAGCAATGTTTCTTTTGCAACTATAAGACTACTTGATTCTTCTGTGGAAATCAATCATGAATGCATATTATTGTTTACTTCCAAAGAACTGAAACATAGACTCAAATGCACTACACTATAGGACAGTAATAAATTCTAACATATTAATGTTCTATAGGCTAAAAAGATAATTCTATTCATTTACAGCACCACTTAGGGGGATGTCAATTGTCCTTCAAGGCAAGAAAAGTTAGATGAGACTGTTACTTTGAAGAGTAGGGTATTTTAAGGAACAGGACTTGACTTTTAGCATCATAATCATGTAACAGTAGGACAAAATTAGTAATTTATTCAACTTACATCTGAATAAACAGAGCTTAAGCATCCAAAAAACCTGAAACCTGAGCTGGTGAGCTGGCTCAGTACGTAGAGGCGCCTGCTGCCAAGTCTAACCACCTGCTCCGCGTGGTGGAAGGGCAGAACACTCTCACCAACTGTCCGCCAACCTCCACACGCATGCTAAGGCACACGCGCACTTCCCCCAACTTGATTTTAACTGAAAACTTGTATTATGACTAAAAGGCAGCACTTTACTACGTATAGAGCTATCTGAGAGCACTGGCAACTTCCCATACACCAGTACTGAGGCCGAGCTCTCCAGAGGCAGCATCTGTGAGAATCAAACGCAGGGTCCCAAAAGGCTGCTCCCATGCCAATTGTGATGATTCCACATTTCGTATCCATCTACAGCAAACACACACCAAGGGGCTTACATAATGGAAACAAGCACACAGACGCGTGAGGCGAGTCAGCAGGGAGGAGTCTGTCTGAGAAAGTACTGGGTAGTGCGGAGTGAACTTCACGGGGGCTGTGCAGCAGGTGCACTTCCGAAAAGCTGCTGACATACTTCTTAAAACTTTCCAAAAGGGTTCCTCCTCTTGCCACCCCAAGATCAGAAATTATTTACTGAAGTTAAAAAAAAAAAAACAAACTAATTTTCTTTCCAAAAACTCCTCCTTCCTCTCCACACTTGTCAAACCACTTTATACATTTCCCTAAATCCTGTGTGCTTCTTAGGAAAAGACTAGCTTACTAAAATACAGAGTCCTCTCCCCCTTTGTGTTTATGTGTGTGTGTTCAAGAGAGGGAGGGAGAGAGGAAGGGGGGAAGGTGATACAGAGAGGGAGGGAGAGTGAGTTGGGAGAAATCTGACATAGATTGGCAAGGATCTCCTAAAACTGCTTTTATTTCTAGGCACTTGACTCAATTACCGTTCATTTTATTCAGCTTTTTAATGCCTAGATTTATGCCACAGTAAGAGTGAAGCCATAGTTTCAGTCAGGCATAGTGTGCATGCCTGTTGTCCTAACATTTGGTAGATAGAGGAGGCATAGAACGCAGGAGCTCAGAGATAGCCTCGGCTACACAGCAAGGTTGAGGCCAACGTGGGTCGCATGAGGCTTTGTCACACACAGAACCCTGGAATGTTATCTTACCAGACCAGTTTACAAATGCCTCCACCACTCTTTTCTTCTGCGTACCTTCTGGCAAGCAGGCACGACTTTAGGAGCTCCAGCAGAGGTCTTGACAGTCGCACTGGTGCGAGCCCTGCTCTGCGTCCCACCAACACACAGTGGGTGTGCTGCAGTGCTCCACCGTGCTCTGAAGGCACACAGCAACAACTGGGTCAGAGCTAGCCAGGAGGAATGGAGGGAGGACCCCACTAACTGAGAGAGGGAGCGCTAGTGACTTTCACAGGGTACTGCTGAGAACTGCCTTGAGCCCTTTAATGTGATTTACTGAATTATGCTGTTGTTGAAGTTTGAGCACACTCAAAGAAAGGTATAAAATTTATATCCTTAAAATTTTATTTAATCACCTCAAAATAAGGTGTGTAACCCCGTATCACTTCCTTTATTTGAATCACAAACAAATGCCCAGATTGGCTCCATCAGCTGCTGAGTCCTCATTCCACTTTGGAGGGAAAAGGAGGCCTCCCTCATGTACGACACATGCTTTTGAACCAAGTCTTACCAAAACAATGACTCCTTTAGAGTTAACTCACACAACATATTACTTTGAAATGCATACTAATTTACAGAATTTTATATTAAGCATATTTAATTTAAATAAATGCATAGTATTAAGGTTATTTTTGCTCTAGTTTATGTAGTTTGAGCACAAATATAACTGTAGCTTTAACAAAGTAAAAAATTGAATCAAGCCCACGTATGTAGCTTTATTATTATTATTAAGTGGTCTAGTAGTGGGCCTGAAGTAGTAAAGATGAATGTGTTTTCGACTAGCAGGGGGCAGACCTGCAGCCACAGAACAAGCTGAGATCACCCCAGGACACACACTGCTGTACGCAACAAGGAAGATACTTCCTGAGCGCAAGTGAGGGACTTCGGAAAACATACTTTGATGGCATCTTTGGCGTCGACCACAGCAAGGTCTCGCAGGGTCCAAGCAATCTGCCTTTTGTAGAAATCTCCTTTGTCGGATTTCTTGACTTTGACCACCTTCACCTGCACGGGGCGTTCAGTTGTCACTGTTGAGCAGATCACACAGACACGATGGTTAGCACATCAGTCACCTACTCACTCTTCATACGCACTGTAAATGCAGCTGGGGGGGGGTCTGGATGGTGACACTGTAATGTGTCAGCTGAGGAGGTCACAGAGTCCTAAAGGAAGCATGTAAATCAGACTAGAGGGTTGGAGGCAGAGATGCTGAGAGGTAAGCTTCAGGCCTCTTTTACAGAGTGTAGGGAGAGAATCTAGGGATCGACACATTTAAGTCCAAAGAGTCAGAAAGAGCCTCATGCCTTCACAAAGAGCAACAGTAAGTATTCAACACAGATAGAGCAGTGCAATACCAGGTGAATGGGAAGGAAGTTACTACAAAAGAGGGGTGCTCAGCTCTTCCAGGGCTCCAGCTGAGGTAGCCAGGGATGCTATTAGAGAAATCACATGCTCTAGGTTCTAGTTCAAAACACGACTCTGGCATAAGGATGGTGTTTGGATTTGAAATGAATGCTGATACATTTGAAAAGCAAATGGTTTTCCAAACATCAACAACGAACAAATAAACAATAAACCCCCAAATACTCTCTTAAAAATCTTAATATACCCAAATGGACTAAAGCAGAGGTCCACAACCTGGGGGCCCTTTTGCAGGGGCCACCTAAGACCATCTGAAAAAATATTACAGAAAACAAAATTAGTTACAAAGTAGCAACAAAAATGTTATGGTTGGGGTCACCACAACATAAGGAACTGTATTAAAGGGTAGCAGTACTAGGAAGGTTGAGAGTCACTGGACTAAAGAATATTTGGAAAAGATACTCACTAAAGTGCACTTGGGCCAAACTGTGCCGTCACCCCCACCTCCCCCACACTAGCCCAGCACTGCTACCTGCTTCTCCTGCCAAGTTTGCAAGAAGAAAATAACTCCAAACACACCTCTTCTAGTAAGAAAATCAGGGCCATGCACTGGCTTCTTTAATAACTATGGCTAACCAGCTGCACTGACTGGTTCTGTGTCAACTTGACACGAGCTGGAGTCAGCACAGAGAGAGGAGCTTCAAGTAAGGAAGTGCCTCCATGAGATGCAGCTGTGGGGCATTTTCTCAATCAGTGATCAAGGGGAAGGGCCCTTGTGGGTGGTGCCATCCCTGGGCTGGTAGGCCTGGGTTCTGTAAGAAAGCAAGCTGAGCAAGCCAAGGGAAGCAAGCCAGTAAGAAACATCCCTCCACGGCCTCTGTATCTGCTCCTGCTTCCTGACCTGCTTGAGTTCCAGTCCTGACTTCCTTTAGTGATGAACAACAACATGGATGTGTAAGCTCAATAAACCCTTTCCTCCTCAACTTACTTCTTGGTCATGATGTTTGTACAGGAATAGAAACCCTGACTAAGACACCAGCCGAAGGTAGCAAGAGGAAAACTACACATAAATGAAGAACATGGATGCAAAATCTTAAGCCAGTACACTGACAAACCGGGCATTTATAAAAGGTACCATTTTGTTTCATCAAACCTTACATTATAACTGGCAACAGCACACAGACCTAAGGAAAAATACCTCTAATATATGAGAACATGCAAAACTTTTAAAGAAAACAGCAAGACATAAAAACAGAAAATAAATATGTTCATGGACATCAACATCATTAAAAAAAAAAATGTAAGTTCTCCACAACTTGAAAACAATCCAATCAAAACACAACAAAATCTGGAACTTAAGAAGTTGATTCTAAAATTAAGATGAAAGAATAAAGAACAAACTAAACCAAAATGAGATATAAGAAAAAATCCTGAAATACAAACATGTATTCACACAGACAGATACACACTTGTGAATCAAAACCTTTACAAAATAATGCAGTAAAAGATATAAAGCATCAAAGTAATTTCATTTAATGACAATTAAATTTCACTAAGAGGAACCACAAAAAGTGTAAAGAAAAGCCACAAACCAGAAAGCATACAACCACATAATAGAAATATCTATGCAGGTAATAGATCTATTATACCTATCCAGATAATCATAACTACAAACAACAAATCTGTATAATGACAACCAGTCTGATAGGGAAGTGAGCAAAGGGCTTAAGTGGTAAATGGCCTAAGTAAATGGCCGATAACTTCACGAGACAATGCTCAACCTCAGCATTAATTTGGAAAGTGTATCTGAAACCACAGTGAGATACTATGTCACTCTGCCGTCCTGACAATTAGTCTGTCAGAAGCAACTGTTGATTAGGGCATAGAGAACACAAGAGAACCACACTGCCATGGGAGTGAAAAGGTTCCCTTTTCAAGATAACTATATATTAGAGCAGAATCCACATCCAAGTATCTGCCTTAAAATAACTTTGGTGTGTACAGTCCAAGACAAGCACAAACGCATTCACAGATGAGCTGTTTAAACAGCAAAGCCCAGACACAAACCTACTGTCTGCCCTGGCAGGATGGGTATAGGGATCATGGGACACTCCCAGCAGAGCGTGCCATAGCAGTGACTATGCCGGGGTTAGAGCCTTGTACAAGAACAGGAGTCTAACCCACGGTCAGCTGTGCTAACAGATTGCACAGGCAGGCGGAGCAGTATGAGCTCCAGGCCAGCCAGGAATACAGAGTGAAATCCTGTCTCCAAACAAAACAAGAAAAATTCCAAAATAAAACAAAATTCTCATGCATCTACTGCTGAATGGGAAGAGTCACAAGGAATTATAGTTCAATTCATTAAAAGTTTAAAGACAAGTAAATGTGAATAACATAGTTTGAAATTACACATGGGGAATGTGGTAAGTTGCAGGATCCCAGACACTGGCCACACCACAGATACCAGAGCTGTCACCTTGCGCTGCACGCCCAGAGTTCTCCCTTTCACATGTCCGCCACCTTAGACACACACTATAAAAATCCTCTTACAGCATTCAGCAGTCAGTAAAGACAATTAACATTAATTTGTCAGCCCAATAATTCTCCCAGTTATAGAGACAATGAGAATGCGGCCCTAAGGAAGGGAGTATCGAGCACATCTCCTTGCTCAAGGTGCGGGCGCGCGCGCCTACCCGTGGCACACAGGAAACAGTTCTTTTTCTTTTTGCCGGCTTTGCAGACGTTCACGATGCTCAGCAGGCGCTCGTCGTTCGGCGTGAAGATGTCTCTCTGCAGCGCGTGCTTGATGGCTGTCATCTTGTCTCAGCTGAAAAACATTTGGAATCATTCTCAAAATCACTGCCCTCCCTCATAAGGCATTCCGTGTATGACTTGAATGATAAATTCTTAATAAATACATAAATATATTAATCATCCATAACATAAAAGCATGGGCCTTCAAGTTTGGAAATGAAATCAGAGAAACCAGTACACACACACACACACACACACAGACACTACCCATATATACATATATGCAAGCATACACACATACATAGACACATACAAATAGCTAATAAATATACAAAAAAAAAGTTCAGAAGAGAGCTGGGGCGACAGTTCTGTTGGCAAACTATTTCCTAGTACGTGGAGGACACAAGTCCAATCTTGCTTAGCCTCCAGAGCTCACATAACAAGCAGTCCATGGTGGAGCCTGCTTTTAACCTTGTGCTGGGGAGGCAGAGACTAGCAGATCCCCAGAGTTCACTGACCAGACAGCTTCACCCGTTGGTGGAGTGCTAATCTGGGGCGAGACCAGGCCCACGAAAAGGGGGATGAATGGAGCTCTGAGGAGGTGCAGCTGCCCTTGAGTTTTTGCAAAGACGCATACCAGAAACCCAAAACATTCCATATCATCAACCCCTAGGGAAATGCGATTCAAATCCACAGTGAGATACCTACTACTTCTGACTGTCAGGAAGGCTAAAAAAAGAAAAAAAAAGAAATCCCAATGGACACACAGCTGCAAGTACTGATGGAGACTCCCACACAGCCGGGAGGATCACAAACGGTGCAGAAGCTTTAGAAAAAGAGTCTGGCAGTTTCTTCTACAAGTCAAGCATGCAACTGCCATTACGATCCAGCCCCCATCAATCACCAATTTAAAAAATACCCTACAGCTGCATCGTATGGAGGCATCGCCTCAATCGAGGTTCCCTCCTTTCAGATGACTCTAGCTTGTGTCACATTGACATAGAACCAGCCAGCACACAGCACACCCCTTACTATGTCCCAGGGCCCGGATGTGACATTAAGCTCTACTCCATCTTATCCTATGGACACTGTCTAGTTTACTGTTCTGCCCCTGGGCTTTGTTCACTGTTTTCCTTGCTCTGAAATTCTTGTCACTGCCAACTCCAGCTCGCTTTCAATGATTCCGATAACATATTGCCTCTTCTTTGAAGCCGTTTCTCCTAGAAAATTCCTCCTCTTCTGTTCCCCATCTTACCTCTGCTGACGACAGCTCTTCCAACCTGTGCTTTTTTAGTTAGTGCATTCTGGCCTCTACTGACTAAAAGTAGATCTCTGTTGGCAAGGACCTAACAGTGAGCACTTTGTAAACATTTAAGGGCATACTGTTGCACTCAATGACTAACCGGGGATAGTTCCCTCAGAGTTACCTCTAACTTTCGCATCTGTAATACCCAGGTTCAAACTCTGCCCTAATCTATTGCATCCTCCATGCTAATGATTTACTCCCCCCCCACCTTACTGCCAACACAGCAACCAAGACTACCTTTAAGTAACAGCACCTGTTATTTTTTTAGGGTTCTACAGCCCTGAAAAACTAGCAAATTAGTTTAAACCAGTTCTCATTATACCACACAGCTGGTCAACAGTAGTCCAGCATTCTCAAGCCATGTCTTGCATTCAGAGTACTCTGTTCTTTTTGGCTTGAAATCTTTGCTTAAGCATTTTTCCATGCAGGGCATACTACTATCTTCTCCCTATTCAAACCTACATTTCTCCATCTGTATGAAGTTGATTCAATAAAAGTTTTAATCCACATGGATCTTTTCATGTAGATGTCTAGAGCACTTATTCACTGTATTCACTAGACAAATGCTTGGTATTTAATGGGGACATGAGTGTCAGCTCCTAGATCTCCACAGCCATTTCTTGAGAGGAGGAGGGGTGGTCTATCACAAGTTTGTGTGTTGGGTACTTACTAATGTCATAGTGTAACCTGTTTTATTGCAATAGTAAAAGCTGGTAAAAAGAACAATTAACAATGGCCAATATTCACCATACTACACGGTAAATGGTAAAACAGCAGAGGGCTGGTCAAAACTCACAAAGGAATCAGATGTAATTCAACAAGTATTGCTATTCACTAAGTGCCAGGCAGCACTCTGGGGTAGAGTGGAGAGTCTTTAAGACATGAATGGGATGATGTAGCATCGTGACAGTCTTCTTTGGGGCTAGTGATGAATTCTCCAGTGTCTATACAGAACTTTACATTATGCCAGTATTAATAATGGTCTTCACAACTGTCTCCCACGTCTAACACCCACGCCTATATTCTGGGTTCTCTTTATATCTTCGCCTTCTAAAACGTCAAGGCTGCCCCGTTACAGAGACAGCTAACCTCCGTTCATCTGTTCAGCTCAATAGGGCCATCATTACTCTTGTCAATGCAAGTGCCTTAGTGGGTTGGGTCCATTTACTGCAGAGATATCTCAACATGGAGACATGTCATTCAGAAAAGAAAACTGCCCAGAGGCTGGACAATGCACTTATAAGATTTATAAGGACAGGTTATGTTGATTCGGACCAGCAGAAGCCAGGTCACGTCCTCCTCTCCCAGGCGTTTGGCAAAAATGAAATCTGTCTGGGATGGGCGGAACTGTGGACTGAGACTCGGCTGCCTCCAGGCTCCGCCTTCTCCCAAAGCCCAGGACAGCAAGGGGTCGGTAGGGACGCAGCCTGGGTTCTGCAGTCGGGAGGGAAGTAGGGTGGGTGGGCCGGGTCACTAGGGAGTGCCGACCTGGCGCGGATTTAACACAGCCTCCACTTAGGCTGCCACTCCAGGACCCCGGATCCCCGGCCGGAAGCTTACCGCGAGGCCGGCCGGCCGAGGTTGGTGTTCCAAAACGGGTTCTGGAAGGGCGCCGGCTCAACAGCAGCTATAAAGCGCTTTCCATTGAGCAGGGAAAAGCAGTCAGAACCCGCCACTTCCCTTATCCGGTCACGTGCCGCTCTGAGCAGGAAGTTGACCCTGTGGAGCCGGAAATAAAAGCAGGACTGGCCAATGGACTTCGAGGAGGCGGACCATCGCCTTGATGGACGGGGCAGGGCCGGACTGTGGGCGTGGAAAAGGCAGGGGCGGGGCCTGAATGCACCTAGGCTAGTGATTCTCAACCCGCAGGTCTTTCAGAGTCAAATGACCCCTTCATAGGAGTCATATATCAGATGTCGTGTATATATATATATATCAGATATTTACATTACAATTGATGAGTAGCAAAATTACAGTTATAAATAGAAATGAAATAATTTAATAGTTGGGACACACTGCAACGTGAGGAAATGTATTAAAGGGTTGCAGCATTAGGAAAGTTGAGAACCACTTGCATAGGCCACTGATAATAATCAGTTAGAGGAACTGATAATGGCGGTATTTCCTTTTCCTAGACGAACCCATTTGCCAATATTTATGGCAAATCATTTGAAAGCTCATTCGATGTTTTCTCCTAAGCATATTTAAAGCCCTGTTAACTCTAGATTCTTGGAAGAACTTTAGTGAGTTTAGTCAGAATCTCTGGGAGAGGAACCTAGATATCACTAGTATCCATAATTTCTCTCCACTTAATTCCCATAAACAGCTTTGGTCTAGAACCATGGCATTTACGCACTTCACACTCTACCCGGACTGCACAGACCTTCCTGGAGCTTTTGAGAAACTGCGCCTCAGCCAGCTCACATCAGATACTGAAACAGAATCTTTGTTTTAAAGGTGATGCTTGTTTCAGTGTGAGAGACATAAATGATACCAAGATTTCAAGCTATTAAGACAAGTGATTCATTTAGGCCACATGCCTGGCAGGGATTGAGTGCTGGGAACTTTGATTTCCAGGTACAAAGGCCATTCAAATTTTAATTCTATACTGAAGGAGTTCACCACGAGGTAGGACTAGAAAAGGTGATTGCGAAAGCAGGATAACATGATTTTCTTTCTTTCTTTCCTGTTTATTTTTCTCATTTATTTATTCACTTTGCATGTGGATCTCAGCCTGCCCCTCCTTCCATTCCCTGCCACCCAAGCCTCTCCCTCATTCTCCCCTCCCTTCTCTTCTGAGAAGGGGGAGGGCCCTCTTGGATACCAACCCACTCTGGGACATCAAGTCACTGTGGGACTAGGTACACAAGATGAATTTCTTAAGAATATGACAGATGAGCTGTACACAGTATTTTGTACCATTTATCTAAAGATAGAATTTTGGAAAACTACGAGAAATAATAAATAGGGACCTGTTTGTTTCTGAGATTATTACCTTCTAGTCAAGATTACTTGAGATAAATCTCACAGGATCTAATTCTGTAGATTTGGATAGAATTCTTCTGAGCTCCAGAACGTTAGCCTTGGACATCTTAGCTGACAATTCCATTTGGGTGATTTTGTCACTTTATTGGTTTTTTTTGTTTGTTTGTTTTGTTTTTAACCTATATGTTACAGTTCTCCTCAGAGTTGAGAAGTGAGTGGTATCCTAGAAGGCTAGACTCTTCTCCTGAACTCCAGATTTTCATATCCACTTTTCCGGCTCTGATATTTCTGTTTGGATAACTGAAGAGCTGTACCTTTCCACCAGCCTTGAGAGGGCTAATCAGACCTGTTTGCCACAGTTGCCCAGCCCACCTGGGGTGGAGTCTTCAGATCAGGTGGAAGTCTCCCGTTTACCATGTCCACAGTATCCTGCAAAGACAAGACTGCCTGCTGAAGCTTGTTTTGAAACAAGAACCCAGCTGAAACTAAGGATGGGGCTTTACCTATATAAACGCAGAACTGAAAATTAAACTTTGAGTCTTGATCAGAACTTTTGTCTTGGTTCCGTTCTTCTCTCGCCCCCATCTTGATTCCAACCTCCCTTTCAGGTAAATCCAGTTAGCCCATGACTGCTGAATGGCTACAAACAGCAATAATGTCAATAAAATATTTATATTAAATTATATTTATACTTAATCACATTTTACATGTTATATTTATATAAAGATAAAATATTTTATATAAGATTTTATATAAAATATAAATTATATCATATTTAATAATTATATTAATTCTCCTTCTCTTCCCCTGTGGATTTTTCTCTGTTTGGGGATTTGACCCTGAAGGGAAGGAGTGGGAGGATGAAATAAAACATTACAAAAAGATGCAGTCAGAGGAGGAGTTTTGGTTGATCATCACCATATTTGAATATTTTCTCACTCTCTAAGGCCTTTTAAGAAATTTTATGAATCTCTGAACTGTCTACTATAGGCAAGAACAAAAAAAACATTTGTATGTCAGCCCCTTCCTTTCACTAAAAGTTAACAATGCTCTCGGGCTTTGAGTACTCCGCATTTAGAAACTGCGCAGTTGTGAATCTCAGTGTACACTCACATCAAGGGTGAGGGAGGAGGGGCTGTCAGGTTGCGTTTGCTCAGAGCTCATTAAAACCTGTTCAGAACAGGTTGCTGGAAGCGGTAAACATGATGAAAGGGTTTGAAGAGGTCACAGAAAGGCACAATGGCTGTGTCTGCTCCAGTCCAATCTTTTGCACCTTTCTCATCTGCTTATGCCGTCTGTTGGGTTTAAATCTCTACACAGTTCACTTCAAAATGATGACCAGACATGATGGCAATGGACTAAACCTCTGAACCTGTAAGCAAGTTCCAGTTAAATGTTTTCCTTTAGAAGAGTTGCAGTAGTCAAGGTGTCTCTTCCCAGCAAAGGAACACTGACTGATCCGGTAGTGTCCTTGGATTTTGCAGTTCTGCCTTCAGCCTGAGAGTGCTGAAAAAGGATTTTTAGATTGGAGTAATAGTGAACAGGATGCTATAGTTCCGGTGATTGTGGACGTTGGCTGAGTTAATGAGAGAGAAAAAGTCTTGCTTCAGGTTACTTCCTCCTTTACATAAAAATGAATAATAAAGTGTGTTTATACAAGCTCTGCTGGAAGGAAAGATTCCCTGGGCATGATGAATATTCCTAAGAGATATCCCTGAGAGAGAGTAACGTGCAGCAGTCATTCAATGTCACTGACCAGTTAGTGTAAGGTGTCAACCCATCTACGAGGCAGAATCAAATCCTTTACTCTGTATTTGGTAGGAATAAAGAACTCCTATGAGGCCAGGGAAGTGAGTTGCAGAAGAGATGTGATTTGAAAGTGAACAATGGGGGAGTCTGAACCATCCATTCTTGAAATTATGTGTGCTTTCTGAACCTGCTCAACTTGATTCTAGGCTGTTTTCATACTTCAACAGGTTGTTTCTAAAACTGTGCACTGGGGAGTTGGTGGAACTGATAGTATATCCACCTCATGAGAGATGGCCCTTATTTTTCCAGTAGAGAATTGTTCCCTGCTTCAGAAAGCATGTTTTGCAGAACCGTGAGGACCTGTGTGGCAACATTGACTGGTTAACTGGAGATTTCACACAGTGCTTCTCTCCATCACAGATCCCAAGCCTTTAGATCTGTTAGGGTCAGGTAGTAGGGCAACTTGTATGACATCCCTTCTGGGCAACATAGACAAATGGTGAATATTATAATTTTGTGCTAAGTTCATTCGACATTCTTCCTTCTGGGAAATGCTTCTTCATTCTTCACAGAGTAAGTTCATTCTGACACTCCTGCTTCACCATCCTTCTGACTCTCAGAACCCATTCAGCACCATCCTAGCATCTTAATCACATATGGCATAGGTCATTATCAAACTCAGGAAGCACAAAGGCTGTGTGTTAGAATTTACTCCACCTGTCCTTGCCAAAACATTGAATGGCAAATCGGCTGACGTCATCTGCCAGTCTTACACCTACTTGTATTTACTTTTCTGACTTAATACTTTCAATGTTTATTCTTACACACATTCCACTTGTTCCTATTGGCACACATTAGCCCACTTTTTTGCAGTATCTGTTGAGTTAGCATAGTTTGGTGATTCTCAACCTCAGGTGATTTTCAGTCCTTGAGGGACATATGACAATGTTTTGAGACATTTTTGGTTGTCATTACTGAAAGAGATCTGCTGACATCTAGTGGATACAAGCCAGAGTTGGTGGTATAAAATATAACACTAATGATAGCTGTGAAGGGCTACTTCACAGCAAAGAACTATCCATCCCAAAATGTCCCACTTGTCAGAAGGGAGGAACTTTTGCTGTAGCTTTCTCTAGAGCATGGGTTGCAGTTTCTCAGAAAGCTGTGCTGGAGTAGCTTGGTTATGGAATTGAGGCAAGTAGAAAGAAGTGTGATAGGAACTGGAAGTGAAGGAAGTAGAGTTATACTTGGAAAAAGTATAGTTTTTTGGAAAAAGTTTCTTTGCAACCTTTCAAGACATGAGAAAACTATTCTTCAGTGTCAAAAGGAAAGACACATTGAAATCGAGAAAACTCTGAGCATTTAAGAGTGTGAAATCTGTAAGGAAAAGTATCAGCTCAGGTCCCCAAGACCAAGTGCTCAGCACAAAGGAGATATATATCCCAGAGGGACAGAGGACAGGGAATAAGAGACAAAGATAGGAGATAGAGGAGAAGGGAGAAAGGGAAAGGACAAAGGAGACTGAGGAGGAGTATTCGCCTCAGAGGAGAGGAGACAGAGTGCATAGAAACATAGTGGCTTCTAAAGGTAAAGGGGGAAACCTCGTGTTAGGATGAGGTGTTTAATTTTAATCCGGCATGTTAATTAGGTGAGCCAAGAGGGGCTTTTGATTGCTGGACTTCAATACTTTGATAGCTACATCTTGATAGTCAGCCTTAGGAGGAAGAGGAAGTGGCCAAATAAGGGAATGGACCTTGGTGGCTAGCTGCAGGAATGTAATCTATCATTTGGCAAGGCAGAGGGAATTGGGGAGAATGGCAAGGCCAGCCAGAGTCATGCTTGATACCCTCAAGCTGGCCAGAGTCCCTTTAGAGTCTACACAATGTCTCCACTGTAGATTTCAAAAACCCATTACTTTTCTATTAGGCTTTGATATAAATGGAATTTCCAGGCTATGAATTTTTGCTTGGAGCATCTTTAGTCCTTGAACTTTTGATTCTTTTATGGTTAAACACTGGGGCAGGAGCTCAGTACTATCTGTTGTGTGGCTCTACTACTCCAGAGGCCTTCTGGCTTTCACAGGGAGCCGTGATTGTTATGGTATTTTCTGAAGAAATCTCAGAGATCATCTTACAATTCTACAGAACTGAAAAAAGAGAATGTGTTGATCTGTCACTTCTCCTGCCACCAGTCACTATTTCACCACAAACTTCAGTGTTCATGTGACTGCAGGGCTGAATCATGCAGATGTTCCCAGCCGTGGCATTGTCTGCAATATGACATACCAGGGAGTAAGAGAGGCAAGTTGTTGTCATATCATCCTTGAGAGATGCCAGCTGATGCCTGTGACTGGTCACTGCAGCAGGTACCTAGACTAAGAGATGATGATGAAGGGCTTAGTGCTCCTCACGGAAACAGATACTGCTGGTCCCTCGGTGTCTCTTTGAGGAAATGGTTTCCCCATGTTTTCAGCTGCCCAAATTGATTCTTGACTTCTTATCTCTCACACTCTACATCTGGTGACTCTAGAAATCTTGTTCTACCACCAAGATACACACCGAATCTAACCCCTCCCAATCCTTTCCCAATCCTTCCTGGATTTCTCTGTGACATGTCCCTCTAGACTTTCTGTCTTCAGTCACACTTGGGTCAAACACAGGGTTCAGCATTTGATCTAAGCTTCACACAGGAAACTTGGTAATGATGTCACTGGCGAGCCCAGACTCACTCCCTAGAAATGTAAGCAAGCCAACATATTAATTTTTATTGAAAAATCAGATTTCATAGTTTTTTTAGATTTTATGTTAAGTATGCTAAATGTGTTGATCTTATATTCCTCTATCATCCCAAGAGGTATTAAATTATGATTTGTTTGTATATTATTCAACTGGAGAATGTGGTCTCCCATAAACTCAGTAACCCACATTTAAACAATAGAAAGTACCTTTCTGGTACGTGGCATTTAAACTACACAAAGATAGGTCTGTTCTTAACTAGGTAGATTAGAAATTAGCTTTTATCTTTAATGAGGGCCTTTAGCCTTCCTGGGAGAGAGGTGAGATGCACCCTAAGGAGTATAGTTGCCTTGGGGTTGTATCTAAATCTAGTAGTTCTGTAAGAGCTTGCAACCTTTATCCCACAGACTCTTGAGTCTTATAGGAAAAATACTGAAAGTCTGTAGTGAGCCAACATGGAGAATTAAACAGTGAGATGGACCAGCACATAGTTAGGAGAGAATCAGAGCCTGGCCTAATACAACAAACCCTCCCAGCTAGGATGGTTAAATGAGACCTGCACACAATCTCACTATTCGAACAAAACATCCATGAAAACTTGCTTATCTAGAAAGAATTTAAGAGTGTGCTGGAAATAAGCTGTTTCTGGTCATTATGAATTTACCTTTCTGCAAATTTTACTATAAAATGTAAAACTTTTTTTTTAAAGTGTAATATAAGTGGGAAAAGCAAAACAAGACCAAAAAAAGAGTAGAAACCCCGTGGTCCGTGACATCACGCAGGTGTGGGTTCAGGTTTGGTTTCAGCCTTTACTGAGGCTGAGGCCACAAGGAAAGTTACTCGACCTTTCTGATCCTCATTTTCCTCATCTGGAAATTGAAAATTACAGGCTCCATTTGTGCATCAGCATCCACTCTGGTGGACAGTTATGTGTTAGGTGTTTTTACTGCCTTAATAGTCTCAGCAATGTTAACTTTTAGGGGAACTTGCAGTTTTTCTGTTAACTGATCTTTTGGCTAAGGGTAGAAAAAAAATTGAAAACACAATACATTGTTTTATTTGCTGTGTTTTCTTTTTCAATTTTTAATTTTTTTAGTGTGTTAGAATTTATGTAACACAAAAATCTAACCATTTTAATCACTTAAAACATTTTTTAATTTATTTTTTATTTTTTATTTTTTGGAGATAGGGTCTCACTTTGAAGCCATGCTGGCTGGGAACATCTGTATAGATGAGGCTGGCCTTGAACTTACAGAGATCTACCTGTCTTTGCCTCCAGAGTTCTGTCATTAAGGTATGCATAACTACACCTGGCCTCAATTAGTCACCTTTATACATAGAGTTTGGTGGTGGGTTTGAGTACATTCAGTGTGCTCTGAGGCATCTATGGCAATCCTAGCTGCCAGGAGGCTGAGGCAGGCAGATCTCTGTGAGTTCAAGTCCAGGCTGAAATATAGAGTGAGACCCGGTCTCAAGAAAAAAAAATCCAATGATATAATTTGTAATATTGTGTGATGTTACCACCTCCCAATTCAGAAGAGTCCTTATGTTGCAAAACCGAAACTGTATCCAAGAAACAACTTCCCTTATTTTCCTTAGCCCAAGCTGACAGCTACATTTTACAGTGTCTCTTTCCCTCTCCTTCTCTCTGCTCTCTATTTGCATACATGATATTTCCTTTCAATAGGATTTTTGGGGGACAGAGAATTTTATAACTATTGTTATAAGAGAAACATTTACTTATGCAGCCCTCTAATATCAGCCCTCCCCATTTCAGACTTTGGGCTTGACTTGCTTGCCTTGACTGATGGGTTGCTAGTGGATCTGACCTGAACAGAAATTTGAAAGTTTCTTGAAAAACAGGTTTCTCCTTTATGTCTTTGGCCATATGTAAGTCCTTGGATCTTATAATACTAAAAATCTATTTGCCATCATTGTGATCGTTAGATGTGGACGGGTAGAGGAAGCATGACAAGATATGTTATGCTTCCCTTTTCTGAGAGAGCTGTGCTCAAAGGACAGCTGAGAAGGGAGCATCTCCAGGAAGAAAATAATCCCGAATAATAAGTGAAGCAGGTGTGGCGGAGCCAGAAAGAGACTCAAGTTGAGGATCATGTGACTCATCTGTCTCTTATAAAGAGATATAGAGCATCTGGGAACAGCTGGATTAGAGAAACATGGCATGAGCAACAATGACTAGTACCAGACGGTGAGGAAGTGCTCCAAAACCCATACCCAGATGTATAAATATCAGTAGGAATTAACATTGTAAATACTTTGGCTTTGTTAGGGGAGGATGGTAGGTAAATCATATGCCAAATATTAACGCTATTGAGAACCAAGGATAAAAGAGTATAAGCACATAAAATCACGAAGAGGAAACCTCAGATTGCTGCATTTTAGTTGCAAATATAAATTCATTAACATGAGTTTCGGTTTTCAAAAACTGCTTGCATTGCCTGGATCTGTTGACCTTTAAGCAAAGTGTGTGTGATAATGCGTCCTCACCAACTCATGAGTTTCTCCAACAGAACAGAATGCAATGGTATCTACACTCCACTCCACGTGGTAAGATACATGTTCAACATTATTAATTGGCCTGCTTGCTTCAGGGTATCAGTGAACTGATCTAGAGAATGTATACATTTTAAAAAAGATTTCATATTTTTATTGTGTCTCTGTCTTAGTTACTGTGAAGAGACATCATGACCAAGACAATTTAAAAGGAAGCTTTTATTTTGGAGTTTAATATCAAAAGTCCACAACAGGCATGATTGGACTAGTAGCTGGGAGTTTACACCTGATCTGTAAGATAGTGGAGAGAGAGAGAGAGAGAGACAGAGAGAGAGAGTGGTTGATTGATTGATTTGGCCTGGTATGTGCTTTTGAAATCTAAAAATCTACCCCCGGTGACATACCTCCTCTAACAAGACCACACCTTCTCCAACAAGGCCATACCTACTAATCTTTCCCGAACAGTTCAACATACTGGAAACAAACATTCAAATACATGAGCTTAAGGGAATTCTCATTCAAACCACCACAATCTCTGAGTATGGATTTAGGTTTGTTGGATTTTGACAAATATACATAGGTGTAACTACCACCACAATTAAGATATTTCAGAGTATTCTGACAATAACTAGATGATATAAAAAAACAGAACTCAGCCTTACAACCTGTAGCAAGAAACCCAGGAACCAGCATGCTATGTTCAGTAACTAGTCCATGCAGTTATCTACCATGTATAGTATAGACTCAAGACAACTAACCAAGAAACTCTGAAGCAATAGGACCCAAGAAGCCAGGACTTAATAATTAATGGCTTCTCTAATTCTTGACTCCCCCTTAAAACTTAAGGCCAAATTGAAGAACCCACATATGTATTCTTAATCACATAATATTCCCTGCTTCTGGGCGGAAGGATACCCAAGGGGTCCCTACCTGTTCAGAGGGTTTGGGGGAAGAATTGTGGGAGGGGGTGGCCAGGAGGGAGACAGAGAGTAGGATGTAAAGTGAATAAGTTAAAATAATAATGACAATAAATAAAAAAGAATTAGTGTACAAATTATTAAAAAATACGTAAGAAGCAATCGAAATGGTAACTATCTTTCAAATGATCAACAACCATATTTTAAGTTTTAGTAATAAAAATGTTTACTTTAGCCGGGCAGTGGTGGCACATGTCTTTAATCTCAGCACTTGGGGGGCAGAGGCAGGTGGAATTCTGAGTTCGAGGCCAGCCTGGTCTACAGAGTGAGTTCCAGGAAAGACAGGGTTACACAGAGAAATCCCGTCTCAAAAAATCAAAAATAAACAAATAAATAAAAATAAAAAAATAAAATCTATTTTGAAAATAAACAATAATTTTAAATAATAAGAAAAAGATTCTCTGCTTCTAATTATCTACCCCTGCCCCTATTTTCTCCTGCACACTATCATATTTTATATATAATAGTTTTTATTCTATTAATTTTCCAATGTTGAATATTTGAGCTCATGTAAACATTTTTCTATCAACATATGGCTATGTACATGTCATTTTGTAGTTGCTCCAATAAATCTTTGGAATTAAGATCACCACATTGAAGAGTAATCACATACACACACAATTTAAAAAGCAATGTGAACTTTTTCTCTGCAGTAATAAATACGAGGACTAATTTTCCACCTCAGTGAAACACTGTCACTATTTGGGACTTTTTCATAAAAGGCATGAAGTGAGCTTACCCCACAGATATGATGCCATTTTTTTCTGCTGGATAAGGGTCGAGCATCTTTTTAAGCTTCCCCGTGTCATTTACAATTCATTTCCTGTAAAATGTCTGCTCATGTATTTTCCAATTTGCTGCTGGCCTTTTAAAAAGTTCTTCAACTTTAGGAGTACATATATACATACTTACTCAAGTTTCAATTTGTTTTGGCTTTGCAACATATATATATATATATATGTTATATATATATAGTTAATATTTTTTATTTTATATAGTTAATATTATTTACCCTGTTTCTGGATTTTGAGTAATAGCAAAGAAAGTTTCCCCAACTCTTAATCTGTGCAGAGTTTACATATTTTCCTTCTAGTAGACTCAAAGATATTCTTTTTTCCTTTTATATCTTTATTATTGTCCAGCTACACATAACCTACCCATTTAAAATACGTAGTATATACTGTTTATTCATTAGTTAATTTTAGTCATGTTCAATATATATAGCATTATACTGACCAGTTTAACCATTTTCAATGTATAAGAAGGTGGCGGGAGAGGGTGGCAATATTAGTCACATTTTCTGTGTTACACAACCATTTTTAAAACTTTTTTCATCACAGAAGCTGTATAACAATTAAGAAACATCTCCATTCTTTTCTCCTCTAGTCTGTTAGCATTTCCTCTAGTCTGAATTCATCTACTCCAAATATTTCATAAAGTTAAATCATGCAATAATTGTCTTTTCATCCATGAATTATTTAACTTAGCACAATACTTTCAAAGTTTATCTACATTGCAGCATGCATCAAAACTTTTTCCCCTTGAAATGCTGAATAATACTCCATTATTTGGCTATACCATATTTTTCTAGTTCATTCATCTTTTGATGAACACATGATGTTTTCTTCATTTTATATTACAAAGAATGCTGCAAACACAATTACAAGCCAACTTATAATATCATGTTGGTCTACAACTTATAATATTATATTGGAATACAACTCGTTCAAATCACTGTTTTGAATTTGCTCGGGTCTGCACCTAGGAGCAAACTGTTGGGTCATTTGGTAAAGGCTCTTAAGGAAATGCCTGCATGGAATGAGCCATCCTGAATTGTACACTCCATGACTGCCCTTGAAGAACACTGCCCTGTTCTCTCTTTGCTTCCCAGAAAGTATAAATAAAGAACTCATTAGAGTAGAGTAGTAATGTGTGTTTTATGAATAAATTCAGAATGATGAGGCCATCAATACCAATACTTTAAGGGACACTTTAGTACTGAGTGTGACTTAATAAGATACATTCCAGTTTAATTGAATTCACTTTTGTCCTCACCCAAATGGCAGGGATCAGAATGGTACCTTATATCGAGACTTACAATTATGTCAGTAAGTCCCCAGTAGGTCGTATTCTGAAATCCCAGATAAGTCTGCATCTTTTCTTTGGTCCCATGACTTCCTAGGGCTGGTTCTCATACATTGGGAGTAGCTTGCCCCAGTGTACCATCAAACCCATTTCTTACATGGCAGTAGTATCTACATCCCACCAGCAATGGAACTCACTAACTCTTAATCTCCCACGTTTGCTTCTTAAAGACATAGTCATCCCAGTAGATTCCAAAGCAGAGCTGACTTGACACTTGGGTTTTGATTAGCATTCCCTAATGATCTAGTGGTGCTAAACATCTTTTTCAGGCTCATTGATTATTTGTGTATTTGTAGAAATAGCTGTCAACATCCTTTGCCCATTTTTAAACAGGGTTATTTTGTGTCACTGAGTCCTCTCTGTGTATGGGAGGGCATTAAGTCTTTTTCAGACAGATGATTTGAAGGTATGTTTTTTTTCCCCCTCCAAGGCTTGTTTTCAATTTCTTGATAACGCCCTTTGGTGCAAAGATAACTTTTCTTTTCGTGAAATCTGGTTTAGTTAGTTTTCTCTTCTTTTTTAGTTATGACTCTTAGGAGTATAAGAATCCATTATCAATCCCAAAGTCCTTAAGGTTTACCCTTATATTTCATTCTAATAATGCATGACTTTAGTTAATATGTGTAGGTTATTGATTTATTTAAATTTTTATGGTGGGTGAGATACATGTTCAGCTCAGTTGTTTTGTATGGATTTCCAGTTATCATAGCCTCATCATTTAAAGAGATTATTCCTTCTCCATGGATGATAGCTTTGTGCTCTGGGACTATACTTATGCTACTACCATACTGTTTTGATTATAGTAGTTTTGGAGTGAGTTTCAAAAGCAGGAAGCATGAGTCTTCCAACTTTATACTTATTTTTAAGGTTTTTGTTTGCTTGTTTTCATATTTTGATCTGCTCACAGTTCTGAATGAATTTTGAAGATTGGATTTTCCAGTTTTACAACACAGACCATTAAAAGAATTTTTAGAGGAATTCTCCTGGATCTGAAAAACATTTTTGAACAGAACTGATATCTTGAAAAGATGAAATCTTATTTATGAACCCAGGATCTCTTTTAAAGTTTTTCTTGATTCTAATTTAGCTCAAACCATGCAACACCTTCCAAAGTTAGTAAAGAACAGAGTGGACCAATAGTCTCAACTGTTGAATGGCTGCACTAAAGCCCATTTCACTTCAATTCTTAAAGCCTTATTTTATTTTAGTATAAATAATACCCATCAGCGAAGAGGCAAAACAAACTTTTGACTACTGGTATTCAGTTGGCGATCCATTTTCTTCAGACGCGGGTGAAAAACTTTGGGTTACATCTTCAAAGTGGCAGGGGACACAAGGATAAGCACACAAGATTGAAAGCATAAAAGCATATTCTCATGAGGACCAGACAGTCCTTGTTGTTGGAGGACCAAATGGAGTCATCGTTAATGTAAGTAGAATCGAAGTTCACGATGTGTAAGTCCTTCTTAAGATACACGTGGTTCAGCCGGCTCACTGTTCGAGCAAAGGAGTACTTAGAGGCACAGCTGTAGGCCTCCAGGCTGTATACTTTCTTGAAGTGCAGATCAAAAAACGGATTGTCCTAGAAGAGAAAGAGGAACCTGATTTACTTTTTATTTAAGGCCATTGCCTGGATTCCCATACTCTGCTGATTGTGCCTATCGATTGTATCACTACCAGACATATTTCTAAAATCTACACATCAGGTTTCCAAAGCTAGGAGCACCAAATGGACTTACTTCTTAAAATCAACAGCACAATCATTGCTTTACCCTAGTCTCCAGCTCCAGGAGTCATCCCCTGGGAACCCACAGGCCACTCCGGCCAGAGAAGCAGGTAGGCTAACTGCAGATCTTCCCCTTTCCCTCCTCTCCTCCAAATCTGATTCCCCAGTCTCACCTCATTTTTGTAGAAGACCACCTGCTGTAGCTCCCCGCATTCCCATCTCCAGTGGATCAAGCACACGGTCTCCTTCAACTTTCCTCCCCACTCATCCTGTTATCCCAGCCCACAACTCCAGCAGGCATCCCTTGGGAATCTGCCAGCCAAGCCTGTCAGAGAGGCAAGTAGGCCAGCCCAGCAGGTAGGGAAGCTTCAGATCTTCACTCAGCCTCCTCTCCTCCATATCCAATCCCCCAGTCTCATCCTCAGCTCTGTAGCACATTAAGCTGTTGTGGCCTCTCCATAGATCTTAGAGGAACACTGTTGGTGACTATCCCAGAGGCAAGAAGGCAGTTCAGTAGAACGTGGCTCAGTGGCCAGTGTTGGTTCAAATATTGAGAGTCTGACCTCCAGTAGCTTATATTAAACATATTTAAGCACAACACAATTCGGTAAACTGTTTCCAGGTTATAATTAACTCAATCCCATGTGTACAACAAAACTTAAGACATGACTATATCAAAATATTTTGTAAAGTGCAAATGACATCTTTCATAAAGATAGGTCCTATAGGAAAAAATGACTGAGGAAATAAATGCAAGATAATTGTCTAGGGGAGGATTTGATGTGGTCTTAGGCCACAGAGAAAGTGCAAAAGTCACCAGGCTATTAATCATATCCACTCCCAGCTTTCTGGGCAGGGATACATCTCTCCCTTGGAAGAGATACCTCTGCACATTTAATGTGCCTAGTTCCCCTGGTATTTTATCTGTGATCACAAAGAGCCTAGAAGCCCTAGAAGCCTCCTACAGAACATCTTGCTTTCCTCCGTCCCCATCAATGCCCCCTAATCCATCCCTTTCCTAAGTGTCAACTCCCAATACCTAGGAACATATTTTAATCAGAAACCTTAACGGCCACACCTATCAGGATCCCAGAAGAATTTTCTACCAGGCAACACTCTGCCACCACCCTCTAGAGCATCAGAGAGGGCAACAGGAAACAAAGAAGAAAGCACACACCTGACAAAGGCAATTCCAGATTTCAGCACCTAGAATTACGATCTTCCCTATATTAAAAACAACAAGCTGACTGAGAATGAGATCAGAGAAAAAACACCTTTTACAATACTCTTAAATAATATGAAATCTCCAGGTAATTCTAACCCAGAAAGTGAAAGACTTGTATAATAAAAACTTTAAGACACCAAAGGAAGAAACTAAAAAAACACACCAGGAGATGCAAAGATCTTCCATGCTTATGAGTCGGTAGGATTAATATAGTAAAAATAGCCATCCCACCAAGAGCAATCTACAGATTCAATTCAATCCCTATCATAATTTCCAATACAATTCTTGGCAGATCTTGAAAGGACAATCTTCAGCTTTATATAGACACACACACACACACACACACACACACACACACAGAGAGAGAGAGAGAGAGAGAGAGAGAGAGAGAGAGAGAGAGAGAGAGAGAGAGAGAAACAGAGAGAAACAGACAGAGAGACAGAGCAGGTTAGCTAAAATAAGACTGAGTTAAATAAAAGAACTATTATCCTTGACCTCAAATTGTACTACAGAGCTATAGTAATAAATCAGCATGGTATTGGCACATTGATCAATGGGTTTTAATTGAAAACCCAGACCTAAATTAACACCTTATTTTTTAAATAAACAAGCCAAAAATACATACCAGAAAAAAGACAACACCTTTAAGAAACCACGCTCATCAAACTAGATGGCTGAATGGAGAAGAATCCACTTAGACCCATGCTTATCACCTTACACAAAACCCAAATCCAAATAAATTAAAGACCTCAAGTTAAAACCAGATACACTGAACCTGCTAGAAGAGAAAGTGGGGAATAGCCCTGAACTCGTTGGCACTGCAGACATCTTTCTGAACAGAATACTGTTAGCACAGGCACCCAGATCAACAACTAATGAACTGGACCTCATGAAATGGAGAAGCTTCTGCACAGCAAAGGACACTGTCATTTGGATTAAGTGGCAGCCTACAGAATGGGAAAAGATTTTCACCAACTATACATCAATAGGGGACTAGTATCCAAAATACATAAAGAATTAAAAATAGTAGATTTTGAAGAACAACCCCAAACAAATACACACAATTAAAAAATGGGGTACAGATCCAAACAGAGAATTCTCAAAAGTGAAAATTCAAATGGCTGAGAAACACTTAAAGAAATACTCAGTATCCTTAGTTATCAGGGAAATGCAAGTCAAAACTACCTTGAGATTTCATCTTACACCTGACATAGTGGCTAAGATCAAAAACACAAGTGCCAGCTCATGCTGGCAAGCAAGTGGAGCAAGGGGAACACTCATTCGTTGCTGGTGGGAGTGCAAACGTGTACAAGGTACATGGAGATCAGTGTGGCAGACCCTCAGGATGATGGGAATATCCAGCAATAGAACTCTTAGGTGTCCGCCCAAAT
Organism: Tokudaia tokunoshimensis; assembly: GCA_036184795.1. Classification (NCBI taxonomy): domain Eukaryota; kingdom Metazoa; phylum Chordata; class Mammalia; order Rodentia; family Muridae; genus Tokudaia; species Tokudaia tokunoshimensis. Next base: position 30,406,084 of record BTHU01000014.1, read on the forward strand.
GATGCTCCATCCACCACAGAGACACTTGCTCTACCACGCACATAGCTGCTCTACTCACAACAGCCAGAAACTGGAAATGGTGTAGGTGTCTTTCAACAGAAGAAAATGTGATGCATGTACACAATGGAGTATTAAAAAGCAAAATCATGAAGCTGCAGGTAGATGGATGAAATAAGAAAAAAAAATCTACCCTGAATGAGGTAACTCATATCCTGAAAATAATTATGATTATATTTACTCATATGTGGATGTTAGCTTTTCAGTCAATGATAACCAAACTATGATCCATAGAACCACAGAGGTTTGATAAAGAGTAAGAGACTAGGGTGGTGAGGAGATGACGGATCTCCCAAGGAAAAAGAAATAGAGATAGTTGTGGATGAGGTGGGGCAGAGACTAGAACAGGAGGATCAAATAGAGAGAGGGAAGGAAGAGGGGACAGGGAGAGGCAGCTAAAAGTGAGGACCATGGAGGGTGGATAGTATGGAAGCCTCATCAGTAGAAGCTTTCTAAAACATGTATATATATGAAGGTAATCTAAATTAAAACATCAAATAATGGAGAGATGGGACCCTAGCTAGCCATCTCTTGTCACCAAATGAAGCCTCCAGTCCTGGATTGAGTTACATCAGATTGAGTTGTTGGCCAAAGGGGTCCCATGGGAATCCTCAAACAACCCAGGCTATTGACAAAACTATAGATTACTTCTCACATCTGATGGCAAGCACCCATTGCTGAAAACAACACTCACACAACTTATTGAATATGGAGAAGCTGAGCTGGCGCCTACATAGAGTCTTTGCCCCTATTTTCTAGTGTCTTTGTTATAGGAAGGTACTCTGCATGCTACCGAAGAAGAAATGTAAGCATCAACCCAGCCACAAACCCTTTGATCTACAGTGGTGTCCTGCCTGAAAGGTATGCTAGTGGAATGGTGGCACAGTCTGTGGGAGTGACCATCCAATATTTGGTCTGATTTGAGGCCCACTCCACAGTACGGAACATGTACCTAATACTGCTTTGATGACCAAGAATCTGAGATTAGATAGCCAACAGTAAAACTAAATATTACTGTTCAAAACAAAACAACAAACAAAAAATACAAAACAAAACCCAACCCAAACCAACCAACTAACCAACCAACCACCACCACCACCACAACAACAAAAAACAACCCAAACTTAGTAATGAGACGACTCCTAATGATATCCTGCTATAATCACAGATCAGTCTCGCTCAGCCCTAAATGGGTGTCTTTGTCAAATCCTTCCCCTCAGGGCTTGGGTAACTCCAAGGAAGAGAGGTATAAAAAGTGTTAAGAGCCAAAGAAGACAGAAGATGCCAAGGAAACAGGGCCCTGCATGAACACGATGGTCACAGACACTGGGCAGTATGTGTGGCTCAGCACCAGAGCTGAAAGAAGAGTCTCCCATAGATAATCGTGCTATTGGAAATTTAGTTTCCCCCAAGGGAGTCTCTCTGGGGAAGAAGCTACTCTTAAGGGTAGGCTGCATGCCCAGCAGTGTAGGCTGCATGCCCAGCAGTGGATGGCCAACAGAAGACAAACTCAAGGGCATCTTTGGAGGTGCCTTGTCTCATATTGTGTCAGTGCTCTTCCTGTTTTTTTTTTAAATTCTTACTATATTAAAATAATTAATTATATATTAGTTATATAATTAATGATATGATAACAATATATTAATTATATAATTATATATGTTTCTTCTTAGAGTTTTCATGGGGTTCCTGAGTATGCAAATGAGTGGAATACTACTCAGCTATTAAGAACGAGGACATCCTGAGTTTTGCAAGCAAATGGATGGAACTAGAAAATATCATCCTGAGTGAGATAACTCAGATCCAAAATGACATGCATGGTATGTACTCACTAAGAAGTGGATGTTACCCCACCCCCCAAAAAACCCCAAAAGTACAGAATACCTAAGATATAGCCCACAGAACTCAAAAAGGTCAACAAGCTGAAGTGCCTAAGTGAGGATGCCTCAGTCCCACTTGGGAGGGAGAAGAAAGTAATCACAAGTGGGGAGGGAGGGAGGGACCTGGGAGGGAAAGTGGACAGGGAGGGGGGAGGAGTCGGGGGGGGAAGAGGGGAATGTGATCTGGTACTGGGTGAGGGAAAAGGACTGAAGCCTTGAGGGCCAGTAGAAAGAATGGAAAGAGGCAATCGAGGGAGGTAGGAGGTTGATAGGAATGCACCAGAGACCTGGGAGGTTGGAGACTCTCAGGACTCAAAGGGAGGGACTTTAGATGAAATGTCTGACAGTAGGGAAAGGGAACTTATAGAGCCCACCTCCATCAGGAAGACAGGGCCTCAAATGAGGGAGGGGGGCCATCCCACAGTCACAACTCTGACCCATAATTGTTCCTGTCTGAAAGAATTACAGGGATGGAAATGGAGAGGAGCCTGAGGAAAAGAAGGTCCTACAACTGGCCCAAAGTAGGATCCAGCTCAAGTGGAGGTCCCAAGGCCTGACACTATTACTGAGGCCATGGAGCACTCACAAGGGACCAATCATGACAGCACTACAAAAGACCCAACAAGCAGCTGAAAGAGTCAGATGCAGATCTTTGCACCCAACCAATGGACAGAGGCTGCTGACCCCTGTGGTTGACTAAGGGAAAGGCTGAAAGAAGCTGAGGAGAAGGGCAATCCTATAGGAGAACTAGTGGTCTCAATCAATCTGGACCCCCATGATTTCTCAAACACTGGACCACCAAACAGGCAGCATACACCAGCTGATATGAGGCCCCAACATATATACAGCAGAGGACTGCCAGGTCTGTGTTCATTCAGAGATGATGCACCTAACCCTCAAAAGACTGGAGGCCCCAGGGAGTTTAGAGGTGAGGTGGGGAGGCAGGTGGGGACATCATGTGGAGACGGGAGTTGGGGGTGGGGAGGAGGTATGGAATGTGGGACATTCGGAGGGTGGAAGCAGGCGGGGGGGGGAATAAAATATGGAGTGTAAAGAAATTAATTAAAAAAATTTTACTCTATTAAAATAACTATATATTAATAATAATATATTAACTATATATATGTATATATATGTTTCTTCTTAGTGTTTTCATGGGGTTCCTAAGTGTGTAAATGAGTGAGGCTCTTTTTTCTTGTGCCTTCTCTTGGGCTTTTCTCCTTCTGTTTATTTATTTTGACCAATTCTGATGTGTTAGTTTTGTTTTTAATCTTATCTTATTTTGTCTTACTTTATTATTATCCCATAGAAGCCTGTTTGTTTTCTAGTGAGAGACAGAAAGGGGGTGAGTCTGCATGGGAGGGGAGGGGAGGGGAGGAGCTGGAGGAGTAGGGGGGAGGGGAAATTGTAAGCAGGATATAGTGTATGAGGAAAAAATCCATCCATTTTCAACAAAAGGAAAAGAAAAGGTAAACAGAACCAACTTTGGAACATGGGTGTCTTTTCAGTTGTACAAATAAGAAAATCATAGAAGTAGTTGTCAAGTTTTCCCAGTAAATTTTAGAGTACAGGTAAGGATAGAAGAGGAGAGAAAACTCACTTGCAGTCATCTGGAGGACTTAATACGTCTCTCCCTGTGTGGATTAAGAAGTGGGTACTTCATGCCATTTTGGAGGCAGATGGGGACACACAGGACAGCTAATTTACCCTTTGCTTGTACTGCTTACCAACTTGGTAACTTTGAAGTTAACAATGTGGAATAAGCTTTGGCAGAGGAATGAGAGCCATCAAATCCTTTGACTGATATGGACAAAAAGCCCAAAACTGAGATAGCTCTGCTGTTTGTAGTGATCTTTTTTATTATGTGTTAAAACAATGATGCTCCCCACTGTTTGTAATAAGAAATGCTTTGTGGTGGTGTTCAAGATGCATTTCCATTTACAAAATACATTACTGTCCAGCTTCCAACTAGCCTGGAGGGCAAAGCGTTTAAATTATTTGTTTCTGTGTTCCTAGTGTTTATCTATTGCAACCATTAAGTTCTCAGGAAATGTGTGCTGGGTTGATTTGAAGCGAATCTGTGATTGGAGGGATGGCATTAAGCATTGCCCTACATAACAAAGAAATTGACAGGATCCAACCAACACAAGAACATTGATCATTTAAGTTCCTGTTATAACTCCAGGAAATTATTTATGTGATCTGACCCTCTTAGACCATCATTTTAGACATGGTGACTGTGATATTTTTGTGAAATCAATTATATAAGCTGCTAATACACAGCTTAATAAATGGAAGATCCCTTTCTAAGATCTGCCAAGCACGTAATCTGATGTTAAAACACTTCCTTAGTTTATATAGTCAATATTTAAAACAAACAAACAAAACAAATATACCAAAAACCAAGCTGTAGTCACTAGAGGCTGGAGAAATGTCTCATCGGGTAAGTGCTTGCTGTACAAGCACGAGTACCTGAGTTCAAATCCCCAGCACTCATGTAAAAAGCCAGGCGTGGTGACATGCATCTATAACCCCAGTGCTGGGGAGGGAAGCAGGGAACCTAAGATAGGCGGTTTCCAAAGACCAGGGATTGCTGGGACTATACTGGTGGGTGTAACCAAAAATGGCAAGTCCAAGATTTGTTGAGAGAACCTGACTCAAAGAAAAGCAAAGCGGAGCCGGACAGTGGTGATGCACATCTGTAATCTAAGCACTTGGGAGGAAGAAGCAAGCGAATCTCTGAGTTCAAGGCCAACCTTGTGTACATTGTGAATTCCAGGATAGCCATGGCTACATAGAGAAACCCTGTCTTGTAAAACCAAAACCAACCAACCAAACAAACAAACAAAAAAAGGTGGAACCCAAAAATGACTCCTGACCTGACTTACATGGGCAAGCACATATACACATATACCTGCATACATGCTCCTCCTTTATACACACCAATGCTTTTTAAAAAGTAATATTTGGGTTGAACATAGCAGTGCATGTTGGGCAGCACTTGGGAAGCTGGTGCAGAAAGCTACCCGTGATTTTGAGGCCAGTATGAGATGCATAAAGAGTTCCAGGATAACCTGAGCTACATAGTAAGGCTGTTTACAAGACAAAGATAAATGATGTATAGCAATATCGTGGTTTCAAGGCAGTGTTCTGCAAGCCACACCTTATGACTGTCTGCTAGCTGTCCTTCTGATGGTTGAAGAGCAATTACATAGAATCTCAACCAAAGGGAATCACACTGACTGTGCCTTCAGGTAGTTTTCTCTCCCAACACTCGACTCTCGTCCTGGGGAGAAAACCTTTCACGCCTTTGAAATACTTAGAAAAGATCAATATTTTCTTTTAGCCTAATAATTGAGGTTGAGCAAGCTTATACATAGAATACAGTCTCTTCCTCCCTCTTTCCTTCCCATTCTTCTTTTTTTTTTCTCTGCTAAAATTCTAGAGCTGGGAAGGGAACACATGGATTTGTAGTAACCTTTTATGTATAATTGGGATAACAGTTTTCAAGGAGGTGACATTCAGGTGACCCATGTAGTGCCTAGCAGAGCCCAGAACAAGAACAAAGGCCCCAGCCACCTTGACTCACTTGCTCACACCAGTCACTCTCCAAATCCCAGATTACTTCTATTTATGCTTCACAAACTGAATTCAATCTATTGAATCAGTCCCATCTATTTTAAAGTCGATAACTGGCTTGAGGTCGCTCTATTTACCACTTTATCATTGCCAATGATAAAAATCACAATGAGTACTGACTCCAGAAGATTCAACCCCAATAGCATCCAGGAAGAGAAAGAAATCTGTAAGAGAACGACCATTCGAGTACTATAGAGTGTCTCCTGGCAATGCAGGGACCTTAAGTGACAAGACAGGCAGAAACAATGAGCTTTCCTTCTTTATCTGCTTCTCTATCAAAGACCAAGATCTTCAGAGTGAAAAGGGGAGAATCAATAATTTTGCAATAAAATTGGAGGCCAAGAGAAGTAGGGAAGAAATAGAACACAGTTAACAGCTTCCAATGGATCAAAGTTGACAGACTTCGTTTATATGTACCCAGGTGCTGGCCATGCTCAGCAGAAATAATTATGACATAGTAGTGTTTGAGAATGGGAGAGGGAAAAGACAAAAGAAAAATGGGCTGAAAATGGATGAGGATGGCTAATTTTTACTCCATGGATTGGCAAACATGATATAGATAAGATAAGCATTAGTCAATGCAATATAAACATCTGGTAAATGTGGAAAAGTATAATGAAGAAAAAATTGTACCACTATCACTCAGGAAATTATTATTAAAGTCTGTTTCATATTTAAATGTATAGACACATGTGCATACTTACAGGTAAAATAGAAGGTTTAACATTTTGTATTGGGTGCACACTAATCTAACTTGTAGACATGCCATGCTATACTTGGTCAGTTTTTAAGTCTTCAACATTTAGGTAAAATATATTTTCAGAAAAAAATTTGAGCACTTAGGACATAAAACAATGGCGTATCCAAAGTCTTTGGCCAATCATCTTGTCAAATACACTCAGTTTTAAAAGTGGGATTTCTAGGTGAGCACAAAGGATGATAGTCTAGAAAATGACAAAGTTCAGACATCTTGACTGGAGCAATCAATCAGTTAGTGGCAGCATCAAATGCTTACGTCTGTCTGAGTACTCACTGTCACCTCAGAGCCTAGTAGGTCCTGATAGTCTGTAAATCCTCAAGAAGTGACTGAAGAATGAATGAACATATGAATTCCTGCTGATAAAACAGTTGATCTAAAGAAGATGAATTAATAGATTCCTGAGAATCTAGATTTTCCACTTAAAAGCTGTGTGACATAGGACAAGTCAATTAGTCTCTTAAATGTTATTTTCTTCATCTATTCAACTATAACAGTAATAGAATTTAATCCATGGGGTTTAATGATGAGGTCAAATTATGTATTATATAAATACAGTTGTGTATTATATATTATATAATACTTAGCTTGGCTCCTGTCTCTCTTGTTTACTATATGTAGGGTGACAGCTGATGACAGATTTAACAGTAGTAGCAACAATAACCACCTATTCCTTACAGGTGAGTACTTGGTCTTACCTGCTTTACTAGTTTGTCATTGACTTGGACCAAGTCTTTAAGGTTGTATTAAGTCTGCATTATATCATAGTGCTGAGAAAATATCACGACATATGTACACTCAAAAGGTTGGGAACAATGAATGCGCTAAGAATATGCTATTATTAAACAATAACAAATTACTTTAAGTTTTGATTCGTTCATCCATAACACCACAGATATTTACTAAGTCCTTTATTAGGCAGGAGGCATGATCAAGAATGAAGTCACAATCCCAGAATTTTAGGAGCTTTCTATCCAAAGGGGAATGGGGTAGCCCATCAACCATGCATTTACAATCACGATGAATGTGTTATGGGGTTGGGCAATTGTGAGTAGGATTTATTCAGTGGGAAATCTGGGACTGGGTAAGAGCTGGGAGTCGCTGGACCTAAACAGTGTGAACACACAGAGGTAGTGGTGAGGAATGACTTCTCAGTCAACAGACGAGTGCAAGCACAGATTGACCAAGTGACAGGGGAGGAGACAGGGACAGCCACTCTGTTCCCTGTCAACTCTAAGTCTGTAGGTTTTCAATGAAATCCTCTGGGAGATGAAGTGGACTTGCTGACTGAATCCTTGCTGCCAGAAGGAAGGAATCCCCCCAAACTTAACAAACATTAAAGCAAACGAAACAACAAGCTGGGTTTGAGAAAGGGGAATCAGAAATGTCGTCTGCTTGAGAAAGTCTCATCTAAAGTTGCAGGATTGACTGGTAGATTGCGTTTAACCTGTCAAGAACAACTTGGGAAAGATGCCTTTTAAATTTAATAAACGAAATTCAGATTCCAACTCATAAAAGCAAATCACAAAAGCTGATATAGATCACCCCCAGGAAATTAATCCATACCACTTAAGAACAGCAAAATGTCATCTTCACACTTTGTACATGCCAAGAATCTATAAAGTAGGATATCGAACGTAAAGATCTCCAGTGTATTGATCCCGCTCTGCCTTTCTAAGATGCTAACACTTACGGTATCTGCTTCTTTTCCGTCAATCATCCGCAGATCATTCAAGGACCACCTTTTTGTTACTTCGTACTTCTCATCCAGCCCTACTCTGTAGTGCTTCACCATGGTGATTTTTACTTCATCAGTTTTGGTCACTGTAAGGCAGAAAAAAACACGTAGATAATACAAACTCTTATAAATTCTCCAAGTCAGTATTTATTTATCTCCCTTTTCTTTAATGACCTTGTACCCAAATTATACATACATTCCTCATATGAGTCCTGGTGTAACTGAGCCTGCCTCAGATTTGCTCAAGAATTAATTTGATTTTGTGACAACTGTCTGTCCAAGCAATGCAGTTTGAATTCTGAGCTTTGTGGGGAAGGGTGTCCAACTTGGGGCAGAAAAGGAGAGGCTGAGCCTAAGCAGAAAGCAGAAGACAAAATGTCCACTAAAAGCTAGCCTTTTAGCTGATGATGATATGAGAAAATATGGTACAAATAGCAAAAGGTTCTGCTGGAGCAGCAATTTAGTGTAGAAGAGGGACCAAAGCAAGCAAGTGGTGACACTTCCTTCTAAGCCTGTTGTGAGACTTTGAACGCAGAAGATCCTATGACACAGCTTCCAGTGACTTGGGTGGTAATGTCTGAGACTGCTAACCCTCTCACATGTGCCTCTCCAAGTTCAGTGTTCAGAATGTGCCCCCAGAGCAGCTGGTCTAATATTCTACTTTGAAAGGCCTGGAGGAAATCTCTTCCTACTTAATGTGAACAAAATGAGAATAATAATTGCCTGTTCCTAAAATCATTTGTCTCTGGCCTTGTTGGAATATTGAGTTCTTCTATTAAAATTATCAATGAGGGTTGGACAGATGGCTCAGCAGTTAATAGCACCGACTGCTCTTCCAGAGGTCCTGAGTTCAATTCCCAGCAATCACATGGTGGCTCACAATCATCTGTAATGGGATCTGATGCCCTCTTCTGGTGTGTTTGAAGACAGTGACAGTGTACTCACATATATAAAATAAATAAATCTTTTTAAAAAAATTATCAGTGAGTCAGTAACTGGTCAGTATCTACTGAGTACTTTCCATTTGCTGAATAAATGCTACAGAGAGACATGTAAGAAACCTGGCTTCTGCCCTGAAGATGCTCAGGATTTTAGTAAAAAGACAAGACTACCCCTGGGGTCATATCTACTGGATTATTATAAAGACAGGGCAGTTGGAATACAATGCTTAAAGTTTCCTTTTTCAGGTCGTTAGTGTTGCGTGGAGAGCAGTAAGCTGATTGTGTCTTCGAGTGAGACTGGAATTTGTTTTGAGAAAAGACTCCTTCTGGTTCTGGAAGGTTTTCTTTGGCATGCTGCTGTGATTTGAATGGGCCCTCCAAGTTCTTGTGCTGGACATTTCATCTGCATTGAAACGATGTTAAGAGGTGAGGCCTTTACGATTGGGTCAGGGTGGTCAGAGGCCTCGTGAAAGGATCAGTGGTAGCTTTTGTGGGAGTGTGCTCCCAATGAAAGGATACTTGCTGTAATGCCTGCATTTCTTTCTTCCTCTCCTATTCTCACCATCACACTGTTTCACATCTGACTTCCCCTACAGACGATGCAACAAGAGGGCCTCACCAGATGCGAGTTCCTCAGTCCTGGAATCCTCATCCTCCCAGAACGCCAAGAAAGTCACCTCTGTTCTTTATAAATTACTAAATCACAAGTAGTTTGTCATAGTAGCACAAGACACTTAGGATATGTGAGCTTCTAGTTATGCAGATATAAAGTAATCACAATATAGTTACAGGCGTAGATGCAGACTGTTTGAACTGGAAATAGAGCATCACCATGTGGGCTTCCCTCTAGGGGAAGGCCAGCATTAGGAAACGAACATTGGGGGGCTTCATTTTACCAGATAAAAGAGAGAAGGTGAACTATATACATTGGTCAGTATTAAGATACGGTAGACAATAAGATTAACTAGGTTTGGAAAGTTGTTAAATGTTTTGAAAGATTTTGGACTTCAAAGGAGGCAGAAACCACTCTGGAGTTGTGATGTTTAAGATCCATCCACTGGAAAATCCAAAACTAGGAATCCCAATGTGACCAGCTGAATGCAGAGTTGATAACGAGCAGGTTCAGCCTCCTAGAGAAGGGATTCTGCACCAAGTGACATGTGCATCATTGGGGTGCTGTGTCAGGTGCTCTGGGCAAGCTCACATGGTGACACCTAGTCAATAGTCACCCTTCCCTTTGTGAGCCAGGAGTCAATAGAATGGTGTCCCATGAAAGAAGTTTTCTGGTAGCACAACGGGTAGATCTCATTAGAGAGGGAAGAGGAGGTAAAGGACCTTGGGAGAGACATATCCTGTGAGCTCTGGTGTGCGATGCTCTAGAGTCAAATCTTGATTCCGCGAGGTGTGGTTTACATGAGCTAATTACCCTTTAAAGAAGAAATATCAGTCACTGGTGTTATAAAGGGAACACGAGAGCAAATCTGACTCATAAGGAAAAATTAAAGCATGCATGTGACTCAGGAAAGTGCCCAGTGAAATTCACGGCTAGAGAGTTTTCTTTTGTTTGCCAGAGGATGTTGGTTGCCTCAGAGTGAATGGTGTGTGGTTGGGAAACGGAAATCAATAAATTGAGGTAAAGTTTCAGGTGAGGCTTTGATGACATTGGCTTAGGATGCTACAGAAAGGAAACTAAACGATGATACCGAATACAAATGAAAGGGGGAGGGGACGATCCCGAGGGTGGGATAAGGAGCTTTGAGGTACACAGAAGCATCTGCAAGGCCCCTCAGAAGGGGCTGAGATGGAAGCTTCATGGTTTGAGATTTGGATGTGTGTGTGGAAGGGCTTCCAAGGTTAGATTGGTGGGACATTTTCGGAGGAAAGAAGTGAAGTGTGCAGGGAAAAGATGGCAGCTGAGAGGCTAGAGGAGAAGGGAGAGGCAGGCCCAATGGTGTGATGCTGTGGAAATCTGATAATGAGACAGGTCAAAGTTGAGAACAATCCAGTGAACGCATGGAGGTAAGACAGAGAGGCGTGGGTCTGAATCTGATCTGAGCAATCTGACCCAGGGAAGATCATTGACTCCTGTCCTGAAGATTGTTCCTCTACAGGCTGGAGAAAGTGGCTTGCAGAGAACTCCATGCACCAATACAGGTTGCATATACACTGTGTGCTGGGCCCTGGGCCAGGCAAGACTTTAAGAGCTAGGAGGAAGGGGTTTAAAGGGTATGATGTAAACTACATGTTTTAGGGATTTAGAAGAGAAGAGATGACAAATTTGGGGTACAGAGGAAGTAATTGAAGGGCACGTCTGGAAAAGACATAAATTATAGGTCTTAACTTGTGGCCAGTGGAGACTGAGACTCTAGAATCTTCCTGACATTGTGCAGAAGCGGGTAGGTTTCTACACTTCTGTATTCCTCTAGCCCCAAAGAAAATCCATGTACATGGACCTAAATGTTTGTTTTGGGAAAAAGTGAAGACAAGAGGGCAAGCAGAGAACTGATGGGCTTAAGCGGAGACACTGAAGGTTTCATAGCTTAAGGTTTCATAGTCAGAGGCAACTGTGTCTGTCAAGTTAGAACCCCTTTGGCAAATCTCTGTCTCCAAAAATAAGTACGTTACAAATCATAACAGTAGCAAACTTACAGTTATGAAGTAGCAATGAAAATACTTTCATGGTTGGTGTCTTAGTTAGGGTTTCTATGGCTGCAAAAAAACACCATAACCAAAAGCAAGTAGGAGAGGAAAGGGTTTATTTGGCTTACACTTCCACATTGCAGTTCATCACCAAAGGAAGTCAGGACCTGTCTTAGTTAGAGTTTTACTGCTGGAATAGACACCATGACCAAGGTAACTCGTAGACAACATTTAATTGAGGCTAGTTTACAGGTTCAGAGGTTCAGTCCATTATCATCAAGGTGGGAGCATGGCAGCATCCAGGCAGGCATGGCGCAGGAGGAGCTGAGAGTTCTACATCTTCATCTGAAGGCTGCTAGCAGACTGCTGGCTTCCAAGCAGCTAGAATGAGAGACTTAAAGTCCACAGCAACAGTGACACACCTACTCTAACAGGGCCACACCTCCTAACAGTGCCACTCCCTGGGCCAAGCATATACAAACCATCACAGTACAGAAACTCAAATAGGGCAGGATCATGGAGGCAGAAGCTGCCATGGAGGGGTGCTGCTTACTGGTTGCTTCCCATGGATTACTCAGTCTGCTTTCTTATAGAACCCATGGATGGTACCACCCCCAAAAGGCTGGATCCTCCCCCATTGATCACTAATCGAGAAAATGCCTTACATCTGAATCTCATGGAGGCATTTCCTCAACTGAGCCTCCATCCTCTCTGATGTCAGGGTGACACACAAAACCAGGGAGTAAAGTTGGGGGTGACCAAATGAGAAACTGTATTAGAGGGTCACAGTATCAGGACGGTTGAGAACCATTGAGTCAGATGATCCACCTCAGGACTCTTGCTATTGCCCCAGCTCGCTGTCTCACTAGCAAGAAATGGACTGAGAGACAACAGGGGTAAGGAGGTTTGGAGAAATAATTGGACACTGTATGAAAGCATGGTTTCAAGGAGCAAATCCCATGGTGTAGTCTACAAGTTATGAAAGCTAGCTGATTGGCTGCAGATCCACTCAGCCACTCATTCACTTCATTAAGCTGATAAATATTTAAATGTCCCATGTGAACCAAGCACTGTGCTAGGAATTGGGAAAAAAAAAAACCAAAAACATGAATTCCAGCTCTCACTGAGACTGTAAGGAATGGAGGCTTCAGAAGAAAACATGAGCAGGGTGCTGTCTACAGTGCTATGAATGAGGCCAGGACAAGGACAAAGAAGGGCGTGGCCAGGACAATAGATGAGGGGTGTGGCTATCTATCAACTGCTGGAGGAAACTCTTCGGAGGGAGTAATAAGAGTTGTAAAATCGCCCGGGTGGTGGTGGCGCACGCCTTTAATCCCAGCACTTGGGAGGCAGAGGCAGGAGGATTTCTGAGTTTGAGGCCAGCCTGGTCTACAAAGTGAGTTCCAGGACAGCCAGGGCTAGACAGAGAACCCTGTCTCGAAAAACCAAAAAAATAAAAAAGAGTTGTAAAATCGGGGACCAGACAAGGCTGCCCACTCTCTCCCCATCTATTCAACATAGTACTCAAAGTCCTAGCCAGAGCAATTAGACAACAAAAGGACCTCAAAGGTATACAAATCGGAAGGGAAGAAGTCAAAGTATCACTTTGCAGAAGATAGGATCGTATATTTAAGCGACCCCAAAAATTCCACCAGAGAACTCCTAAAGCTGATAAACAAAATCAGCAAAGTGGCTGGATATAAAATTAACTCAAACAAATCAGTAGCCTTCCTCTACTCAAAGGATAAACAAGCTGAGAACGAAATTAGGGAAATGACACCTTTTACAATAGTCACAAACAATATTACATACCTTGGTGTGACTCTAATGAAGCAAGTGAAAGATCTGTATGACAAGAACTTCAAGCGTCTGAAGAAAGAAATTGTAGAAGATCTCAGAAGATGGAAGGATCTCCCATGCTCATGGATTGGAAGGATTAATATAGAAAAAATGGCCATCTTGCCAAAAGCAATCTACAGATTCAATGCAATCCCCATCAAAATTCCGAATCAATTCTTCATAGAGCTAGAAAGAGCAATCTGCAAATTCATTTGGAATAACAAAAAACCCAGGGTAGCGAAAACTATTCTCCTAAACAAAAGATCTACTGGGGGAATCACCATCCCTGACCTCAAGCTTTACTACAGAGCAATAGTGCTAAAAACTGTATGGTATAGGTACAGAGACAGGCAGGAAAATCAATGGAATAGAATTGAAGACCCAGATATGAACCCACACACCTACGGTCACTTGATATTTGACAAAGGGGCTAAAAACATCCAGTGGAAAAAAGACAGCATTTTTAACAAATGGTGCTGGATAAACTGGAGGTCACCATGCAGAAAAATGCAAATCGACCCATTCTTATCTCCTTGTACAAAGCTCAAGTCCAAGTGGATCAAGGATCTCCACATAAAACCAGATACACTGAAGCTTATAGAGGAGAAAGTGGGGAAGAACCTTGAACACATGGGCACAGGGGGAAATTTCCTGAATAGAATACCAATGGCTTATGCTCTAAGAACAAGAATCGACAAATGGGACTTCATAAAACTGTAAAGTTTCTGTAAGGCAAAAGACACGTCAATAGGACAAAATGGCAACCAACAGATTGGGAAAAGATCTTTACCAGTCCTATATCCTATAGAGGGCTAATATCCAATGCATACAAAGAACTCAAGAAGTTAGACTCCAGAGTGTCAAATAACCCTATTTAAAAATGGGGTACAGAGCTAAACAGGGAATTTTCAACTGAGGAAACTCGAATGGCTCTAAAGCACCTAAAGAAATGTTCAACATCCTTAGTTATTAGGGAAATGCAAATCAAAACAACCCTGAGATTCTACCTCACACCAGTCAGAATGGCTAAGATGAAAAGCTCAAGGGACAGCAGATGCTAGAGAGGATGTGGGGAAAGAGGAACACTTCTCCACTGCTGGTGGGATTGCAAGCTGGTAAAACTGCTTTGGAAATCAGTATGGCGGTTCCTCAGAAAATTGGACATAGTACTACTACCTGAGGACCCAGCTATACCACTCCTGGGCACATACCCAGAAGATGCTCCAACGAGGACATGTGCTCCACTATGTTCATAGCAGCCTTATTTATAATAGCCAGAAGCTGGAAAGAACCTAGATGTTCTTCAGCAGAGGAATGGATACAGAAATTGTGGTATATATACACAATGGAGTACTATTCAGTTATTAAAAACAATGAATTCATGAAATTCTTAGGCAAATGGATGGAACTAGAAAGTGTCATCCTGAGTGAAGTAACCCAATCACAAAAGAACACACATGGTATACACTCACTGATAAGTGGATATTAGCCAAAAAGCTCAAAATAAAAATATTACTATTCACAGACCACAGGAAGCTGAAGAAGAAGGTAGACCTAATTGGGCCTGATTTGGTTGCTCTGAGAAAGGGAACAAAATAATCACAGGAACAACTATGGAAAAGGGTATAACATTTGAAATGTAAATGAAGAATGTATTCAATAAAAAAGAAAAAGCAATAGAACTTAACAGTACGTAAAAGGGGATAAAGGCAATTTTAGGACTGCGTGGGTTTACAGGCATGAAACACCCGGCACTTACCGAGTCATGGCAAGTATTTGGTATTGCTGGCGTGAAGCAAGTATGTAGATAGGTTGGTAGGAAGAAGTTTAGGGAGGAGTTAGTTCCTGAAAGGACTAGAGTAGATTCAGATGTTAGTTATTCTGAAAACTGTGTACATATTGGGGGTGTCACTGAAAGTTTTTTAAAAAGTGGAGAGGCTGTGGTTTAAATTTTAGAACATTCTTTTATTTTGAATAAAGAAAAGTTATTTATTCTTTAGACTTTATTTGAAAGAGGTAGTTTATTAATTTATTAATTAAATTTATTTTATTAATTTATTAATTAACATTTATTAATTAAATTTATTTTAAAATAATTTATTAATTAAAATTAAATATATTTAACTTATGACATCTCATAGTCTGTGTATTTAATTATTGTCAGTTTCATACACATGTACAAATGTATGTGTTGTATTTACTCTCATGACCCTGTCTTATCAAACCCTTTCCATTCCTGCTGACTTCCTTCCTCTCCCTGACTAGCGCCACCTTCTCCTTTTGTGTGTGTGTGTGTGTGTATGTGTGTGTGTGTATGTATGTGCATGTGTGCATGTGAGTATAAGTGTGTGTGTGTGTTGGTGTGTGCATGTTGTGCAGGTAACCACAGCTGTGGTATGCTGGTGAATGCACAGCCATGTGCTAATCAGAAGATCATAATCCGCAGCACGCCTGCCCATCTTCTGGCCCTTATGATCTTTCCTCCTGTTCTTCCTGCTGTTTCCCAGCCCTCGCAAGTCGTGTGTCCATGCCCTGTTTAGGCCGCACATTCAACAGTCATGTCTTCTCAGCACTTTAAGCAGTTAGGAAAACATTAAAACTTCCTTTTGGGAAGTTCCATAAAGGATGGGTTGGAGGTAGGAAAAGAAAAAGAGAGGCCAAGTAAGTAAATCCTACCTGCCATCGATAATGGCTATTCTCCCCTTAATCTAGGTTCAGAAAACATAGGTAATCCTCTACTCATCAAGTCTTTCTAGGACCAAGGGCCTCTCCTCCCTTTGGTGTCTAACAAGACCATCCTCTGCTGCATGGAGGGAGCCATGGATCCCTCCATCTGTACTGTTTGGTTGATGGTTTTGTCCCTGGGAGCTCTGGGAGTACTGGGTGACCCATATTGTTGTTCCTCCTATGGCGTTGCAAACCCCCTCAGCTCCTTGGGTCCTTTCTCTAGCTCCCCCATTGGGGACCCGGTGCTCAGTTCAATGGCTGGCTGAGAGTGTCCCCCTCTGAATTTCTCATGCACTAGCAGAGCCTCCCAGGTGATAGCTAGCGGGAGGGTTGATTGGGGAAGGGGAGATGGCTTATGGGATTTTCGGGGGAGGGGGGAACCAGGAAAGGGGACAACACTTGAAATGTAAATAGAGAATATACCTAATTTTAAAAAAAAGTAATTATAGAATAAAAAAATTAAAAAAAGTCCTGATTTATATAATTCTAATGAGAATACCTTTCCGTACATTAAATAGTTCTCTTCTAAGAGGATGAAACATCAGACTTACAAGGAAAGTGATACCACAAAAGACCAAGCACGGTGGGAGGGTTTATATGCAATGTGTTTGATAGAGAGTAGTAAAAATCAATATAAAAACAAATAGAATAAACAAAACTTGGAAACAACAACAAAAAAAAGAAAACATAGGGCTTGTTTAAAAGTTAGGCTTCTGTAAGATGATGTAGGACCAAGAGAGAGAAGCCTCCTTCATTTGACAAAATCATCTGCTTTAGCGCTAGGGATGTTGTGAGCGCTCTCTTTAGCCACTGGAGCCAAAGGAGGCTGTTGAGGCTGGAGTTGACCCAATCCCTAATTTCCATACTTGGGCTTTGCTGCCAGCTGGAATTAAGTGGCCATCTCCACATTAACGCAGTTGCCGAAGGGGAACGTATCAGTGTCTTAAAAACCAAAATGTGTTTATAGCGTGTAAACGCTGAAGAGTTGTTTTCTCTTCCTTAGAGGATCTGTTTTGTAACTATGGTTTAGGGAGAGATATCTACGGTCCTGGGAAATTTCAGAATCAACCTGTTCTGCGCTTAAGATTTTATTCTGTCCCCCTCCCCCAGCGCCCCCAGACTTTATATTTTCGTAGGTATTTCCAGAATTCCAATCTTGTAGCCATCACTGTTATAATTTTAATGTAGGCTTTGTCATTAATAAATTCTTCCATCACCTTTAAAAGAGCTACCAGTATTTAGGAGGCCAATGGGAAAAAGAACCGGCCAATTGATTTAAAATAATTAGTCAGGATCGAGGAAATGCGAAACTCACAATTAAGTCGCACAGGAATGCATTAAATAAGTAGATGCCTCTTTTGTTTCATAATCCAGTGTTATGTAATGGTTTTCATCATTTAAATTAAATAATAGCAGAAGTTATCGTGAAATAGTTTTTAAAAGCCTCGGTGAAATGCCACACTGCATTGCTAATGCCTTGCGGTTGTTGAGAAGGCTATGGTTGATTTCACCAAATCATATTTTCAAAGAAAATTTTCTAGAAACATCTATAAAATCCATTTCAGGTTACACTGTGAGTCTTTAAAATATTAAAATGATTGGCTCTAAGCACCCGAGGGCATGTGATATTGGTGAACTTACAGAAAAACAAAACACGTGGTCGAGAAAGAAACGGATTTTGTAGGAACAAAAGTACCAAAGAAACAAAAATAGCCATCCAGTGGGGTTTATACCAGGTTTGGTTAATCGGCTCCATTCTCGAATATTCTCAGGGTGCCTACTGAAAGCAACACGGCAGGACTGTTGAGCATAGATGGAGCTAACTCTGAAGCCTCCATCTGTCGTCTGTGATCTTGGGCAACCGTAATTTGACTTCAATAAGAAGAGACAAATGAGCTAACATAGTTGGAGTTCTTGAAGTGTCTGCGCATGCGCAAAAGGTGCAGTTTTTCTTACCAGTTCGAAGAGGTGGGGAAGCAGAAAGAACCTTAGGTTCAGAATTAGAATGATTCTAATCCTAAGGACTCTGATCCTGATCGTAAAGTTAACCTGGAACCTTAGGCTAATTACTAAGTTCGTATGGTTTCCTCATCAGCAACACGTCTCATCTGCGTGGAGCTGAAAAGGAATACGTCATAGAAATGGCCTTCCGTGAACCCTGACCCTGCGTGGGCATCCACACGGCTTCATCTTAATAGCGAAAAAGATTATTTGTTCCTTCTTCAAAACTTTAAGGTTTCTATGCATGCTGCAAATGATGTAGCTTGGGCTGGTAGATCATTTTGATTCTGACATCTCTAAAGTGCAAAATTAACTACAGGAAAATCTGTCTCAGGTAACTAATTGATGGGGATATATTCTGTGTTGTTAATTTTATTTATTTGTTTAGTGTGTGTGTGTGTACTGTGTTTACAGTTATAAATCTGTGTGTATGTGTATGTATGTATGAATCTCAGATATTATCCACTAGGACACCATCCATCTTATTTTTTGAGATAGGGTCTCTTACTAGCCTGAAACTCTCTCATTCAAGGATGACCCTTTTTTCTGCCTCCCAAGCATGGCAATGACAAAAACACGCAGCCATGCCAGGCCTTTAATGTAGATTCTGGGGATGGAACTCAGGTGCAGATGCTCGCATGTCAAGCAGGTTACCCACTGAGCTAGCTCCTGAGCCTGCTTGTTGAGTTTAATGATAAAGATAACACATCAGTTTAGATAGCCAAGCCTTTTGCCAACAGAAGTGATATCACAACCGTAAGGAGACAAGAGGACCCAGAAGAGTTTGCGGATTTCTGTACTGCGTACTGTGACTTGGAAAGTCAGGATATCTTATTTATATTTCTCTAAAGAGACAGTGATAATCCACTAATGCACTTTGTCCATCCATGGGTGTGTGTGTGTGTCTGTGTGTGTGTGTGTCTGTGTGTGTGTGTCTGTGTGTGTGTTAGTAAGGTGCACATTTGGTTCGTGAACTAACTCTGAATTAATCCCCTCTTTTAACAATAGACAATGGAAGGGCAGTCCATGGATAATGTGTTCTCTTTGGGGATACAGATTTCAATAGTGTGCAGTGTGTTCATGGCTATATTATGGAATGAAAACAAATGCACACACTGGCTGTGCTCTGTTCTGTACTTGGGATGTATTTGTGGCAGCTTGGATAGATTATGGCCCAAGGGTTGCCATACTGCCACGATGATAACATTTTTATGTATATGAAAACTTTTCAAAATAGCACCCCATACTTTATTCTCACACATAACGATTCATCGGCAGGACTGTTCTCAAGTTAGTGTTGAAAAGCTTAAGCTATTTGGTGAAATTGAAAAGTTTTAAACACTCTTTCAACTTGTGTTCTCTGCGAATAAGCTCCTGGGCAGTCACAAATTTACCCACAGAGATTCTGAACGAATCCCTGGAAAGTGCTTTCCAGCAGCTTCCTCTGTGTATTATTTTATTTAACACTCCTTTATAAGGGATGTGGCTCGATTGTTCTCTTCTTCGGGTCACAGAGAAAAAAGTTCTGGGTGACATCGAAACCTAATGTGTAGAAAAACTATGCTCAGTCAGTGGCTGATGGCTCACACCTTTAATCCCAGCACTCGGGAGACACAGCAGGTGTGAGTTCAAGGTCAGCCTGGTCTATGGAGCAAGTTCCAGGACACTACACTTAGAAGAAACCCTCCTTAAAAAATGAAAGAAAGAAGAAATGCTCACTGTCTTAACTCTGACAAGTGTCGCTTGTTTTGGGCGTTACATTCATGATTGCTTACGAGTGCCTGCATTACAGGCTAGGATCAGCACGAGGGAGAACACGCTGTTTTCGTCTCTTTGAGGTTGGGTTACCTCCGTTAGCAGTATACATTCTAAGTCCATCTAGGCAAACAGCTGTAAATGCGGGTACAGTACAATATTTAGAAGAGGGACTAAGAAAGGGTAACATTAGGTCGCAAGGAAGGACACCATATGGGCAAAAAAGACCCCTGAGGCACGAAAGAGGCTATGAAGCTAAATGCTTTTCTTGTTTCAACTCTGTTACGGTTTTCTTTTCTTCTTTTCTTGTGGCGGATAAGTGCATAAAAACGTAGTTGGCAGTGAAAATGGAAAATCCTAAACGAAGGCCCAAAGGCTCTAGAATGGCCACTGAGATGCATAGAGGTTCACAGAGACCGGCAGCAGGCGCTGGACCTACACAGGTTCAAGATAGATGGGGTCTCAGCACTCAGGGGGAAATAGACATGGGTTGCTACCCATAATCGAGCAAGCAGCTATCTGCAATTGATACCTGCTGTCAAGGGGGAAGGCCGTTTTCTCCCGTGGAGTCACACTGGTACAGCAACTGTGCTCCAGGGCAAGCCCAGGAATAGTCAACAAAGCTAAGATACGCTCAGTGGGATCTCTGTGGACTTTCTCCCTGCTCCGTTTCAGCATTTTTGGTCTTACCGGTCTTTTGCTTATTTGTTTTGATTTAATTTTTTGTGTGTCTTATCTGTTTTTGTTTTTTTAAAAGGTGTGAGAGAAGGGAGGGAGAGAGAGAGCAGGGGAAGGAGAGAGGTGGAGGAGGAAGGACTGAAAAAAAAAAGCTGAGTGGTTAGGGAGGTGGAGAGGATCCAGGAGGAGTTGGCATAGGGTAAAACATGACCAAAAGAAAATATATTGTATGCAAAAAAAACAATTTTTAATTTATAAAAAGAAATGTAAAAAAAAAAACCGGTCGAAAAATGTTCCCCCCGCAATTTGTCTTGCCTACAAGATGTGTAGGGATAGAGATGGAACAGAAATTGAGGAAAGGGCCAACTAATGACTGGCCCAACTTGAGACCCATGCCAGGAGAAAGAGCCCACCCCGGGCACTAGTTTGTTATACTTGCATATAACACTGTTCTGATACACTTGCAGACAGGAGCCCAGATTAACTGTCCTCAGAGAGGCTTCACCCAGCAACTGATGGAAACAGATACAGAGACTCACAGCCAAATATTAGGCAGAACTTGGTGAATCCATGTGGGACTCCCAACAGCAGGACCACGGGCTGTCTCTGACTGTTGCCTACCTTTGGATCCCTTTCCCCTAACTGGACTGCCTTGTCAAGTCTCAATAGGAGAAGAAGTGCCCAGTCCTACTGCAACTGAGGCAGGTTGATATCCATGGGAGGTCTCCCCTTCTCTGAGGAGAAAGGGGTGAGGGGACAAGGTAAGGTGAGAGGGAGGAGCTGGGAGGAGAGGAGGGAGAAGCTGCAATTGGGATGTAAAGTGAATATACAAATTAATTAACGAAACATGTGTAGCATTGAAACTAGCCAAGTGTTTGACTGGCCATATTAATCTAGCTGCATAATGTTTGCATTTGTGAGATCATTACAATAAAGTGATTTTTATTGAAACAAAAAACATGATTGAAAAAATATTTTCTTGAAAGTATAAGAACACTTAAAATAATCTATATATGAATATGTGTATAATTTAGAAGGTAATAGTATATCTATTTTTGCTATTTTTAACTATAAATATAAACTTACAGCATATGTATATATACATAATCATATATGCATAGAAATACATATATATACATAGATATAGAAAAACATTAAATATTTTTCTATATATTTTAAAACTTTAAGCTACCTCTTTTAAGGCTCTACATTTTTTACTTAGAAAATAAATTATTATTAATAAAAATTAAGAAGGGAGAATTGTAGAAGAGTATACTTCATAGGTGTTTAAAATTTCTATTAGTCTTTTTGAGAATGTCATACACTGTATTTTGATCAATTTGCCCACCTCCCAACTCTTCCCAAATTCATCCCCTATCTTACCTACACACTCAACTTTGTGTTGCCCCTCCCCCTTTTAAACGATTAAGTCTAGTTTGTGCTTGGATGCGCGGCCATCCACCTGAGCATGGTCAGTCCACCAAGGGCCACACCCTGAAAGAGAACTAACTGACTCCTCTTCTTCCAGCAGTCATCAGCAGCCAACAGCCCCTCAGCTAGGGAAAGGAGTCATGGCCACCTCCTTGAGCATGTGCAGGTCTTGTGCATGCTGTCACAACTGCTCTGAGTTCATATACGCAGCTGTCAGCAGGGAGCCCATAAAGGGTCTTTATCTTATCCTCAGTTTCACAGCCTATAGGCAACAAATAGGTTTCACAATGAGCTCTGATGTCAAGAGTTTCCTGGCTTGCTCCACCGTGCCCCTTTCCTTCCCACTCAGTGTTAGCTAATGCTACAACACAGGTTTCCATTCCTCTCATTACACAGGTGACTTATTCTTTCCTCCCACCGGCAGGCAACAGACCTCCTTCCTTCACCAGAAGATACTACCTTTATTTGCCAGAAAAAGAGTGGTGTTTTAAGTGGGGAAAAGCCTGAGAGGCAAAGGGTGTAGGTCTCTGAGAATGCACAATGTACTTCATAGCCAATACTAAGAGGAACATTGAGTTTATAATGTGTTGTTATTATTATTATTATTATTTTATTATTACTTTGGTTTTTCGAGACCGGGTTTCTCTATATAACCCTGGCTGTTCTGGAACTCAGTCTGTAGACCAGGCTGGCCTCAAACTCAGAGATCCCCCTGCCTCTGCCTCCCAAGTGCTGGGATTAAAGGCACGTGCCACCACTACACGGTTATAATGTCTTATTTTGATATCAGTCATAGAATCACTAAGATTTAATAGAAAGCAATCCTTGTTTTGAGATTGTTGTAAAAGATGGACCCTACTCAGATGAGAAGGCAGTTCAACCATGTTTAAACATATTCTCCTTAATCAGAGAAATGCAAGATGGAATGTAACTACTCTGGACCAATAGGTCTCATAAGGAAGAACCCCGGGATTAAAGAGCATGAAGAGGCAGTCACGTGACTCTCCTCCCTGAGACAGACAATGCTTGAAGCATGGAGTCACCTGCTTCAACACATATCCAGCGACTTGCTTGACTCATGTTTTCCAGGTAACGCATGGTCACGCTCTTAGGAGTGTCAAGATCACTTAAACTGCTGTTTTGTTGAAATGTTTTGTAATGGTCATTTTAAAAAAGTGTTACACTTTTGGAAAGTGCTCCGAGATTGATGGGCATGACATATAGCTACGAAATCGAGGGAACTAACAAAGCTTAGTGTGTTAACCTTATGTTGAAAAATCATGAAATCATTTCTTCCTAATCTCAGAGAAGAGCTTGATTTCCTTAGTATACACCAGAATCACTGAATACCCTCCAAATGCTGAAATGTAGAATGTATATATAGTATATGCATGTATATTTAATTTTAGAACAAATTTAGTTAATTACATAATTTTTGAAGGGAGTCACTAAGATATGTTTGGTAAATTAGAGCCATAACATATTCCGGCTGTTTTATTTTAAATTTTTTTTCTTTTAAAATACTGCCAATGCCACCCAATGAGAAGTTACTTTGACAAAGCAGTACTCCTAACAGATAAAAATTCCTATACTTTATGTTAGAATGGGCATCCTCTCAAGCATAGTGGATAAAAATACTTTTTGATTCAGTGATTTGGTGGTGAGGACCCAATGTGGTCTACTAGGTAATTTTAATTTACTATTTTACATTATTTCTTATTATAACCTGATTAAGTCCCTTCTATTTGTTGCTATGCCAAATCCCCATATTTTATATGAGTAGTATGCTTAGGTGTTAGATAAATATTACTATTCTTATTGCTGGATACATATTTTTACATGTATTAGAAATTATAAACTTTTAAAGAATTTTTAGAACTTTCTTCAAAGATGCTTGGCTTCCTCTTGGCACCTTATAAAGCTTTTCTAAACCAGTTATCAGGTAGATAGAGATAATAGTTTTCTGAAAATATATGCTTGCCTTAAAGAGGAACACCTCAGCAATCACTTAGAGTTTCTGAGCCTTTTTTTCAAGCCCCTGAAGGGTACTGAGAGGCATAGGCCAGGAAAAGGGAGAGCTATATCTCAAACTCAGGAATGACACCAACATTTCCATGTAAATTCATAAAAGGTCTAGAAAATCATAATTAATGAAAAAGCCAGTACATGGACAATTTTCACATATTTTAAAAACAGGAAGGAAATATTTATTTTTACTAAATACTGTATATATCAGATATCTACATTAGGGACTGTCCCCTCGCCTGTAAATTTCTGTCTTCATGGACTAATTTCTACTATTAAAGTATTGGTATTGTTCTTCTGCAGGAGAATCTTTAAAAAAAAAGAATTTCTTTCTTCAAAATAAACTACCATGAAGTCTCAATAGGTCCCGGGAAAAGAAAGCCAAGGTTCTGTTTATGTTCCAGGACAGAAAGTCATTGGGAATGGTTGTATAATTTGGTTTTGCAATGCATTTAATCATATTCTGAATGCTATTGAATTTTTAAAAGTAAGCCTTTGTACAACAAAACCTTATGCTGTGAAGCAAATCAGATGAAAGATTGGAGGGAAAAAACCCGATCAAACCAAGAGAAGGACAGACCCAGTTTTGCTTCTGAACGATTCATGCTGTCTAACACATTTTTTAGGTTCACTTTAGTGCTTTAAAAGTCTGTAGACTATAGATTCCTTTACTTGGCTAATTAAACTCTCGAGAAGATCCATGCATGTCTGAGTTGGGTAGGGAGGTAGACGGGAGTCTCCTCTACCCCTTATGCTCTGTTGAGCTCTTTGCATTTTGAAATGATATCAGAAAGTGCAGCTCACCTGACACACAAAGGTAATACCTGTCCTGGACAGAGACCTCGATCTCAATAAACTCGCAGAGATTCTGCGCCAGCGGCTTAAACAGTTTTTTCTGCAAGTCTTCCTTCACCAGCGATGACATCTCCCGTTCCACCTGGCTCCTGTTTTGGTTCAAGCTCACGCTTCCCTTGCTGCTGGGGCTGCTGCTTGCTACACTTTCGATGTCTCCTTTGGGTGGGCAAGCCTCCGGGTTCCCACTCTCTTTACCTTCTTACTCCTAGCAAAAGGCCAGGCTCCTGCCGCGGGCGCCTGCTCACTGGCAGCCCCACCTCAGCAGCCCAAATCCGATGTTAACCCCCTCGTTATCTTCATTCAGCATCCGGTCTGCCTGCTGCAGGCTGCTCTCTGGGAGCCCTCCTGTGGGTCGCTGATGGGGGATCATATCGATGAACACTGACAGATAGCCACAGATCTACTTGGGGAGTCCCCCAGGTCAGCAACCTTTCCCCTTTCACAGGAGCGCTATGCAGAAGAAGGACCACTACTTCAGCGTGAGGCCATTATATAAATCAGCTGTCTGGCGCTATTGATTGGCATCATCTTCCATTAAGAACTTCGCTTTCACTGCCCAGGAAAAAAAAAGGCATCTGTGCTTGCACCCAACGCTTCCAACAAGTCTCTCCGTTTTCCTCTGCCCTCCTGCAATGCACTCTATCTAGCCTCTGCATCCTAGAGTTTGCACCAATCCCTGGGTCTCAATTATTTTTAAAATGGACATTTAAATGAACCTACTTTAATTCTATTTGTGCCTCCACTCAAAAATATATTTAGGCACCTGCTAGAGTGAGGCATTCATTACATTTGTTTCTCTGGAGGATGAATTTCCCGTTCTCCAGGAGCTTATGATCCAATAGAGGAGAGCTATGCCAAGTAAGTATTTGAACCATGAAAGCGAGAACACGGTACAAAGGAGGAGAGAGGAAGGATGTCTGCATGAAGTCTCTTCATCACTGTCCTATTGCTGTGAAGGGATATCATGATCAACTCGGTTTATAGAAGAAGGTATTTAATTGGGGGCTTACCTACAGTTTCAGGGGAAGAGTCCGTGACTGTCATGGCAGGGAGTGTGGCAGCAGGCAGGCAGTCAGTTAGGAGAGCAGGCAGGCAGGCAGGCAGGCAGGCAGACAGACAGCAGGCAGGTAGGCAGACAGCAGGCAGGCAGGCAGCAGGCAGGCAGGCAGACAGCAGGCAGGCAGCAGGCAGGCAGGCAGGCAGATAGCAGGCAGGCAGCAGGCAGGCAGGCAGGCAGGCAGCAGGCAGGCAGGCAGGCAGCAGGCAGGCAGGCAGGCAGACAGCAGGCAGGCAGGCAGACAGCAGGCAGACAGCAGGCAGGCAGGCAGGCAGGCAGATAGCAGGCAGGCAGCAGGCAGGCAGGCAGGCAGACAGCAGGCAGGCAGGCAGGCAGGTAGGCAGGCAGACAGCAGGCAGACAGCAGGCAGGCAGCAGGCAGGCAGGCAGCAGGCAGGCAGGCAGGCAGGCAGGCAGGCAGCAGGCAGGCAGGCAGCAGGCAGGCAGACAGCAGGCAGGCAGGCAGGCAGGTAGGCAGGCAGGTAGGCAGGCAGACAGCAGGCAGACAGCAGGCAGGCAGCAGGCAGGCAGCAGGCAGGCAGGCAGGCAGCAGGCAGGCAGGCAGGCAGCAGGCAGGCAGGCAGACAGCAGGCAGGCAGGCAGTCAGGTAGGCAGGCAGACAGCAGGCAGACAGGCAGGCAGCAGGCAGGCAGACAGCAGGCAGACAGCCGCAGGCAGACAGCAGGCAGGCAGGCAGGCAGGCATGGCATTGGAGCAGTAGCTGGGAGCTTACGTCCCGATCCTCAGGCAGGACCTGGGGGAGGGGGAGGAGACAGAGAAACAGAGACAGAGCAAGACAGACAGAAACAGACAGAGAGAGGAGGCAGAGAGAGTGTGTGTTGGTCTAGTGAGGGCCTTTGAAACCTCAAAGCCCACCTACCTTCTCCAATAAGGCCACACCTCCTATTGCTTCCTAAATAGTTTCATCAACTAAGGAACAAGAATTCAAATATATGTGCCCATGAGGACCATTCTCATTCAAACCACCTCAGCAAGGATCTGAGGAAGTGGCACGTGAGAGGGCTGGAGCAAGGCTGGCAGAAGAGCACAGAGGTGGAGGAGGAGGCAAAGCCTCACATCAGTAGAATCCAGGGGGTGTGTTTCCTCTCCAAACTTCACTGGTGGGGAGGGCTGGGTTCAAAGCACTGACTGTTCTTCCACATGACACAGGTTCATCCCAGCATCTCCCCAGTGGGCTTCATTCCCAGCACCTATATGTTGGCTTGCGACATTTATAACTTTGGTTCCAAGAAGACCCTAAGCCCTCTGATATCCACAGGCACAAGTCACACACGCAGTACACAGTCACACATGCGGGCAAACATCAATTCACACAAAATAAATATAATCTGCCTCCGCCTCCTCTGCCTCATTTTACTATTCTTGGTTTTGTTTGTTTGTTTTTGTTTGTTTGTTTCTTAGGGCAGGGTTTCCTTCTCCTGGCTGACCTGAACTCGCCTTGTAGACCAAGCTGGACTCGAACTCTCAGAGATCCCTTGCCTCTGCCTCCCAAGTGCTGGGGTTAAAACTTGTGCCACCACACAAGGCTGTTTATGTATATATAGTGGCCTTACCTGGACAAACAACTTCAGGAAGTAGAGACTGCCTGCTAGGTAGCCCCCTAAAGCTGCACTTAACTTCTCCTCTCCCCAACCCCCCAACATAATCTTCAAGGCAGGCACCCCCTTTTCTGCTGTGTGTGACCTTTGTTGTTTGAAATGAACAGCCCTGTCTGCTGAGGTCAGACCAGTCTCTTTCTGCCTTCTGTCTCTAGATACTGCCTCAGAAATCTAACAGGTGGGACCTTTAAGAGTAGCTTTCAGGACTTCTCCCTTAGGAATGAGATAAGGTTCTTAGAAAAGAAGCTTTCCATGACTTTTCCCTGACCTTCTTTGGTCATTTAATAATTCCTTTGCATAAGTGACTTTGCAGTGACACATTCCCACAGATGAAGTAGACAGTTTTACCAATCATATATCAATATCTTTTTTTTTTTGCTATGAAGATAAGATCTTTAGTCAAGAGAGTTAAACACATTTATGGAGTAAATATGTCTTCCCATCTTTTCCTTTACATTTTTACTTTTTAATATTTATTTATTTTATGTATGTGACTACACTGTCATTCTTGAGGAGAGCATTGGATTCCATTAGAGATGGTTGTGAGCCACCATGTGGTTGCTGGGAATTGAACTCAGGACCTCTGAAAGGGCAGCCAGTGCTCTTAACTGCTGAGCCATCTCTCCAGCCCCCACATTTTTATTTTTTGTTATATTTTATTAATTTTGGGGTTTTTGGAAGGGATACATTTAAGGGTCATTTCTTGTTTTTCTTTTTTTCTCTTTTTTCTTTATGTCTTCCATGTAGGTCCCAGGGGTGGAATTTGGGAGTGGAACTCAGATCATCAGGCTTGGCAGCAAACTCTTTATCAGCTAAGCCATCTTGCCTGCCCTCTTTTTCTTTTTAAACCAGGGTCTAGACATGTAGCCCAGGGTGGCCTAGAATTTGTAGTAATCCTTTTGACTCAGTCTTCTGAATGCTGGAATTATAGGTGTGCGCTGCTACACCCTTCTAACATATCATTCCAAAATGAAATTGTCTTAGGGTTTTACTGCTGTGAACAGACACCATGACAAGTCTAATAAAGGGCAACATTCAATTGGGACTAGCTTCCTGGTTCAGAGGTTCAGCCCATTATCATCAAGGTGGGAGCACGCAGCATCTAGGCAGGCATGGTGCAGGCAGAGCTGAGAGTTCTACATCTTCATCTGACTTCCAGGCAGCTAGGACTAAAGTATTATAGTCCATGCCCACTGTGACACACCTACTCCAACAAGGCCACACCTCCTAATAGTGCCACTCCTTGGTCCAAGCATATTCAAACCACCACAAATAGTTACTATCAACTGTGTCTAGAAGTAAATTCTCATTGTGTTGAATATTCTGATGCAGTCCATAGATAGTGTCAGTTGTTGTGCAGACACAAGGGAAAGATGATAAGTGAATATTAAATGTTATTAAACATGTTAAAATCCTGAATAATTCTGAAAGAAAACTCGATGAGAATTAATCTTTTAAAATCTAAAACTTTAGAAGCACTTGCAAATGACAACCCATGAAAACTAGAAATAGAGAAAAATGTTAAGACCTTAATTTTGTTGTTTATTAATTCAGAGAAATAAGATACTAGACATTTGGAATTTAAAATTAAAAAGACCACAGAAAACTAAAGAGATGTGTAAACACATTCACTAGGGTTAGCAATATTTAATAGAGGCTCTTAGCACTATTCCCACACAGATGAATACTATTCCGGTCTGAGGACTTATTTTCTGAAATGCTGTGGAACTGTCACTGAGGGTAAGGGGAAAACAGAGAAAAGTGGCATTTAAAAGTCTCCCAAGTTGTTGCCCTAGTGGGGACCAGCCAGCCCATCTCTGTGGGTAAAGAAGCAAAGCACAAGGCTTTGGGGACACAGCCCAGCTGGTGCAGAGGGGGTCAAGTCGCTCAAGACAGGAGCTCTCCTTGCAAGCAGCCTCTGGAGATTAACTCTAGTGTCAACCGTGGGGCTGAATGCTCAGCTCCGAAAGACAGCCAGAGGAGTCAACAATGAACACAGAATCTGAAGACAGTCCAGGTTACTTCCCCGTTACTTCTGCCTCTTGGGGTCCAGGAGTCACTCCACAAACCACACGATCTCAGTCAGACAGGGACGGTTAATGAACACACACCTACAGACTGATGGACCAGGGCAACAGCTGAATGAGGCATGCTGGATGTTCCTCAGGGCCAGTGTATAAAGGCTAAAACCAGAAATGAGCTCATACACACAGGCTGGAAGTGCTTCCCAGTGGTTAGCTCTGACTCAAGCCATTTTAGACACGACAGGTCATATTGACCATTAATTTGATGGGTCCTATGTGAAGCTTATAGTTGTGGAATTTCTTAAGATTAATAAACCTCATAACATACAGAACATAACAGGGTATGTGATTAGCATGACCCTGCTCTGAGTCAAGTTATTTTTCTGCATCAATGACTGGCAGGCATATCACCGCAATGATGTGAAGTAACTGGTGGGCATGGATCAAAATGGCTATAGCTGTGCTGTGGGGAAGGCCTCAACACTGCCATTTTCAGAGGCTACAAAATGGGTTTTCTTTTCTCTTTCAATTGTAGATCTTGGTTTAAGTGCTTTCCCAATCTGGTTTTTAATTTTTGATATTGTTTTTGCAAGCATAAAACTATCTATTTGCTTAAGTAGTCTAAGAATAAATGCCCTTGGTGGATTAGCCGCCAGTAGTCAGGGGTCCTTTTGTTTTTCTTAGACAGAAATTATACAGAGTTACTTTAACTGTCAACTTGACACATTCCATATCTGGGAAGAGAGTCTCAGTGAGGGATTGCCTAGATTAAGTGGCTCTGTGGCTATGCCTGTGGAGGTCTGCTTTGTTTACATATACTGATGTTAGCAGATCCAGCCTAAGAGTAGCCCTACCATTCCTAGGGCTTGAATCCTGACTGCATAGAAAAGAAGAGAGTGAATTGGGTACAGGCATGTGCGCATTCAGATGCTCTCTGCTATTGACTGGATGTGACTAGCTTCTTCGAGTTTCCATCTTGACTTTTCCCATGACGGTAGACAATGACTTCAGATGGTAAGCCGAGTAAACCCTTTCTCCCTCTAAGCTGCTTCTGTGGGGGATCTTTCATCACAGCATCAGGAAACAAAGGCAAGGCAAAAAGCAAGGAGAAGCTCAACCAGGACTAGGGCTAACCTTTGGTAGCTTTTGCATCTCTCCTCAAGAGAGAAGAACAACAGCAGTAGACAGGCAAAAGCGGCAGCAGGCAGGGTCCCCTGGTGTGAGGACCCCCTTGCAGGCCTCAGTTACCAGGCCTGTAAGTGTTAACTGTGATCTCATGCTTGGAGCCCTGCTGGGAAAATAAGACTCCTGAAGGGAGACGCAGCACACCTCCCTTCACATATCAGACTGGCGCTCACTTCCCCTGCAGTGTTAATGTGTTTCCAAAGCTTACAGAAAGTCAAGCACCAAGATGCTTTCCTATGCAGAGATACAACAGGCTCCCACTCTGACTCAGTCAATCAAATAGACCCAGGAGGACAGAGAGCTGCCAGGCCGGGCTCAGGGCAGGTGCCTACGTGTGCCACTCCACCAAACTCCCAAGGCTCCTTTCTCTTTCAAAAATGGAAAATCTTTAAGGCTTGTCCCAGTTTCCTTGGATTAGAGCTGAATGAATGAACGAATGAATGAATGAGTGAATGAGTAAAAATAATAACAACAACAACATAATAGCAACAATAATGTCTCTGTAACAGAGAACAGAGACATGAAGGCAGCCAGGAGTCTGGGTCCTATAACCCCAGCACAGTACTAGTTTGCATGTCTTGGAGCTGACTTTCCTTGCATTCTGACCTCTGTCTCATAGCGCTTTATTTCAACTACAAGATGGCTATAGGTACCAGGTAGGGTGGGGAGGAATGAGAATTCCTTCTCTTCTTGATTTGACCAAAACCCAACTGAGTCCATTTTACTCTGCTTGTTTTTTCATAATTAATCTTAATTTCCTTAAGAAGGCAGGGAAATGGGGGTAGCTGGTTCACAGAGCCAATCGCCCAGAAGCATCAGCCCTAGGCAGCAAGTAATTCAGCTGTTGTAGAGGCCTAGAGTGTTGGGACTCGTGTCCTACAAGCATTCA